>VXAL01002741.1:106953-125875 GCA_013399475.1 Chauna torquata | reverse complement strand
CCCATCTACCACCAGGCAAGACTCTGCTCTTGGATAATAACTGAAAACAAGCAAATCGCAAAGTTTTAAAAGCATTTGACATGTCAAGTGAGCTTCATTTCAGTTTAAGTATTGCAAGACCTCAGTTGAATGAGTAAGTGTGGCAAATGGTAAGTAAAGGTCTCAGCATAAAATTATTGACCTATACCTTCTACACAGAGCTGCTTAACTTTCCTCTTCAGAACACACACTACTTTCATGCATAGCTACATTTACACATACCTCAAAGACTGCAGATACTTAAAGTTATCCTTAAAACAATCTCAACCTTGCTTTGTAGGTTAACTGAAAGACTACGTTGTATAAATAAAAGCAGTAGGTGACCATCAGGGTGAGGAGGGGAGGACAAAGGGATAAAGGGCTCTGACGTAAATACTTCAGCTCAATTTCCCCACATTGGGAGGAAAGACTTTCCAAACAAGAATTAAAAAAAAAAAGAAAAAAAGAAAACAAAAAAATATACGTATCTTACATTTAAACATATTAAATGTATTTTTTTTTTCTTTAAAGGAACATGGAAAGAGTCATTTAATGCCTCCCTTCTCCTACATTTCCTCCCATCGTCACACAGGATTTTGGGGAGTATGAAGTGGCAAGTCAGCTGACATAAATCAGTAGTGGTATCTAGACTGATAACTAGTTCTCTAAATTTCAAGTTTCAATTCTGCAAAAATGGAAAAGTTCTCATTTCTTTAAGTTAATGCACAATCATACATTAGATTTTATCTTATTTTTCTTTAAAAAGGAAAGTTGGTACCACTTAAAGCCTTTTCTGAAATTACTCACAATATACACCAGGTAAAGATCCTTTTAAAACAAACTTTGAAACTTCTGTGTTTCTTTGCTTCCAGACTTTTACCTTGTGAGCATGAAGTTAACATTTAACCTAAAGATGACAAGAGAATGCTAAAAATAGACTTACTCGGACATCAGTAGCATCTCCATGCCGGATAATGCTGGCCCACGTTGTCGGTTCACTGCTATTTTCAAAGTAGTGAAAAACCTTTAAGACTCGCTCCATGGACCCCGGGGAACGCTCCATCCCAGTACTGAGGTGCGTCTTTGCACTTGAACTTGGTGTATGATTCAAGTTTGGATCAAGGTAAGCTGCCGCCATGGTTTTGCTAGATGCTAGGTATCTGTCATATTCTAGGAAAGGGAAACAAAATTTAATTTTAGTTACACCTAAATCTTACACTGATTCAGACAAAACATTTATTGCAAATCCTACAAGGCCCATTTTTAAGCGACATTTAACTGCTCTTTTTGAGTCCTCTGCTCAAATAGTTATGCATCTAACAACATAAAAAATCTACCCAGATTACTACCAGAGAAACAGCAAGCCCCTGGGAGCGAGTCTAATTTGAACAACACAATTAACAGAAGTGGCATCTTTGGCAAGACTTCTGCCTTCGGTTTTTCAGTGTCTTAACCCAGACCTCCACCAAAAGCCTTCAAAACCGAATACTGCCTTCCAGTTTCAACATGAGTTCCCATCCCAAAGGTCTCTCATATTCGGCCTTCCAACAGCCCAAAGATCAGCATCAGGAAACCCTGACACCTGAGTCACCAAAGTGAAGGCTTTGAACAAAGAAGCCATGCACCGACACCAGCCTCTCCAGTTTAAGGCTAGGACACTGTCAAATCACTCGTTTTGTGCTATTTTGGGAAGCAGCACAACTCAGACCATCCACAGCTGAATTCACTCTTCTCTGCGGCACCGTGAAGATCACCACCGTCCCTCCTCTCATCAGCCGCTACACGGGTGGCTAGTTTTGTTACCGACTAGCCCAGTTTCCAAGTGATTTCCAAGTCTGGTGGCAAAAGACATGGACCACAGTACGAGTCTGCATCCCAAAGAAAAAAATTGCCTCTTGGCTACTACTGCAATGACTCAACCATGAGCAGATGGTGTCTGAGAAATCGATGCAGAACAAAAGGAATAAAGAGAAAACAACACATCCTTCCTCGCCTGATGTAGTCTCAAGAAATCATCCCAGTCTGCTGGTTGGAAAGAGCAAAAACCTGCGGGGCTCTGCTCCGAGCTGACAGGGCTTGGACAAGTGCACCAGGATTTCTACACCTCCTCCTTGTAGCAAGCAGACAGTGGGGAGGCAGTTTTCAAAATCTGGAGATGTTAAAAATAAAAATAAACTTGATCTTTTTGGCACAGTAGGATAAATGCCTTTCTGGTAGTAAAGCTGATCTGGGAAAGGGGTGAAAGGAGAAGAGAATGGAAGTGTTTTAAGCAGTACTGCTGCTGAGTATCTGAACCTTAGCTTGCTTTGCTGCAAGGCAGAAAGCCACAGCTGAGCTCCCGGGGTGCCTGGCTGCCTTTCAGCAGAGCTGCAGCCACCACTGCCAGCCTTGGTGCTCCTCATGCCTCCCTCCCAAACCTGTTCAGGAAACTTATGGGGAAAAAAAAAAATTAAAAATTCAATTTTTAGGGTAGGCTGAGTTTTATGCCCCAGCTCCCTGAGTTAGCTCGTTACAGACGTTAGACAAGCACAGAAGGAGAGAAGTTGGTGGGCAGGGGCGGGAGGCGAGACCCTGCCCCTCCAGCAGCAGCTGGCCATTGCATCAGTTCACCCGGAATCTCAAACCACAGGCAGGGTTCAGCTAACAGGAATTCCGCACTGCCTTCATCAAGGCTTGAAATCTTCAGACTGTAGATAGCATCATTTGCTAGAGGCTAAAACAGGACTTGAAGTCTAATGACAATGTTAAGTGACTGTCTAATTCTTAGCCACAGTACAAGATAAAGAGGAAACAAACGGCCCATCTGTGCAGTATGTCTTTACCTCCTCAATAAATGGTTGAATTGTTCATCCAACAGAGCTGTAAGAAGTTCCAGTTGGCAGCACTGGGTCAGACAAAAGGCCTCTGATGTCCTGCCCTCAGGGAAGGCATGAGCAGGCCAACAAGACTTCTCCGCAGTGTTCCCCAGGCTTGACCCTTGAGGGACCTCCTATACCTGCCCATTGCCAGCTCTGGTTTCACAACCCTCTGCTGCTGCAGGGTCTGAAAATTCAAGAAACTATTATAGCTTCTGCACTGTGCTTTATTGCTCTCCTTTCTAGCCATCTACACAAATGCACTAAACCAATCCTATGCCCTGTCCATCCTACACCAACAGATACAGATCCAAAAACGCTGGGAAAACCTCGGCAACATCACTTTTGGGTTATCCTCACTGGAGGAGCTTGCAAGCTGTTTTCATAAAAATCTTGACAGAAAAGTTGAACTAAAAATCTTCCTCGTGGCAACTGAGACCAATACAACGTAACCCAACGTGAGCTTCCGCTCTCGGACCTGCCAGGCTCCTCTCCTGTAATGGCACAAGAGCCCTGTAAAACTCCAAATGACTGCGGGCTGGGGAGCTGCATGAGGACAACTCCCTTGCACAAAGTCCTAAGTGTGCTCAGTAGAGTAACTACTGAGAATTAAACGGCAGTTTTCAGCTCAGAAAACTAGGGCCACTTTTAACCCTTTTCCATAAAGTTCTGCCTCCTTTAAAACAACCTACCCTAGCTCGAAGTTGCTAGTAAAAAAAGCAGCGTGTTACTTCAAGCTTACGCATGCAAACAGTAGAAAATTTCACTGCAAACCAAAGCAGTATGACTTTTTTTTTTTTTTTAGTAAAGGGGAACTAAAAGAGCACCTGTTTTAATATTTATGCGTGGTGTGTCACCAACTTAACATACACATTCATCAGGTTTTACTTGGCAGAAAAAGAACAGAGAGAAAAGCTACAGGAAAAAGCTGAAACAAGCAGTGTCTAACCACAGAGGCATTACGGACAATTTATGTCCCACGGGAGCAGCAAACAGAGAAGTGATGAAAGACCTCAGTTCCTATATACAGAAGTGCTCTTAGGCAGCGTAACCTCAATGGATAGGGAAAACGCTATTACAGAAGGAATTCCTTTGTATTCATCATATTGAGGGGAAAATCTGGAATCTAACATCGGAGCGGCCATACCGGAGACTACTGTCAGCTTTCACAACGTTTCACAGGACAGAAACGCTTAAAGGAAAAACAATCTCCTACACAAAATTAGACAAGCACTCTTCCTCAAAAATATGATCACCTCTGGGTTCTTTACAACTTCTTTTAAAAACCCCAGTGCTTACTTTACAAGGTACCAGAAGAGCAATAACTTTGCTAGCTCTGAAGTTACAGAAACACATGCCGTATCTCTGGTTATGGACCTATGAATGTTTCTATTAAACCTCGCCCCTGGGCTGAGTTTATAACATCACTGTAAAACTTTCCCTCTGGCCAAAATTTTGTAAAACATAGCTGCTCTTCATGTAAGGATAATTAAACAGCTATTTTACAGGATCTGCTTGGTTATTTTAAGATACAAAGAGAGCTAAGCAAGATTACAAGACCAGGATGCTTACTCGTGCTCTTCTAAATTCAAACCAGACTGGTCTGTAATCCTGCCATTACAGATCCCAATTTAAAAGAACAGCTTCAGTCCTCTTGGTATTAAACAGATGAACAGGACACTATTATGGAGCAGAAACAAGCTACAGTACACATGGAGACTTAATTCTGCTGTTTTTTATTGGACAGTGTGGTGATAAAAGAGCAGGGGCACATCAAGCCCAATGGTCTAAAATCAAGTCTGGTCAAACTTGTTTGTATGCGAAGCTGTGTGCCAACTCTCCCTTTGTGCTTCCAAGACTAAAGACTATTGATCTCCCAGTGCTCACACTTCACAAAAACACTGCTGTTTCACAGTACTATAAAGACTTATTCAAGCTTGGGGAGGGGAGGGGAGCAACCCAATCCCAGCCTGCTGATATGTGGTGGCTCTGCTAAGATGCTGCAGTCGTTTTCAAATTACGACGAGTATTATCATTCTGACAACTTGTTATCATCTGGCAGAGTACCTGACATTTAGGAAAGTAAACGGGAGATGGTTAAATGAGGTTATTAAAACCTTTTTTTCCCCTCAAATTAAAACAAACAAACAAATGCCCCAAACCAACACCGCATTTCACAGCAAGAAAGTACTGTTGACCTCTTTTGTGCTCTTTTATATACAATTCAGTTTTGAATGGCAGCTGTTTTCATTACTCAGGTATCAGCTACATTAGGAAAGAACAGTAAAAATAGTTTTATTTTGTTTAAAAAATTGTGGAATAGCTCATTGAATTACTTCTGAAATTCTGTTTGCAAGTCATTCGCTGCTCAACTTAATTCCTGCTGACATTTTACCAGCACAACATATCCCCACATTTGATGACCGCATCAGGAACAAAGTCAATATTATCACTTTCAGTAGTACAAACAATCAAAGTTCAAAGTCACATTTCACTACCAGCTCTGAGTACTCAAACTAAATCACTTCCGCTAATGAGACAGTCAAAAAAAAAAGGTCATAACACATTTAAATCAATAAATTAAAAATTGATTAACGAACTGACAAAAAAGTTAAGATAGTCCCAGGGGGCAATCTCTTCAATGCCAATAACATCTTCACTATTAGCCATTTGATAATATACGGAAAATAATAAAGTTCCTCATACTAGTGTTGGCAGATGGCCATCAACATGGTGTCAGCAAATTTGTGTGACAATGAACCAAGCTGTAATTATTCACAGTATGACTTCATGTTGTCCTTTGGAAGTATCATGAAGTTTTATAACATTCCTCAATCTCCATATTCTGATCCCCATCCCAGGCGTGAAGGCAGCCACATCACGAGACACTCTCTAGGTCACATTTCTGCAAAAATAACTCGGTCCATCTCACTTCAGACCTATAAAACGAACCGGGCCCAGAGGAATCTAATAACTTCCCACTGCACACAAAGAAAAAAAATTCAGAGTTCATTTCTTTCTTAGGTCCTGGTGTAAAAATTCTGTAAGACTTGAAATACTTTTTAAAATAATATTAAAGTAGTTCAGACGTAGTAAAAGGAATAAAAACCTTTAGGCTACCTGCACCCTCAATGAACAGCACTGCCTGGAGAGCAGCTTCGTGGAGAAGGACCTCGGGGTCCCGAGGACAGCAAGCTGCCCACGAGCCAGCAGCGTGCCCTTGCAGTGAAGAAGCCACCAACCTCCCAGGCTGTTAGGAAAAGCTGTGCGAGCACGATGAGGGAGGTGATCCTTCCCTTTACTCAGCACCGATGAGGGACATGGGGAGTGGTGGGCCCAGCGCCGGGCTCCCCAGTGCAAGAGAGACGAGGACATATCGGAACGAGTCCGGTGAAGGAGCACGAACACAAGGGATGGAAACATCTCTCTCATGAGGAGAGGCTGCGAGCTGGCACTGTTCACCCTGGAGGAGGGAAGGCTCAGGAGGACCTTATCCATGTGTAGAAATACCTGATGAGGGGGAATAATGAAGATGGAGCCAGGTTCCTCCCAGTGGTGCCCAGTGAGAGAACACAAAGCGGTGGGCACAAAGCGATGAAGAGGAGCTCCCATCTAAACATAAGAGGAAGCTTTTGCACTATGCAAGTGGGCGAGCACTGGCACGGGTTGCCCAGAGAGGCTGTGGAGCCTCCATCCCTGGACATGCTCAAAACACGGCTGGACACAGCCTGCTCCCACTGACCCTGCTCCGAGCAGGGGGCTGGACCAAACCATCTCCCCAGCTCCCTTCCAACCCCAGCGATTTTGCGATTCAGTGAAGACTAAATTAAGAACTCCTTCCACACTCTAAAATCCTTAGAATTATCCACAATGCGTCTCATATCAGGCAGTAAACATCTCATGAATTTAAAGCTCAATCCGTTTTCACAGTTTGCATTAAATCCTGCTGTAGCCCACCTTGCAAATACTACCTTGTCTATCTCAGCCTCACAGAAAGTGAGGATATTAGGTACAACTTTAAGTATTTTCCCCATTACAAAGCTTGTATTTTCAGGAGTCTTTGTTAAGTTTTGCACACTGCTGACTCTTACTTTGTCATCCCCTGATAAGTTTTTTTGTCAGTGGTGCTGTTTTTGAGGTTTTGTCCCAATGCTTGCTGTCGGACATAAAGTGGATGACTCCCTACCTTAGCAGCAACTACAAAAGCACATTTCTCCCAAGAAAACAGTCACAGTGTATTCAACTACATGTTGACGGCCACGTGGTATGGCTGCATGCATGGAGTGCCTGGTTATGACATTCCCAGGAGACCGGACAGAACAGAAAGGTAGGAAAAGCCAAGCGGTCAAAGCAGTACCCCCAGAACATGTACGTGCCACAGGGGAGTTTCTTCTTCTTCTTCTTTTTTTTTTTTAAAAACAGTTATCTGATGTTAACATCTTGTTACAGATTTAAGGATGAAACTTTGCGAAAACCATTAGTTTTCTGATTTCAAGTTGGGGATAAAGAGGAGAAAAGGTATTTCTTCCTATTATGTTCACTTTTGCCTTCAGAAAGTCAATAGTTTCAGATATGTCCATTAGTCATATTGGAAAGTCCCTGTCTGTTTCCTACTGAGCTTACTTTTCCTGTTTTTCTTTCAGCTAATGTTGACGTTCAAAAGAAAAAAAGCAGTAATTCTTTGCTCCAGCTTAGGCACCTTTCAGCTGCATTCACTCTTCCTAGTAACACGTCCTGTAACTATACACCTGAGAACGCACGCGTTCCCCTTGCTGTCTCCTCTCTGATCCCTTCCCGGTCACCACTCCCTCTCTCCCTCCCTCATAAATACATTTATTTTAAAGTACATTAATTGCAGTCAGAAGCACTTATTAAGGCCCCCGGGTCAAAGTATAAAGAAGCCTGGCCAGACATATTAAAACCATTTAAATAATGAGCTCTTAATATCTATTTTAGTCCAAATTGACACACTGAATATTTCACTATATCGATATGAAATGGAAGAACGGCCCATGACTGACTATTCCCGACCATTTTCTTTCCCGTAGAATATTGCCTAAACAGTTACTGACTCAAGGTCGCGGTTCAGTTCAAAGCAGAAATTTATAGTCTCTTTCTTCACACACCATTATGCATTTAAGAAATACACTGAACAGCCAACATGAAAAGATAATAGAGACCAAAGTCAAAACAAGTTTAGCAATGCAAGCTGCAAACATACAAAAAATTTATTTCAATCATATCAATGTTTTCGGAGATTAAATGTTCAGGGGAGCATGAAGAAGGAATTCAGAGAAAATGTGAACTACAAGACTCATACGAAACAAAGCAATATGACACATCCTTGAGCCTGTTCAACACAAGGCAGGCATATCTCAGCAGAAATCAGTTAAGAAGTATACATATGCCCTAAACTAACTGAAACAAGGGCATATTCCATGCGCAGCTGCTACTGGTGAAGGCTGTCTTAAGGACTTGTAAATCACTTTTGCAAAGTGCTGCAGAAGCATTTGCCTGTTACTCAGGAAGCACCGCACCTTGGGATAAAAAGATGGAGAACAGTTTTAAAGAGTATTCACAACGGGCTGAACTATTTGTACTGTCAAGCAGTAATTCAAATTTAGTAAGATGTCTTGCAATCCTTTCATCTTGCAATATTCAGTATGGCACCCGTCCTAAGAACCCCATGGGATAAGTCCTGACGTACCTTGAACGCCCAGTTTAACCCAATTTCATTGCAACACTGTTGCATAATCTGCAGTACTCAGCAACTCCCTTTGGAGTTGGCACCAATTCCTAGTTTTAATATAAAACATTCGATAATGAGGAAACATCATTTGTGCTGGGAATACAAGAAAACCAATGCCTTTAATTAGTACAAGGTACCCAGCCAGATACTTGCTTCAGTTTTCATCAGCACTCTGAACATCCACTGCAGTCCCTCTGTACCACTGAAATCCAAGTAAACTCTAATTTTCCCTTACATCTTTGATTACTGCCCTTATGAATCTCTCTAGGAAGGTATACAGAATTATAATGAAGTTTTCTTAAAAAGGCACCATGGAAGTAAGCAGTATTTTTTAACAGGAAAAACAGAAGGTTAAAACTAAAATTCTGAAGCTGCACCAGTGGTTGGCAGCAGCCCAACCTATAAACATCAAAACAAGAAGGTGAAATAAGCAATATGACAATCTTTTTTAATACTACTTACTGAATATTGCTTAACAGAGGCCCTACATAGGGCAAGTTCTTCTTCCAAACAGCTTTAGAAGAAGTAAATAGAAGCAGTGAGTTTTTACTGTCTTTCTAGAATACCAAACACAAAGAATAAATTAGAATTAGTGATAACGAGAGCATGTTTCCAGGAGATTAGCAACTAGACATGCCTGAACTAGAGGCAGTTAAGAAAAGTACTAAGCTATTCTGGCTATGCAGTATCACAGACTAAAGTACTTGGCTTTTGCTGCCATTTGACTTTAAAGTTTTAGGTTACTGACCTTCCTAGTTTTAGGTTACTGAATATCATCCCAGTCCTGTATTCTACACCATTCAGCTGCATAGGTATTTAATTTCTGATCCACTTTAATACAGTTTTAAACTGCCCCCGTGTTATCCCTATTTTTCATGAAAACCAGAAGCTCGCATCAGATAAAAGGCACTTAAGTACTCCAGAGGAACAGCACATGACAATAGTCACGTTGTTGCACTGCATGACAATGGCCTATTCCCAAAATCAATGACCTGTAAAAGTTTTACTTAAGCCTACTCTGGCTCAAGTGTTTTCCAAAGCCAGTAATTACAGCCCCTCTTACGTACATAGAAATGCATGTATCAGACACACAGAGTGATTCTTCTCAGGTGACCAAATGGCTGTTTAATGAAGGCTGCCCATAAAAATTCTTCTAATGACAGCTTTTTGAGATGATACTTCCGTGCATCTCCACACACACACAAAATATCAGTTATGTGCCTAGTTGTTGCTGTTGGAACTGGGCACGTACCACGCGTCTCCTTGCATCCTCATGTAAGATCCTGAAGAGCAGAATAAGTTGTGAGATCCCCCTGAATCCCCTTAGGAATCAGAGCTCTTGGTTCCTCAAGAGCTTCTTGGCTCCTTGTGTTGTGTTTGAGGACCTGAACCCCAACCAGGCCAATCTTCAGCTAAGGGTTCTTCTCTTCTAAAGTCTCCATCTATTGCACCCAAAGACAGAATACTAAGCAGAATTAGCTTAATTAGTCAAGGAACAGGCACAGTATCTTCTCAAATCTGGCATCTCATCTGATCCAACAACTAAGCCAAAGGCACAATGCCTGATAAATTTCTCTAACAAAGCCTCTGAAAGAGAAACTTAATACTCAAAAAATATTGGTCTGCAGAAGAAAAACTAGGGTTCAATCCTCTACAGCAAGACTGATTATGTGGTGATTCAGCTTCGTCCTTTTCGTCACTTTAAATCACCAAGCGGCAGAAATCATGTGGGAACATCTCCAGAACACTCCGTCACGCTACACGTGGCACTGTTTTTTTCTCCACTGCCCCCCTGGACAGGGGGTATCCTGGGTCAAAACTACATCAGCTTTTGCAGTGCCCATGTACTAAAGAAAATACAACCCAGCTCCTGCCGCAACGCGTTTCAGCCCATTTCCATTAACAGACGGTTTGTGTTGTTTCACCTAGCCCATCTCAGTCCACCCGAACAAATCCACGTATTTATCAGTCACTGACAGTCGATTTCAAACAACTTGGAATGACAGTCAGAAATATCAGGTAATTAGGTTGCTGAAAATTTGGGAAGAAAAAAAAATCAGTAGTAAAATTCAGTCTTCAAATGTTCTTTGGCACAAATGAGCCAAATGAGCACAAACTTTATGAGAGATCTATCAACACTTAGGTCCAAAGCCACCAGCGTGTGCTGTCCCTCATCACATGAGGCTGTCAAAGGACATGGGGAATAGCTGGTGCAAGATCCTCATGGTCTAGGACATGCTAAGAAATTAAGGGAAACCTGAAGAAATTACTGCTTACTTAGCAGGTTTCACTACCTCCACCAGAATTTGTTGCATCATTTTATAATAATCTGATCATAGGCAGGCAATTAGGAAGACTCATAAGATGAAGCTTACTTTATAGCCCATTTTTATTCCACTTCATTATTTCCCTGGAAATCATGAATCGATTCCCCACTATAACATAGAAGTGAACTACACAATTTGTATCCAACAATGTGACCATCTGCAGAAACACCAGGCGGTAATAAATTGATGTTACACAAATGGGACACCTCCATAAGCCTGGATTCCTCAGAACTATCAACCCAACCTTCCTTCAGTCCGTCCCTATTAGAGCATGCAGAAACATTCATGTTGGGGGCTACTTAAAAATGCGGAATTTTAAAAATGCTGAGTAGCACTTGGCCTGAAAATACAATCTTACAAGAGGGTCCAGTAATCAAAGGATTACTTCCTGAGCTTCAGTTTTTATGTATTTGCAATCTGTGCTCTTAACGTGTTTAAACTTCGTGTAAAAGTACTCCACAGTAGCTGCAGAGAAAACAGGAAAAAACCTTTCAACAAGGAGCACGAGTGTTTTTGTATGTATGAAAACACATTCAGTTCTGCACAAAATGAGAATGTTGCTCAGCTGTGAGACTCTCCATGCTATTCATTTTTTCTGTGCAGCAGTACTTCACAGGTTGGAGGAACATGACCATCATTCAAAGCCCTCTGCAAAGTGGTACAGTAGCTAGCTTTAAGAAAGATGCCACGAAGGGGTAAAATATTAGGTATTCCAGCCAAAGGATGCTGCATTTCATTGCATTATTAATTTTAGCCTGAAACTGGGTCTTCAGGATATTCGTAAGTTGGAAGAGGTTCTGTCAGTGCTTACTAAAGGCTGGGGGGTGAGTGTCTACTATCTTTAACATCGTACAATCTCTTGCCAGCAAAGAACCATGAATTAAGTTCATTCTATTTTAACTTTGAGGTGCAAAAGAGTAGAAAAGTCAATGGGATTTTGACCACTTTTGACTAACATCCAGAAAGTCCAGAGAAGGGTAACCAAAGCGATTAGGGACAGAGCAGCAGCTGTGTGAGGGGAAACTAAAAAGGCTAAGACCCCTTCAAGCAGAAGAGCTTGATCAACATCTGCAAAATCTGCGCAGTGATGGACAAACTGAATCCTAAGTCCTCTAATGAGAGAACTAGTTGATACTTGATTAAACTAATCTATTAGTTTCAGACAGAAGACCTTTTCTTAGCAGGAGATAGTGCACAGGAAACCACAGGCAGAATGCATCAGCAAATTCAGAAAAGTTTTGGACAAATTCAGGGAGAATGGGTGCACAAATGGATATTAAAAGACTCCTCAAGTCTCTCAGGCAGCAACAGTGGAAGCTGAAGAAACACAAGGAGAAAGGACTGCAGATAACAGCCACCCTCATGTGGTCTCCTGAAACAGCAACAAATAAGACGCTGTCAAAGAAAGTACTGAGCTAGATGGACCACTGATGTGATGCATTTTTAACCTTCTTAATGTCCATAAAAGCTTCACCTTTTGCTTCTACCACTGAAGCTCAATCCCTGGCTCTCCTGAAAGTTCAGCTGAAAATACAGATATTCCAGATCTGCAAGCTTTCTCATGCCTGAGATTTTATAGCCCAGATATATCATGTCATTTGTTGCTAGTGCAAGATGATTTCTAGGCTTAGAGAAGACTTCAAGTCAGAAAATTAAATGAAGTCAAATAACGAAGTTTAGACATTTTTCTTACATAGAACTCAGAAAAAATCCAAAAATCCAAGAAAGAAAGCACATCTATGTGCTAGAAAACCTACAGAGAATATTTGAACCCCTCTAAGGACGAGAATAAGTATGAAAAAACACTTAAAGATGACCCATCACTCATGCAATACTTTCAGAGTGTTTTCTTATTTTTTTCACGTCAAATGTTTTCAAGCACAGTTCAAGTTCTCATGTATAGTTTAACGTTCAAATACCAATAAAGGAATTCAAGTCTCGTTTCTCAGATCTGCCTCTATAAGAAGATGCAGACAACAAAATTGATATGATTAATTCTAAAGCATATATATATATATATATTTGTACAGAAGTTTGAGCTCATTTTTCAAAGGAAGGCAAGTTGTCACCACAGGCTGCTGAACCAATTTAATATAACCAATTTGTCCTTGCTGCTGCCAAAGCTGCAGCGCCTGCTACCCCTTTTTCTCCCTGCCAAGCGTTTCCTCGTCCACTCTGCCTGACCATGCAGCCCTTGCTTCCCTTCTGTGGCCTCCTGTTGCTGCTTGAACACTTTTTGAGCTG
This sequence comes from Chauna torquata, assembly GCA_013399475.1. Classification (NCBI taxonomy): domain Eukaryota; kingdom Metazoa; phylum Chordata; class Aves; order Anseriformes; family Anhimidae; genus Chauna; species Chauna torquata. The sequence goes on along the minus strand of VXAL01002741.1, from coordinate 112,682 downwards.
CTTTTACTTATTAAGACAGAAGAATTCTGTCCAGGCTTCTTTTTTCTGGTTTTGGGTTGGTGGTGTTCCCCCCTTCCCCCCTCCTTCTTCTATGTAAATATGGTGAAGTGGCTCAAAAAGAGCTCTAAAATGCTCTGGAGACAGCACAAAGTAAACAGCAAAAGCACATGGCCACTAGTAGGGAGGAGGAGGAGGAGGCTTCCCATTCTTGGCAGCTGCAAGCTATGCTGGCTCATTGCTCTTCTTGGAACTACACCTGGGGGGGCGGAATAAATAAATAAGAGATAGAAAACATCCTCTGCACTCACAAAAGGGGGAGAAAAGTGAGGGCTGTGTTTTTGTGAAATTGTTTTTTCCAGTACTGCTGCACAAATCATTTGCAGTCCAAATCTGGCAATTCTGAGTCTCTGACACTAAACTATGAAATGGCATTTACTGATTTTTAACACCTGGGCAAGAGAGGGGGAAGAGGGGAGGAGGAAGGGCAGAGCTCTGGTAGAAGGGGAGCTCTTCCATTGTAATGTTTAAAGGCAGCAAAAATAATTTGCTTAAAATATCAATATTAAAAGTACAAGTGTCATGTCCAACTTCAACCTTATTTCCACCACCACCACCACCCCAAGCTATTTACCACCTATTAGCTGGTATCCAGGTGCGTACGACCAACTAAAATGGCAGATTCGAGACCAAGAATCTTTCAGACTGATGTACTGGCACAGAAATATCCAGTGAATGTCAGAGCGGACAGAAGAAGGATGAACGTGAAGACAGAGCGGTGAGGAGCTGCTGAGTAAAATGAGTAACACGCTCCAGGCAGACTGGCTGAACTCTTAGTGTTCAGCCTCCTGGATGAAATAATGCTCACCTCCCCACGCCTGACCTACCTCACCACGCAGGGATCTCGCTGATCTGGGAAGCTCCTCTGTACATCTCCCTGCTAATAAAGATGAATGGCTCTTTAGGTCACCGGCAGACCTACATCATCTCTACTCCCTGCCCTTCCTACTAAATAAAAGAGAACAGAAACTGCACAGGACTTTCATGTTCCAACTTAACTACGAATAATAAACTTTTTACAACTATGGCTCTGCTGAAGTTAAAAAGTTTTGTTTCTATAACTGATGTAAAAGGATTGTAGATAGTAGGCTAAATATAGGACTTCAGAAATTAATAAGCAATTAACATAAGAGCATTCTTATATTTCCTGACAGTGGAGCAAGAGAAGCAATTTATATTGTAATTTCTGGGTTTAAAATATTTGTAAACTGGACAATTGTGGCTACAATAGTATCCGGTGTTCTTCTGAGACAACTATCTTCTAAAAAAATCAATACAGTGCTATGTTTTGTAACATGCAAATTTGATGGTATTATAAAATATATGCAACAGAAGTATAACAAGGTATGGAAAGCATAGTTGTGAAATACCAAACACACTCAAAAGTGCATCAGAACACTATCTCTAGGAACTGTTACTCTTAAAAATTAAGGCATCTTCTGGCTGTGGGTTCAGATTAGATACTGCATGAGCTGAAGTCCTCGAGGGCACAGTCTGAAAGCAAAAAAAAAAAAGTCTAGCTATCTAGTTTACTCAAAACAATGACAATTTCCCCTTGCTTAGGAGCAGAGTGTTTACTAACACTGCACAGCAGTTCTGGTACTAGAGTTTTATCATCTGACACCGTCTTATCAAAGAAATTAAGTCCAGGAATTTGGATACTGGGGCAAAAGTGGATAGAATTCCTGGGTAACAGGACAGACAAATAAGGTTTGTTTGCATCTGACAGAAGGCAGACAGGAATAAGCACCTGTAATTTGCACCAAAATCAACAAAACATCTGATAGTTATCTACCGTAGTACCAGCTACAGATCTTCAGCAACAGACTGCAATTTAAAAACACGGTAGAAGTGCCATGGTACCTGTGAAAGTAACTTCTGGGGCAGAGACCATCTGAACACATGATGACAGAACAAGTGTTTGAAATATGCCTGGCACAGCCAATGGCAGCATAAGCACACCTGATCTCTAATTATTTCCAAGCAGTTTGGAAATGTCAAAGCATGGTTTAAAGATGCTCAGCATTTGTTTGAATCTGACTCATACCATTACATGTTAATCAGCTGCAGGATATTTCATAGTGCAAATGAAGTGGAGTTTCATAGATAACAGGCATTCGAAGTGAAAAAACTCAATTAAAACGCAGCTGTTCTTCTGTCACCATACAATGCTGCCCACAGCAATAAAGGACACTGAAAAGAGGTGAAGAGAAGCAAAGTAAGAGCAAGCAGCAGAGCTTCTCAGGTTTCAAGAACATTTTTGTTCCACCTGCGCACCGTGGAAGTGGGACACTGGAGCCCAGGCAGCACTGGGGGAAACTGCATGCTGCCTGGTTTTAGTGGCTGTAGAGCCTATGTTTCTTCTACACAAATATTCAATTTGAGACATTGTTAGGAAGATCTACTCCAAAGAAATACGCTGCAGATTATTTTCACGCTCCAGAAGAAAATGAGTTTTCCCCACTTTAAAGGAATAGGAGAATATTCTGCTAATATAACCAGGAGTCCAGAGCAGCATACTTACAGAGACTTCGTGCTTCACTACCCCTTCAGGTAAAAAAAAGACCAGACCCTGAACAAGCATCTGCATGCCACAATCTTTCACTTACTGCAAGACTACATATTTAGGAAGCGTGACAAATAAAGAGCAAATTCGGATTCATTAATGCACAAGAGCAATTCCTCATCTCAGATGTCAGTTCATAAACGAGACCAAACACTTCCCCGTTCCACTTCTTGTAAAAAACGTGCTTTCCTTAGCAAGAACTTCAGCTGCAGCCTGTTCCTCTGCTCCACTTCGCTGCAACAATGAGATACGCATGAAAAGGGTGTTGGAGGAAGAAGAAAACCCCGCAGGGACAGATTTCTGCATGTTTCTTCACTACAGAAGATCCCCGCTTCTCACTTACTTCAGCCATCCCCTACCGTGTTCTTGCTGCACTTCAGAGAGCTGCATTTCTTTCAAGATTTCCTCACTGGATTTAAGGTTTCTACGGCCAACTCAAACTGTGGAAAACTTTCCTCACCAAACACTCCCCCAGCCTGTGCTCACTATTTCTCAAACTAGACAATTTTATTTTTTTTTAAATTAATCAAATGAAACTCAAAGCGGAGATGAAGACAACTTACACCAAAACTAAGCAAAAACTCTGGGCTGCTTCGGTTTCTCCTTCCTTCATATTTACGATGTACTAGGTTATTTATTAAAAACAACTCTTACCCACCTTGCAGATACCAATTAAGTTATTTTAACAGTATTTGAAACCCGAGGGCTTTAAAAACACTGTATTGAAATTACTATTTCACTAGCATGTCCTGCTCTCAATTGCTGCATTTTCCATCACCTGTAAAATACCTGATATAAAGAAGTCATTTGAATTAACTAGGCCTGTTGCTTTTATAAACCATGATAAGCATTCAGAAAAAAAAAACAAATGAACCAACAGAACCCAGATACTTTGTTCTTCCTTTTCCACATGAAAGGCACGCTTTTAGAACTGGATTTGCTCTATCAGAATCTGATTTAAAAGTAAGAATACATGATGTGCAGCAGCGTATCTATCTCCAACTTGCACGTTTACCTTGCTGTTTTTTGTCACTTTATCAGGCATAAGAAGCAGCAGCATTTACAAAAAAAAGTACTTTGGAAAAGGTTTGGTAATTCTTGTAGGACTTCTTGCAGGAGAGGTTTAGATTCCTTGTTTGTGTGCTTTAATGCAAAGTTAAGATTAACGAGAGATAAAACAAACTGCTTTGGAAATACTCCTAACACTAACATGTTGTTTTGACAGAAAACTATGAACTTATAAATCAAGTTATTATAACATTTATATTTTCTCCTCTTACATGCTAAACAAAACAGTTCACAGTGATAGTACAAACAGCATCTCCACAGCCTAAAAGGAGTGAGAGGAAAAGGGAAAGAACGCAGAGTAGCGGTAATCAAAGACAGAAATAATAACAGTCCATAGAAAAAATCCAGTGCCAAATTACACCGTGCAACCCACGTCAAAGAAAACACATGCCACAATTAACAGAAATCAACAGCCTGAAGTGTTCGGGATCCACCCTTCTCCAGTTTGGCCTTAATTTTGCAAAGCAGAGAGCACACCCATGCATCTCCAGGAGAAGAGCAGATTTCCATGTGTTTACGGTCGGGTGACAAGCGCTGAGCAGGTGCATGCACACTGATGAGGAGGGAGGGAGAGTTCCACACCTGAGAGAGCTTGGCCCTAGCCCTACAAACATGTAAATAACTGCACAGTTGGTCGCAAAGGACATATTTTATGAGCAACTTTATTGAATTACAGCAGGCTGACTGTCCTTGTGAGGAACAGAAGGATAACAGCTTACACCGTATTTATGGTCTGCTCCGAGAAATATTTTTCCCATTGGAGGAAGAGAACGACTGCATTTTATTTCCATCAGAACTGGAGCAATATTAATGTGAGTGTAGACTGGATACGAAGAGCGAGGAAAGTCGAACAAAAAGAAGGAAAAGTATTCTCTCCAAGAATTCTACAGTAGAAAGTTACAAGCTATCAACAAACTCCTCCTTTATATGACCATTCCAGGGCTGAGGCATCGAGTATACCACAGACAGGGAAATCAAACTGAAGTTCATGATACTCATCACGTCCTAGCTCCAGGCACCAGCCACAACAGCCCAAGGGAACGCTTCCGTGCTTCCAGATGTTGCGTTATTCAAAGAATTACAGTGTACCCAACTTCTTGGTACGTTCCTATCACTGCCCAGGAAATACCTACTGGCTTCAGGCATCAGTGACCGATTCTTTAAGAAAACATTACAATAAATCATAGTAGCATATAAACACCTCCTGTAGATCCACAAGCACACATTACGGGTAAGGACATTTAACATACAAGTAAAACCATCTTAAGCTGAGGTTTGGCATTCTACCTCCAGTCTGCTCACTACCTTTTTTTTTTTCCTTAAGAAAAGAACATCTCCAAACAGTGTGTTCATACTAAACTTCTCTGAATTGCTTAACATATAAAGCAAACCAGAAGAGTACAAGCTTCAGAGCTGGCAAGGCAGATGCACAAGCCATCAGGACTGAGCAAATAAGTACGGTAGCTTAAGATACTGAATGTAAGCATCCCTAAGTTCATTTTTTGGACACCTCAGAATGGTAAGCATCTTCTGCATTCGTAACTTTGCATGCAAGTATGATCTTATAACCAGTTTCAAATATGTAGCTTACTCATTTGTGCAGAGATGCAGTTCCAGAACTGACACTGAGGTTCACCCCGTGAGGGTTTTCCCCCTTTTTGATTGCACTTTGCTTATTTCTGAGATTCTTAAACCCAGACCCTGCCACTCTGGTTTGTTTTACTTTGGCCTGACCATGATTTTCATATAAAATAACAAAGTGGAGATAAACCTAGATTAAGCAGAAATCAGTGTCCAGCACTAGTTTTCTGTGCTGGATAAACATTAGATAAAATGTCATGTACTTGAATTAACGGAAACTCCTCAAATTCACTTCAATCAGCTCAGTAAGCAGCCACCAGATTTTAAAGAATCTCACACTGGGCTGGTGATAATCAAAAAAAGTTATTTTTGCTTTGTCTTCAATTAATAAATTACGAATAGTTCAGAAAAGCAATTCTCTATGTCAGTGATTTTCCCCCCCCCCCCCCCCCCACAC
>VXAL01002741.1:33862-106948 GCA_013399475.1 Chauna torquata | reverse complement strand
CCCCCAAGCTAAAATTGAGCTGAGTATCACACATAAGGTAACGGTGCGTACTGCTTGAAAAGGAAGAGGCACCGGCTGTGATCTTCACTGGCATAATTGCCTGTGTGTGACGTTCATTACCTGAATAATGCCGGTGTCCAGTGACAACATTTCAGAAGTGCTCAACCATGGTTTTTCCTTTTCTCTTCTTTAAGGAAGCTGCTCTGTTTAATTTAAATTGTTCAACCAATGCCATGTAAAAAGTACTTGGCTGATACCTACACTTAGTTACTTAGTTGCTCTGCACAATACTACAAAATTTCTCAAATCTATTGCTGCTTCCCAATTGATAATTTTTAGCAACTAAAGCTATTTTCTACTTAGGATCTATCAAGGAAACAAAAAATAACAGTTATTTCTTAACTTTTCATATAGAAGTCTTTCTCAGTATCAGACACTGAGAGCAACGTGGTTGTTAGCTAGAGCACAGGCACAACAAACGTAGCTAGACAAAATCTTGGAGTCAAAACAAAAAAACAGAGTGGAACAGAAAGGAGCGTTACAAACTACAGGAGTAAAACATTCTAACTAGATGCATCGTGTTTACACAAACACTACGTACACATTCTTCCCCCCTTTCCTCTCTTGTTGAAGAGTTCGCTAGTAAGGGCCGAACGTTAATTCCGCGGAGGAAGGAACAGCAACTCCGCTGACCTATATGCGGTCTGCCCCACTACCCCCACAAGAAGCACACTGTACAGTTCGGTCCCACCCCTCGCCAAACCAAAATTCGGGTCATTCTCATTGTACTGCCCCTAACAGTCACTGCTCCCTTGCAGAACAGACCGGACAGAGAAACAGTCGCTACTTCAAATTTTTGGAAACGAGCAGTATTGGAGCAGAGAGATTCCTGAGTACAAATCTGAATAATTTCAGTATGAATAACGAACTCTGAAAGTCCTGAGTTCAGAAAACTACCTGAACGAGCATTTATCACAGACTCTATTAGGCAGCCACACTTATAGCAAGTGCTGCTGTTCCTGCACTGGTTTCCATCATTAAGGTACAGCATGCTCCCACCTTACAAACATCACACGGTTTTGAAAAGAAACAAGATGTGACAGATAAGAGCAATATTCCGCTTGAATTCTTACTGACTCTTCAAATTGACAAAAGATACTTAAAATTGTTTAGATGTACTAACTTGGTACTGTTCCCGCGTCACATCCAGCATTAACGGCCAATGCAGGCCTCATGGGTTTGTTTTTACTAAAAATAGGTAAGTGCATCCAAAACCAGAAAGAATTTGTACAATATATCAGATAAAACCAGAACCTATGAATTCCCAAAATGACATTGAAAGAATAACGGAACGCTTTCCCACCCAAGCACTGATTATGCCTTGTATCCATTTACACGCACAGACAAGCAATGTGGCTGAAGAAACTTAGCAGCTGAAGTATAAACGTGCAAGTCCTTCATTTCAAGGGCAGAAAAGGACTGGTGCCTTGATGTTCTCCTACCTTGGTGCAAGATAACCCCAGGCATTAAATCTTTCTGCTATCACTAAAGTTAAAAAAAACAAAAACAAAAACAAACAAACAAAACCCCAAAAAACAAAGAAAAAAACAAAAAAACCACAACCCTCACTATTAAAAAAAAGCAGAGCTTTAGGAATGCAAACAGAGAAGCCTACCTTTTGCACCTTTCGCTAAAACCTACGGTTAATTTGTAGAACATTAACATTCAGCTGACACACCACTACCTGCCCCATCCCACCCCTGTGCCAGAGGGCACTGCGCTCGGCAGCTGAACAGGTTAGGATGCAAATCAGGAGGCAAGTCACAGCCTTCCTTGCCATCCATCCACAAAAGCAGCACACGCTAACACCGTGCTGCCAACGCTGTTGGCTGAAGACCAGGCACATGGCCTGCCGCCGCCTCAGCGGTACCTCTACCTCTAGTCAAGGGCTGCAATGGATGCCTACGGCAGAAGCATGCTTCCATTTTGACAGGTACAACCGTATACAGAGCTCTTCTAAGCCAGCCTTTTAATTCTTCCCATACGATCCCAGCTCATTGCAATCAAACGCGTGAATGGACAAAAAGCTGCGAAGTCGACCGGCAGCACAAGTTGTTGTACGTGGATCGGCCGCTGCGACCAAATGGAAAAGGTTGCTCTGGCCTAAAGTATCGTTGTTACAATTCTGTTCCAGTTTATCTCGAGCAACCTTCATGTCACAGCTGAGACAAAAACTCCTCTGAATCGAATACACTAGGATTTCAGGAATATGATTCCTACTAGTATCTCCTACTAACAGCAAGGACAACAGATCGTTGCTAAGCGGCAAACATAACAGCAGAGAGCTTATGAGTAGAGTGTAAACCCTACTGCCCCTTACCTTCAGAAGCCAGCTGAGAAGCTTCAGGAATACATCTAGCTCCTTCCCATCTTCCTGCCTAGAAATAAAGATTTAGCATGACTGCAGACCATTACCCACCCAGCAACCGCTTGTGATGAAAAAGAAGTTATTTGCTACAGTGACCTTTATAGATCATATTAAAGGAGGAAACTCCGCAACTACAGGAATCCACAACAAACTATTAACAACGAAATAGTTTAACTTCATTAAGAAGCCAGAATCATGAAAAGTCTAGTTTTACTGACAATTTCAAGTACAGATGGTTTTAGCCAAATCCTCATAGTTACTAGAAAGCATGTGAAAACGGGAAGGAATTACTCTTCTGTAATCATTAGTCAGGTAACACCAGTGTCACAGGCTATAAGAACATGGCAATGAAGATGATTTGTTTCTTCTACAAGGTCAAGAAGCAAACATTCATTGCATTTTGAACGTGTTAAAAGTTGTTGTAGCAGTACCTCCTCTGATTCTGAAAGGCAACTGCCACATCCTCGAGGGCACATTCAGCTAACACAAGATGAAACAGCAAACAATGGATGCACGGGTGAAGTTACAACTATTCGATTTCCTCTGGCAAAAAGCAACTTTTAGTTCTGCAGTAAATTCAAGTCAAAATGTAGCTTTTAGTCTCAAAATGCCACACTTCAGTTTATTATGCTCTTCATCTGCTAGTACGGCAGCCTCCATGGGTCTTCACTGCAAGCTGCTCCCCAAAGCGTTTTCAGTTCCTATGAGCATAGTTTTATCTAGCAGCAGCAAAAATCAAAGGTCACGCACTGATTTTCTTCCTGTGTTTACTCAAAATGAGGAGACTTACACCATGGAGAAGCTATTTTTTCATTAGGAATTTCCTCAATAAAACAAGGGACTATGCTTCATTCACAGAATGAGTCCAATTTAAACAAACAAACAAAAAAAAGGGCAAACCAAAAGGCTAGTGGCTTAGTTTTATGGATCTGAAATCACTGCCAGGCAAAACACTATTTTGGAAAGCAGTGGTGGTTCTAGGGAGAAGTAAGCAATCCCTCTCCTGGCAATGAAACAAAATTTGGTTATCAAATGAAGGGGAAAAAAAAAAAGGCAGCTTGTTTACAGACTGCTTTGAATGACGTGACTCAGCAGGAGTGAATTCCCCCCAGGAAAACTTTTCCTGACATCTTTGCTAAGCTACATTCAACATGAAAATCCAACTTTCTTCCCGTATTCCAGTAAATCAAGCATCACATCAAGTGCTAGGCATCTGCCAGTTAACTCCATAACCTCATCAGCAATCCCCATCCTCTACAGCCTGTCAGAAGGAACTGGTGCCACTACTTCCCAACGCAGATGCAACACTGCATACTGCAGCGATCTCCTTTATTTCATAAGGAGATCTTCGTGAACACTACAGTATTTTTATAACTACTATAATCAAATACATTTGTGATGTGCTGCACTTAAGCTTGTTTTAATATAATGTTCATAAAGACATTTTCTTACGCCTGTCTTTGCTGTGCCAGCTGTTACAGAAATCAGTAGCTTGTACAGGCTTGCCTGCTATAATGTGATAGCATCTATTAACTTAATGTTTCCAGTTTTTAATAGAGTATCGTGAACAAATCCATACCAGGTCATGAATCAAAGGATACTAAAGAGTATTTTGGACTAATAATTGCTGAAAACTACATACTCTCTGCTAGCAGACTGAAATTTTTTTGCATGGCATGAATTTGCACCTATTCCATTTAAGCCATGTATCGGCTTGTTCAAATCCTTCCCCTTGCTGAAGTATTTCTAACATATGCAATGCCAGTCAGAAAAGCCTATTTCACTGCAATAGTCCTACCGATAAAAGCTGTGCATGAAGATCAGTTGTCCAATGGATTGCTTTTGTTAAAAACACAACAAAAGGATGCTGATTTCTAAATACTGCAACAGGTTATTGCAGGGCTAACTGGGCGAAGAAAATGAGAAAAAAAATATATATATTCTCATACACACACAAGCACATTTTTTCCTGTGTGAGTTGTGATAAAAAAAATTCAAATATAAATGGAATAAGAAAGCTATTAAGGCCACAAACTCCTGTTTGAACTTTCAGCAAAAGAGGAATATTTCAATCAACGTACCATCCTCTTAGATGCTGGCTTCCAGACTCTGCTCTTCAGCCTTTACCTGAAGCATCTTCAAAAGGACACTTAAAACATTCCGTTTTCCTTGCATAAGCTTTAGTTTTTCAAAGGCAACTCAGAATTTAATTCTGCACCTGTTCGCTGGTTCACTACTAAGTACTACAAATGATAAGATCACACATCTCCATCACACAGGTAACGCTAAATGCTCTCCAAGGGCTCAAAACAATCATTTTCCTTTCTTGTACAAATATCTCAAGCTCCATCTTCTATCCCATTTCTCTTTGGATACGAAACAACCACCTCAATGGGAACGCACCAGTATTCTCATAGCTGCACACTTCCTGTATGTTTTGAAGAATATCAGCTCTACCACGTGGTACAGTTACATTGAATTGGGGGAAAAAAAAAAAAACAACCACCACCCTACTTTTCCAGACTATTTTCACTTTTAAACATATTTGGGCTTTTGTGGAATTTTTCTTAAACTGCCTTTGAAGAATTAGTGGTTTGATGAGATTAATGTCATTCCCCCCCCCCAGCAAAGACTTCCAAAACCAAAGCAGGCACACATACTGGAAATAACACATGCTTTAACAGTTTGCAAATCTCAAGAAGTCAGTCGCTAACAAAAGTTTAGACAAACCTATGGTTTGGAAATAAATGGCTAACGTGTGGCAGTCAATGTAGCGAGTTAACAACAGACTGCCAAAGGACAGACTGAATTCCTGTTTTTCCAGTTATGTCCCCACAGGAAGGGAAAAGCACTTCACGGCATTCCCTAATCACACCTATCGGTCCACAAGAAGTGCAACAAGTCAATCGAGCGCTTCCTCCAGTCACCTAAATGAAAAGTCACCACCAAGATGAAGCAGAACGCACACGCTAACAGAATTGGATTTTCGTTGTTTCTTAACACACCATAGCTCTTATATTTCTATGCTATAAATAGTGCAACTCAAAAACAAAAACAAAAACTCTTGTTTTAGAAACTAATTGCCTACCTTCCCAGCATCAGCAACTTTCCTTACGCTATTTCTACCACCGTGTCCCTTCTAGTAATTACCGATCACCTAAAAAAACTACGGGTCTGAGACTGAAGTTATCACCCCAGTACTTTCCTGTTGGTAAAAGAGCAGAGACTGAGGAGATGGAGGTGAGGCAGAAAGAGCTCTGAACTCTTCTCCTGTGTACGGAAATCTCACTTACACTCAGTATCACCAGCGGGTCCCATCTGAATGCCCCCCGATATTGCAAGGTTCACCAGAAAATAACCTTTTAACTTGGAATTGCTTACCACTTTAAAAAGATTGCAACATTAACAGATTGCAATAGACAGGGTAAAACTCCTTCCTGGTGGATTAAATACGTTTCACAACACAGCTGGCTTAAAAAACAAAATCAACACAAGGTCTTGGACTGAACTGCAGTTATCTGAAGACAGTATACACCTTTCATAGCCTAAGATGCAGTATTTAATAACTGCAATCACCCTTCATTAAATACTCACGTGCAATGCACTTAAGATCATGTCAATTTATTGCTCGTAAATCATTAAACTGAGCTCTTCACTTGGAATATGTTAAAGAAACTTCCTCCTCCTTTGGGTGGATCATTTACAGACATACAGCAGAGCTATCCAACTACCCTTACCTGTTAAATTTCTATTTCCTTCACTGTGTTATTTGGTATGCTAAAAATGGCGTGCCATGCAAAAGTTGAGAAGAAAGGCTACCAGCAAAAGCATCTAAAACGAAGCACAATACCATTTGAAACTTCTAAACAATATCTGTAAGCTTCAGTAAAATTACTAATGATCCACAAAAAGTATTTGGTAAAATTTAAGGCAATTAAAGTGCTCCCTAGTCTGCTGCTACAGTCGGAAAGAATACATCCCTAGATCACACCAGCACAGATTTTCAGTGCTCAGCTGGAAGAAACTTACTGCCTTTACAGCGACCAAGGCACCAACTGCAGCGTTCAGCGAAGGTCTGACCAAGCCTGAACCTATTTATTTCACAAGAGGAGGGATTTCACGTTTCCAACTACTTAGTAAGGGAAGGGTAGCGAGGGGAAAGCAGCAGCCAAAACTGTCTTACTCCTATCACTACAGAAGTAAAATAATACAGACTGCTTCTTGAGAAGAAATGTGCCGGTAAACAAAATCCACACTTTCTCTTCATTTGCCAATCAAAATATTCTCAAATCTGGAATATGCAGATCCAAGCTAAGGTATCGAATTCTGAAACATTACTTAGGATTGATGCTAGTGTAAAGAGAAGGCAAAACCTGGCAGCGCAGATTACACAAATACTTTATGAAGAAAGCAAGTACTATCTTATTCTTTGGTGCAGTCCTACAGACAGAGCATGCAGAATTAACTGCAATTAGGTCAGCCCACAGTATCGTCAAGACGGAAGATTTTAGATTTATATTAAAAGAGTGTAAGCACGCTATATGTGAACACAGACTTACTGAAATATTTTAAAGCGTTTTCAAACAAATGTTTGCTATTAGATCACGCGTAACGCACCAAAAGCTTAACCTGTCACATTCAAACAGAGAACGGGCCACTGAGAAAGACATCTCGCCTATAATAAAACAAATACATAAAGATCACATTTTTAAGACATTACAAAACACTTGATAAAGTTTTATCAATTTTTGTTGCAGGTAAACAAGCTTTAACAGATTAGCAAAAGGGTCAGAATAAAGCTATCCAAACTAAATGTTTCTCTCATTAATATATTACCTTTCTTTGACTGTAGATATCTCACAGCCCTTATCAAAGTAGGCCAGATCCGTTTCATTTCCCTAAGGTTCAGCTGGTGAACAGTATACAGGGTATCCATCAACTAAGGAACGGCCACCATTCAACGACAAATATAGCACAAGCTATTCCGCATCTGTCCCATTTTTTTGGAGGATGGTAGGTAGCTTTTTCTAGAAATCGCCACAAGTGGCAGACTCAACGATGCTGTGCCTTTGTCCTTACGTAACTATTCGTGTCCCCCTTCTCCCTCCCAAGAGGAATAAGAAGAGATTACACGCCGCTCTCCGTTTCGGGACAGAGATGGCTGGATAAGCCTTCATCGCACAAGTTACGTTCTGAGAACCCTTCGCAGACAACCAGGGCAAGAGGGAGGGATCGTTTTTCATTCATTTTAGGTGTTGTAGGGGAAAAATCAATACCTTTTATCGTGGCCCAACGCAGCCATCCTCTGCAAGAAGCTAGCCCTGCTGTCTTGATCCTCTGGTGCTGCAGCAAGAGGAAGAAAACTGATATCCCCAGTACCAAACAGCCTTAACAACAGATGGCTACAACCTGGTTTTTTTTTCCTTTTAAAAGAAGTTTTTTCTTCCCTATTTGTACATTCTGAAAGGTACTCTCTAGGAAGAGTCTTCATTCTGACTCTCGGGATATCCCCAGGAGGTGAATCCCAGTTCACCTAATGCTGCCGTTACCCAGTTTATGACACACAGGAGCAGGCATCGCTATTACCCCTTCTTGGTAAATCCTGGTAAACAAGTTTTTACTGAAGGCAAAGCACAGCTTTGTTTCAGCTTTATTTCCAGCCACTGTTGCTCTCTGTTTTATTAACTATTATTCCCCACTGAGCTGACAGATTCTATACTTCATTAGACATTACCGGGATGCAGTGGTGTTCCAGTTCTGCGATTTCTTTATTTCTCACATATGTGCTACCATTTTCAATGCGGGGCAAGCGGTAGTTAGTTTCGCCTGAACATTTCAGCAAGGTGCAGAAAGCACGCAGGACAAAGACAGCGTTAAACGCTCCCTCATATGTCCTCCAGACAGCTAAAAATGCTAAATAAATTCTGTGTTATTCTGATTCTGAGTTGTCTTGGGTAGTTCTGTCTACCAACTTCTAAAGCACCATCTTCTCCCTGGTTCAGCCACCTCTCCCCTGACCTTCTGAAGTAACTGCCTCTGTCGGAGGTCCAAGATTACGGTGACGCAATACTGCACAGCCAGTTTCTCTTCCAAAAAAGAAAGTGCATTGAAATGAAAGCAGACATGAAGAAAGTTATGCTTGCAATCAGCAACACTTAACCTTTTACAGTTGTTTTCCATCTAAGAAAGATTTGATTCTTCGGCTACTAACAAAATTTTGACCTTAATCCCTGCACCGTATCTTTATATGGGTACTTTCACCACAACACCGACACACAAATACTCTCCGGATTATAACAGGGTAAATATTAGTGTTTTGCAATGCAAGTTAAGATAATCAAGTTTCATATTTCCATCTAATTATTGTTAAACCTCAAATTCAAGTCAAACCCACTCACTGTAATACATGCATACTTTTGTGGCTAGTTACCGTCTCTTTTTTGGTGTACAATACGGGTGGCAACTTCTAGGAGCTCAAGCAAAGAGATGTTAGTCTTCCATTGTACACACTGCATATGCTCAGCCACTTAAGAACAGCTTCTTCCAAAAGGTGCACAAAAGCAGAATTACACTCAGTGCTTTAAAACATACAAACATTTAAACCAAAGCAGGGAGATCCTCACATCAGCAGAACTAAAAGCCAAACAGCTCAAGCGTTCTTTCCGTTCAAATAATTTTGAAAAGCAAAGAAAAAAGCATTACCACTGCCAGGTGAAAGAAGATCCAGGTGACTGCTTCACATTACAATCGCATGACCAGAGTAAAATGAATAGGTTATTTTCTAGCTTTGTTTTTTTCTTTTCTGATAGGAAAACCCGATATACCCACAGGTGGTAAAACATTAAATTAACAAGGGAAGGCAGAGGAGGGGGGAAAAACGTAAGTTACGTGTACCTTTAGCCCAGCACATTGGGAACGGACTACAGCCGCTCTTCTCCATACAGCCAGCACCTGCTGTTTCGGGGCCTGCCACTGCCACCACCACCATCCACCCAATCGCCCAGAGATCGGGCCCGGCTTCGGCACAGCGTCCCGATGCAGCGCTCCGGCTGCGGGCGGTCCTGCGGCGGGGCTGGGAAGCCGGCCGCTTGCCTGCGCTCAGATCAATCCACAAGCAAGGGGAACGACCACTGACCTTCCCTGCACTTGTTCCGCCGCCTTCATCCTCTCCCTCGGCCGCAGGGAGAGGCTGCTCCGGGGGAGCCGCCGCGGAGGGCGAGCGGCGGCCGGGGAAGTCCCGCGGCGGCGGCGGCCCCGGCAGGCAGGCAGGGAGGAGGGGAGGCGAGCACGGCGGTAATTAATATGCTAATCTCCCCCGCCCGCTCGCCGCAGCCGGCAGCCTCCTGTTTACCAAACTGCCAGCAGCTTCTGAGATCCGCTAAGCTGCAAATCAAGCCTGACCCGGGTCGTGTCTGGAGCTGCGCTCGCCGGCCGCGTTTTGTTCCCAGTGCACGCCCGGGGCTTGCCGAGCCCCGGCGCTGGCTCGCAGGAGCTTCCCCGGCGGAACAATGGGAACCCGAACAATGAGCCGCTCCGGCACCGCTGCCAGCTCTCCCCTGGAGGAAAATCCTGCCCGAAGCCCTTGAAACCCAGCAGTCAAAGCAACGTGCTCCTGTGGCCCGCTTTGTATAAATGCTTCCGTACAGCTGGCCTGAAAAAACCCAGCGCTCTAAAAGCGCACGAGAACTTCCACAAACTTCGCAGGACGGGCGTCCGACCCTAAGCATCGTCTGCTTTGCTCCGTAACTGCAGCAAAATTATTGGTGAAAGAGCCCTGGTAGTATTTGTATGCCTTAAAAATATACAAAAAAACCACAAAAAACCAGCAAGCATCACAGCCCATGCCACTGATGTGCCAGCAGCACGTCTGGCCCTCCTCTAAAACCAGGGCTGCTTTATATGACTCCAGTCGAAAGGCAGAAAGGTCATCATAAGCACACACGTGCACACAACATACTGCCTGACGTTTGTTTCATCCTACCTTTGCAGGACGTACCATCAAAACTACTTACATTTTTTTCTTTTAAAAATTGGAGTATAAACATTGTACAAGCATGTGTTTACAAACATGCATTCGCGCAGCATATGTATATGGAAATAAAGAAAACACCCATTTTACCCTTAGCAAAAGGTTGCACAAAACAAATTATGAACAACTGGTTCAGCTGAAATACGTACTAAAACCAACAGGAGCAGGACTCACACAGATCATTAGTCTCTTCGTATATTGCATGTTAATCTTTCCTCACTCCCAGCCCTCCGTGGTAAGGCACAAGGCTTATCCAAGTCTGTAACCAAAAAGGAATTAATCCAAAGCTAACAGCCTTCAACTTAACCTATCTGCCTGCTCGTAGCAGCACAAACTAATCTGCAGCATACATTCAATTACTGTTCTTTACTGCCAGCTTCACTTCTCAACACACTGGCTGTGTGGAACCAGTGTACGTCAAAACTCTCGATAGATACAGTCACTGCTTTTTAGAAGCACTGCTTTCTTCTATGTTTAAAGGAGAAATTTATATTCACTGGAAAAAAAAAAGAGAAAGATTAGGCCACAAGCAGGCCATCAGATGTTCTGCATCACTGCTCAGGCACAAAGCTCTCTCTGGGGCTGAAGAAAGCCAAAGAGACTGAAGACATGCCTGGATGCCTTCCTCCCTCCCAATAAAGTTTTCAAAGCCCCTAAGTGCTACACAGGCAGCCAAACACTTCCAGCAACAGGGCGGATCACATTTACCTTCAATAATAAAGTAATACACGTTTGCTGGAGTAATATTTGGAACACAAACAATTCCATTTGTGTCTACAGAAGATGCACGGAGGATAGGTGCCGGTCTGGTCCCAGCTCCGGCCCGCAGCGCAGGAAAGGCGATTTCCCACACCCAGCTCTGCCACCGGCTTCCTTCATGACCTTGAGCACATCAGCCTTGTTTTGCTGCGTTTCAAAACTGAAAGCTGCAGACACTTCCCCGGTTTTCACCAAGTTTGTTTGGTCTGTGTGTTAGGGTGCAAAACATAAAGCCTACGTTGCTTCCAGACCATAAAAAGGCAGTGTTTTGCAGAAAACAAGCTTAAAAAGAAAGCAAATTAAGAGGTAAAAATGGTAGGGCATAGATTAAGTTTTATTCATGAAAACAAAACTCAAATATCAACTATTAAGTGCATTACCAAGGCAAATTGTAACAAAATGCAGATTTACATTTTTCTTTACACTTTCCAGATGAAACTGATACAGATAATCAATCCAAGTGTCAAGAGTCTGCTCTTTACAGCTACCCTTATTGATGATACGTGTTATAATCAGTCTCGTCAAGGATGTACTTTCCTGTCGTAATATCATATTACAAAGTGAAGGTGAATACAAAGTACTACACAGCCTGAGAATTTTTGCATTCAGTTTTAGAATTTAACCAATATTTTACACTCTGAATGTGGATTTTCGAAATAAACCAATTGCTTCCTTGATGTTAAAATGTATTTTTTTATTGCATCTTTTCTATTTGTTATTCTAAAAAGCATCTAGCAGACACATGCTCTTTCTCCTCTTCCAAACACCACTGTCAGTTTTTCCAGTATAAAAAAGCCAAAAGTGTAAACTTTGTGTTCTGGATAAAGTCAGAAATCCCAAGCCTTCAGGTTGTTGTTGGGTTGTGGGTTTTGTTTTGTTTTGGTTTTGTTTGTTGCGGGGGGGCGAGTGTTGCAAAGCACAGATGGCACAGAATACAAGGCACAAAGTAAAAAAACCTGAGAAAGTATTTGCAACATTTTATAAATACTGCTCATCAAGTAGGTATACGAGCAACATTTACATAAAGTCATCTGTTTTAAGTAATGCCGATCAGATTATACTATTTACTGAGGTGAGGAACATGTGTCAGAAAGCAGGATTGTGGAACAAGAACATTCATTGTTCCCGTCCAAGGTGCATCTGCTGCCATGTTGCTAGTACCTGCACAGTACTCACTGCGTAAGCAAGGATGCTAACAGCTATCAAAGAAAATACTAAAAACTATCTCAAAAACCAGATGCATCTGGTCATACTAAGAACACGTAGAAGGACTGGACATTTTCATAAAATACACATTGTAACCTGAAATACCTCAGATTACCCCAATAACAACCTGGAGAGCCCAAGGTCCTCAGCTAAGAAACGGCATTTTGCTTCCAAGGAAATTCAAATCAGGATTCCCTCCCCATGACTATGACTTCAGTTGCTCGATTTCAGCCCAGTTTCAAGACTGCTGAGGATAACAAGGCCTCGTGGAACAATGGGTTAAAGAGCAGTTTTATTTTTCACATCAGTTAATATCTCTGTTCATCAAATTTTGATCAAACTGGCTGACACGTTTGAGCATTGTTGGGAAGGGCAGCAGGACAGAGCTCAAGTGAGAATATTTGCCTAAGTTTCATTGCCCTGAGAAACCAAACGAAACTCAGTATTCAGAAACTTTGTGGAGAAAGTCTACAGATCTGTTTCAAATCAGCATTCAGCAGCAGAATAAAGAGAGAGACTTGTTTTTGAGTTCCTCCTCTACAACATCTCAGCTACCAGATGAGCATACCAGCGAGAGATCTCCTTAAAACAGAGAGAAGGAGGGCAGCACATTTGCTTGTTAGATAAAGCAACACACAAAAAAAAAGGTGCAGCCTAGAGCATAGAAATCATGTCATTATCTTTTTATTATTTGGTGGAATGACTTGACTGCTCCCAGTCTTAGCCACCTTCTGTGATACTGCTCATCACCCTAGTAGTTACTGGATGCTTGAGAACAAGCACATTTATTTTGAGAAGATCTGCACACTGATTTAAAAGATGGAAAAAGAACGTTTCTTCATTGCATTCATTTTGCTAGTAAAAAAAAAAAAAAGTTCCCAAACCAAATTTGCCCTCATGAAAAGTGGAGGGTTTTTTTGTTTTGTTCTGTAAAGCTGCAAATGCTTTTTACTGAGAGAATTGCAGAACAGCCTGTAAAGCTGGAAGTGCCTCATGACTGTTTTAACAATTAAAACATGCTCATTGCTCACGTGATAATCTTTTGCATCCTAATTCATTTGCTTTTCCATGTTTGTTTCCAGAATTCAGCAACCATGCTCTCCAAACATTGAAACTGCGTTGTAACCTTCACTAATCTTCATTCTCTCAAGCTTACCCCTTACAGTTTCTTAATTACTGTAATTATTTGTGAGCACACATAATATTTAAAAGTGGAAAAGACCATCTCCCCTAAGTTTCCCTCTTTTTAGGGAGGCAGAAAGGTTCTTTTAGCAAGAGTCAGCCAAACACTTTCTCCTTTTAGCTCCACAGGAACTACAGAAAAATGGTGCACCACCATTACATCATGTCTGGAATTACAGCTCCTGAAGCCTACATTACACTATGCTCAATTCCACGAAAAGTGCGCTGGAAACCTTCCTGGGATGACCTGGTATCTAAATATATCATCCTTTCCTGCTAGCAACCCATTGCCCCTCATTCCTAGAATTCCAGTTCTTCTCTAGAATATGGACTCCTCCTGAACACGCTTTGCCAAAGGCACAAAGGAGAACAAGGAGGATTGGTTTCATAAGCTCAATAAAGGACCTCTGAAGAAGACAGTGCTCAGTCATCCTGGCACCAGAGATGTTCCTTCTTATTTAACTACGAGCATTCTAACAGACAAAACTGAAAGACAAATAACATTTTTACTTTAAAGTGTCAAAATACAAGCCCTATCCTCTGATAGAAATAATTCAGCACAACTGAGCAACATCAGTTCCATGAATTCACTTGACTCTTCGCAACACAAACTCAAATTCCATGCTCTAGATTAGAATGAGAACATTTCTCTCCTGAAGGAAAGAGGTAATGAAGTCTTGGGAAATAATCATTAGAGAACCAACCCCCACTCAAAACAAAACAAAAAAAAGGCCCAAAAAAGAGTAAAGCAAACTACCAGTAAGATCTGCTGTGTGTATAGCTAAGTTCTCCTTTGGGAAGTTCCCAAACAATCAACCAAGACATTTGGATTTGGGAATTTAGTCTTCATTGCATACAGCAGAACCTGCTTTACAATTTCTTGCTCTGTTCTGAGAATGCTTGAGATTTCAACTAGTACAACACAGTGAAGGACACATTTCCTAGCTTCACAGCCTGGGGCAGCTGATAGCCAGGACTAGAAGAAAATACACTGTAGGATTCACACCGCAGTGCTTCAACTGACCAGAGGAAGATGACACAGTATGGCAACAAAAATTAATTCCAGATTATAAACTATTTTTGATCTCTCTGCTTCAGACATTTTTCTGGCATGAAGTCAACCCAACACTGAATTCATTGTTCTCTTCCTCCACTTGGTGAGCTTTCTTAGTAGACCACGCCTAAAGTGACGATTCCTGAAAAGTGCAAAGTTTAAGAAACGCATTCTCACCTTCTGGGCCACGATCACCCAATTGGCCTTTCTATCCTCCGAACTACATTTTACAATAGCAGTTGTATTTCTTTTTGAGATGCAAGTCCTCCTTGGTTCCCATGGTTGATTCATATACCGTTACTACAATGCCTCTCAAACAGCAGTGCCTGCTTCGCCCGGAGGTCTGGCTTTCTATGGCCTTGGAGCAGCTGAAGTTGACAGTTCACCAGTTTTATTTTCAATCTCAACCTACTGACGGTAGTGGGGTGGGGAAGGGAAACAGAGCAGGACATTGGGAGAGCAAAGGAGCAATGTACTGTTAAGTTTCCCATACCTCCGCTTCCCAAAGCATCCTCTGATGTTGAACAACACAGCAGACAGCATGCAGTGTCCTGGCCCATGCTGTTAAGACAACAGATGTTAGGACCACTAAGTTCACTTTGCTTTTATTGTTCCATAAATAAAGACTAGCCATTTTTTAAACTCATATGGGCTGCATTAATTTGCAGGCATGAAAGTCATAGCAGATTTTCTTGTGGGAGGACTAGCCCCCTCATACCCTCCCACTTCCTTCCATTTACTTTTTTGAAGGCTTATCGTGGAGAAATATGAAGTCAGCACCATGAACTCTGAAAATGGTTTAAAATTACTCCTTCCTTAAGGCACTGATTCCAATCTTCTCCCTCTAGACTGTTTCCAAAAAAACAAAAAAACAGAACACAACCTGTTGCTGTTCTCAAGATGTGTTTGAGATGTTCCTTCACAATTCCAGTGCTTCCACATGGCCAAAATCTGCTTCATGGTGACCTGGAAAACTATGAGGAGAAACGACCCAATCCTGCACATCCTGCTCCTTGTTTTAAGGCAAAATAAAGTCTGATAATTCTGCTCTGTAACAGACTCCCTGTGCTTATAAGTTTGCACTGCTTTTCTCTTCAAATTTCTCGGATGGGGAGGAAGAGTGAGAGACAAAGCTATTGAGAATGGTCACCAGGAACCTTTCTTGACCTTATAAAGCCTCCCTTTCCCTATTTATGGGGAAAAGGCTCTGTTTACGGGGTAATCACAGAAAAAGTATCTCGGGGGAGGACCCCACCCCTTTGATGCTGTTTAACGGAAACTCATTCTGTAAGGATTACTTCTGTTCTGTGGAAGGGACGCAAGAGTGGATCAGCTGACCTTACAGATGCTCCTTAAAACGCCTCTTCATTAATTCAAAGGTAAACTAGAAATAATTGGTCACATCTTCTAAAAGGTGAAATAGTAAAATGAAGTTGGTTAGGGGTCAGCAAGTCTTTTAAGTGTCTGTTCTTATCTGGGCTGCTTTCTCTCATCTGTCTAATAACCAGTTACGCAACAGAAAGTGAGAAAGCTACGTGGCCACAGAGGGTCCAATTAATTTACCAGAAATGGCATAGTCTGGACATATTGTTTCCCTTGTCTTACCAGCTTCTCCTCCATATGCTAAATACAAAGCCAGAACAACAGTTTACCACAAAAATTTGTGCTAAAAAGATGTTTACAACTAAGAATTGTGCCTAAGTGATGCATCACCACACCTCAAAAGAGGGCACAATTTTCAAAGACTCCTAGTGTTACATAAAACAGAAATACAACATTAGCAATTCCTCAGACTTTCAAATCACTAAATGCAATGACAAACTGAATAAAATCTACAAGCTCACAATAATGCAACATTATTCCATTTATATTTAAAAAACTGGTGGAACAGTTAGCGTTATATTTCTTATTGAAGGATGAGAGTAGCATAAATTCCATGTGTAAATAAACACTTACTTATAGGCTATGATAAACAGCTATCTAACTAAGGTGTCAGTGTTACAGAATGGTCAAGCCAGTGTTGAGATCCAAATCTAAGAAAACAGGAAATTAAAAATTAATTTTTACATAATGTCTTTTTAATTAAAGTTTTATTAAGACAAATGTTAAGGCTGCTTAGCCAATGAAATTATGTGCCTAACCTATCAAGCAAAGAATAAGGTATATTTAAAAACCAAGAAACTGGAGACACAAATACCCCTTTCCCTTTTCAATTAGTATAATTTGGGTTCAAAACTGTCACATGAGAAATTCAAAAATATTGAGTTTAATGTTTTGTTTAGGACAACCCCCAGTAGAGCCGAGGTGTAGCTGAGTCCCTACACCACAGAGAAATTCAACTCCTATTTACTTTAACCAATCCCCCTTACAATTTCATACCAAGAAGTGCCATTCACTTTACAGGAACTTCCTCCTACGTCCCTGCCTCATGAAAGCGGCAATAAATGTTCAAGGACCTGTTCCTCAGGTAGTCATTCTCTGCTGTTATGTGGATCAAAGACTGTCCTCAGGTAACACAAAACCTTTTATTCAGTGCAAAGTCCACCACCTTAAATAGCCTCATTTGTTCCTCCAATTAGACACAACACCATGTTGTCAGCACTGTTCTACCGCACAGGTTTACCTACTACAGCACCTATAAAGCGGTATCAAAGTGCCCAGAAAACACAAGTACATGTTGCTCAGTTTTAAGAAGGCTTCCAGGATTTCACTGCCAAATAAAGCCCGAGTTGGGTTAGCTAACCAGCTGCAACACTAGATGGAACAGCACTCAGGATTTCTAAGACAGCAATTATCCAGAGTCTGCATCCTTCCGTAATACGAAATTTATGAGCAGACCCATACAACCTCTTCACTGTAGCTCCAAATTCAACTGAACTGTAAGCGTAATTAACTACGCGGTGACTTGAGGACAACTAATGCACAAAAAGCAGTGTTTCAATGAAGCGAAAGACACATTCAAGAATGTTGTTATAAAAATTAAAAGAAGCAAGACTACAATCTACAGTCTGATCTACAAGACCAAGGGATACAGCTGAAAACTTTTTGGGCACAGCCTTTCTTCAGATCTAGGGGAAGGGATATTAAATAAATATCCAGGGTCTTGCAATGGTAGACACAACATTAAAAAAACCTGACAGCAATCTGAATGACCTACATTACACCGAATGTCATAGGAACAACACTGTCGGCACGTAACAGCTTCTGACAAGGCCAAGAACTCATCTCTTGGCTAGTACTGAGCTGTCAAACACCACTTACAAAAAAAACCTGTGGCATTAGTCTCCACAACCCCATCTGATGCCTTCCAACCAAGACACAGTATTAAAGTTTTTACGAGAACGAGAGTGAGTCAAAAATCAGTGAATGCGTAATCAGAGGAAGACGCCTTGCCTTGGCGGCAGCACACACAGAACAAAACGTAGCCAACAAACTGCTGGTAGACAAGTTTAAGCATCCTGAAATGAACGCATAGTAAGAATTTTTAAATTGCAGAAGAAGCTGTGAAACTGCCATCTTAATAGGTTATCTTAAAAGGTTAAATGACTAAAGTCTAGCCATTTCTGTCTTGGGGGTAGAAGGACAAACTTCCTTTTCTACTCAGGCTTCGAAGGAGGCAGCTCATTAAACAAAGACGATCATTGTCCTCCAAATTTCTACCTAAAACCCTTCTTTAATAAGTTCTACATTAAAAACATCAGTAATTCAACTCCTGCTGTTTTCAGACCCTCAACTATCACGACTACCTCTAACGTCCCACCATATTGTCTGGCTCCCTCATCTTTCTGTATCATTAAGCTCCTAAAACTTGAGGCCTTACAATACCATTTAGTCCTGCTCTTGGAGGATGCAGAGTTGACCAGGGAACAAATCAGCAGTGATTTCAATGCTAATCAATACTGTGTTATTGAGACTGCAAAAAGCTCCAGCAAAATGGTTCAATAATTTACTGGAGCAAACTTCTGCAGATTCGAAGAGCAGCTGAACTGCTAATGAAAACTTCAAGTACAACTAAAGCTTTTTCAAGTGTCTGCAGGATAAGCTGAAAAACAACCACAGCAATGTGTGCTTACATCCTGGCCCATCCAGCCTTCAGAAATTAAACTCAAGAAAGCAGGTAAAGCTGAACCCCAAGATAAAGGCTATTAACCCTGGAAAGACAGTTCCAATATTTCTCAACATTAAATCTTTCCCCAAAAGAGTTACCACTCATTGCTGTGCAGCAAAACACATCAAACAATATTGCAGCAAGTAATCTGAATGGAGACTAACTAGAAACTTCAGTTTTTAAGATCTTTTTTAAAGGGGTAATTAGTGAATCAAGTCAATCTGGAGGACAA
The DNA here is from genome assembly GCA_013399475.1 of Chauna torquata. Taxonomy (NCBI): domain Eukaryota; kingdom Metazoa; phylum Chordata; class Aves; order Anseriformes; family Anhimidae; genus Chauna; species Chauna torquata. The sequence goes on along the minus strand of VXAL01002741.1, from coordinate 87,950 downwards.
CTTTGTGCCACAGTTAACAATTTCTTGAGAATTTCAGATGTCTCACACCCATCCCAAGCATAATTCCAGCCTACCAGTGGAAGCATGGGCATTTAGCACACAACCTCGGTTACTCTGGACTCTTGTCAGGAATAAAGTACTGAGGGAAAACGTGGTTGCTACAGGAGCAGACATTTATGGACCTCCTACATGAAAACCTAAAGGGCATCAGTTTTATGCCTGTCAAAGTAACCTCCACAGTTTTTCATACTCAAGGTCCTGACACCTCATTCCCACCTACCAGGGAAAAGGCCTGCAGGAAATACCACAGCTATCGGTAAGCTGTTTGGATATTTTCTTAAACATGTTCTTCGTCTTCTGAAAATAAGAAAGAGAAGGGGGGGAAGAAGTCACAGGCAGAATATCTACAATTTTTCTTACTACTTCCTTTCTTCAGTCCTCTGCTCAGCACAAACAAAAAACAAAACAAAACAAAAAACCAAAAACCCTGCACTAATAAGTTATTAACTTAAAAAAGCAGAGCAGTGCGGCTATACACCAAGTGCTGACAAGGATGTAAAAATAAACTAAAGGAATTCTCATATAGTCTTTTATTTATGATTTTAGGCGTAACTTATAACAAAGTTTGATAAAAGTTCAACCATGTAATGTTTTTCCTCCTAGTTCACTGTAGCCCGTGATGTTCTACTTCAAACAAGCTTGTGTGTATTTTGGGAGACAATCCCAAGCCACTCCCAACTCAGGTCTTGCAGAACAAAAAACACTAACTACTAACTTTCTATATAAACAGCTACACAAGATCCAACTTGATTTCCAGAATCCTTCTTTCAGTAACAGTCTCATCCCCACCCTTCCTTCATATTTGCTGCTACCAAAACCTTAGGTACTAACTTACTTGGATAGTATAGCAAGCATCTCCAACGCACTCATCCAAGCAAGCTTCAGGTCTCTTCAAAACTACTAACTGCTCAATTCCGCTATCTTCTTGACAAAGCGGAGGGATAGAGAGAAGCCTCCTTTTCAATACCTTTGTGTTTTATCAGAGGAAAAAAAAAAAAGTAGTAACATCTTGAAAAATTTATCAAGGCTCAGTCACTTAGGTTGCTTCTGCAGCAGGATGTACAATATGGGATGGGAATGTAACCGGACAGGAGACCAGTGTGGTGTGTGGTTTCAGAGAACGCTGTTCACTGCACTCTCTCTACAAGTTGAAAGAACTGCAAGAGTTGAAGTGGTTACAGAAATTAGCAGAAACTGTACTTTCTGTGGAATAGTCTTGTAAAGACAGAGCGATTGCGTGACAGGCGTTAGCAGGATACGGCTCACAGGACAGAGTAAAGGATACATGTTTATGTATTGTTATTGTTATTATTTTTAGTTTTCAGAATTTCTTGTTTTTTCTTACTATGTTTTGCAAACGAACAAGATACTTTCAGCGACTGCCACCAAAGGTTTTGTGTTGTAAAGAAGCGACAATCTCTCATTCACAAAACCCTAATTAATGCCTGATTAGCTCACTGACCTCCACTTGCAAGGCTGGCTCTGCTCTTGGATCTTTTTTTTCCCTCCTTTAAGATGACAGATGAATTCTCCAATCCTCTTAGATACCCACCTCCTGTCTTGCCTTTCATATGAACTTTTATAAACCCCCCCAAAAACCCACCCTACAATAAACAAATCCCTTAAGCTCCTAACTCCTTACCAAATACCCTTAAAAAGTTCCCTTAAAGTTTGCAGCTGTACAACTGAGCAGGCATGCACTTCTTAGAGCAACCACAGCCAATCTTTCAACTTAAAAGCAACTCTCTCCAGCTAATGCAGCACTGGAAATTAGTTCATTGTTAGCACACAGTACGTATAAAACAGGCAATGATTTCTGCATACTCTGATACTATCAGGATGTCTCATTCCAGCAGCGTTTGCTGCATCAGGCTAGAACAGCGATGCTTGGTCAGGTTTTTGCAGAGGTACCCACTGAAATGAGTGCACCAGCTCCACCTCCACCAGAGGCAACCTTCCCTTCTGAGAAGTGCAACAGCATTCATTATACAGCTACTCCCCAAAGCCAAACATTAGTTTTTCCTGCAGAAATGTGAGAAATGTCACATTTCTGTAACATCAGTGGAGACCAGACAAAATTCTACTTCAGATGCAGATCAAGCATGCCACTTGAATAACCCTCATCAGCGTGCCTTTGGCTTTGTGTATGACATACCCTCGACTTCTGGAATTCTTCCACTTCCAGATGACTACATGGAAGTAAGCAAGAAGAATCCTAACTGTGCATGTCCCCAAAATCTTGGGAGCTAGACAGGAAGCAATACAGGAATGTGCTGAACTGCCGCAGTTTTTTTTGTTTTGTTGCTTGCTTTTTTAAAGCTATCAGACTATTACGCCAGGAACATCAAGCATAGGACTTGAAGGACTTTTCATGTCATCAGCTCCCACTCCCTAATTTTTCATGCAGCCAGGTCACAGTGCCATTAATCAAGCATCTATGCATCAAATTCCACCTTCTTTGAGCATCAAACCAGACCAAACCAATAACGAGGTGTGCCACACTACTCCCAGTTCTCCTGACTTTTATCCCCAAAATTCAATACTCTATACTGAAACCTTTTTCCTCCTATCCTGTCTTCTCCTTTTTCTTCTGTCCCCATATGTACTCCCAGAAAAACAGTAGTGTGCAGCCAGGGCAAATTTCTTAACTGTAAACCATTTTACAGACTGATTACAAGCAATCAAGAATAGGAGAACACCATCGTGGCAAAGGAAGAGCTGTAGCTCTCCAATGAAACAGACTGCTCTTAATTCTGATTTTTCATTATTCCTTACAGCTCTAGAAACTTGATAATTACATCATCTATTTTAGAGTAGATAAATAAAACACTTAATAAAAGGAACGAGGAAAAATGCTTTATTATTACTGTCAAGCTCACACATGATTCAGCATTAGCTCTGGAACTACGTAAGTCTCCCCACTACTTTAAAATTCCCTAAGCATATTTCTGAAACCATTATCTCAAGTGCCATATGCATTTATTGAAAGGACACAATTATATCAGAAGAATGATTTTTCTTACACCAAGAAGCAAATAATAGGTTGCCAATTGACAATACCTACAGTGCAAGACTGAGGTCCCAAACATAACCTTTTGAGCACAGTCTGGCTGCCATACACAGGTGGAAGTGGGAAGAAAGAACCGCTTAAGCTACATGTTTACACTGCTGGTACTACACACACCAAAGTTTAAGAATCCCTTATGGAAGTATTTATGTTTTTATTAAAAAACTCAGTGTTATCTACACCTATAGACATACATAGAATTTATTACTGTTTAATAAAACTCTGGAATGCTCAGAGGCACATAGGTTACATTTACAGACTACACAGCACCAACATAATGCAAATAGAGATTCCAGGTCAAAAAAAAAAAAGAAACAAGACTGCATACACAGGTTTACTGCAGTTTTCTTCGCTTTCTAGATGACCTCTATCAAACCAACTTTTTAAATGAGAAGCAGCAGCAACTAGCATCTGTCCTGCATTTTTTTCCTAAACAAAGATTCATAGATTTGTCACTGGGGGAGATAGTCCTCCCCTAACCTGTTAAAAAAGAAAAGCTCTCTCTTTGTTTCTAAATAAATAAGTTTATGTAAGCCTGTGTTTTCATGAGGCATAACAAAGTCAGCTATGCCCTAAACTAATCTCAAAATAAGCAAACCAGGCCTTGGTAGCATTTCAAGTTGGTTTGGTGAAGTGGCATAGTGTTTAGAGGCAACTATCAAATTAATAATCACCAACATTATGCTGATGAAACGTCTTCAGCATAAACAATAATCTACTGCCTTAGTTAACCATCACTGATGAACCAAAGACTTTTTCGCAAACAGAGGTCATTAATTTAGCTTTGATAATTACATATAAGCCTGTCCCTAGCTTACTGACACTACAAGCATTTATCCTTTTCTTTCCATTCTGACACTACTAAGAAGAGCAAGGGCTTGAGGAGGAGTAGATGGATCTTGTGGATCAACAACCGGTTGCACAGCTGGTGTTGCCAACAGGGTTTTGTCTGGGATCCTCTTTGAGGATTGAAGACTGCTTGGAAGAGAAGGGATCCACCTTACACAGTGAAGCAAAAGCATCTTTACAAACAGGCTAGCCAACGTGGTGAGCAGAGCTTGAAGCTAGAAACGATGGAGGGGACAGATGATAACTAGGTGAAGAACTGATCAACAAAGGATGTCAAGCAAAGAGTTCAGGGAGATGTGGAAGGACAGAACTGGAATAAGCAGGCTCTTGTCATCATGGGGGACTAACCATCCTGATAGCTGCTGCAGGGTCAACATAGCAGGGCACAACCAATCCCAAAAGTTTCTGTTGTATGTTGACGATAGCTTCCAGGCACAAGTGATGGAGGAGCTGATGAGGGGACATGCTCTACTGGACCTCGTACTTGCAAACAAGGAAGAGCTGGCCAGAAACACAAATGTTCAGGTAGCCTTAGCTGCAGCAACCATGTGATACTGAAGTTCAGGATCCTGAGAGAAGGCAGAAAGCGGGATACAATCCTGGACTTCAGTAAAGTAAACTTCAGCCTGCTCTGAGATCTGCTTGGAAAGATTCCATAAGACTATGCTGGAGAGAAGAGGAACCCAGGAAAACTTGTTCATTTTCAAGATCACAGAATCATAGAATGGCTTGAGTTGGAAGGGACCTTAAAGATCACCTGGTTCCAACCCCCCTGCCATGGGCAGGGATGCCACCCAGTAGACCAGGTTGCTCAGGGCCCCATCCAACCCGGCCTTGAACACCCCCAGGGATGGGGCATCCACAACTTCCATGGGCAACCTGTTCCAAGATCACCTTCTCCAAGCTCAAGGATGGTCCATCCCTAGGTGCAGGATATCAAGCAAAGGCAGTAGAAAGCCTGCATGGATGAACTGTTAACTCAAACATGGAAAGGAAGCATATGAGAGGTAGGAGCAGGGTCAGGTCACCCAAGAGCAATACACAGACACTGTCTGATCATGCAGGAATGGGATTGGGAAATCCAAAACCCACCTGAAGCTTAATCTGGTGAGGGACACAAAAGACAACACAAAAGGTTTCTGTATCAACAGCAGAAGGAAGACTAGAGAAAAAGCAGCCCTGCTGCTGAATGGCATGGTAGACACAGTGACAAAGGACACAGGAAAGGCCAAGGTACTCACTGTCATCTTCACTGTGGGCTTTACTGGTAAGATTTATCTTCAGGAATCTCAGGGTCCTGAGACCAGAGGGAAAGTTCAGAACAAGAAAGAATTACTCTCCGCTGAGGAGGATCAGATAAGCAACGTTTAAACAAAATGGACACACACACGAGTCCTGAGACCTGACAGGATGAAATCACAAGATCTGAGGGAGCTGGGTGATACCACTACGAGGCCACTCTTCATCACGTCATGGGTAATGGGGGATGTTCCTGGCAACTAGAAGAAAGCAAATGGAACTCCTGTCTTCAAGAAGGGCAAAGAGGAACGTCTGAGTAACTAAAGGCTGGTCAGCTTTACCTCCATCTCTGAGGAGGCGATGAAGCAAATAGCCCTGGAAGCCATTTCCAAACACAAAGGACAAGAAGGTGATCAGAAGTACTCAGCACAGATGTATGAACGAGAAATCATTTCTGACCAACTTGATAGACTTCTATGATGAAACGACTAGTTTTGTGGACAAGGGAATGTTGTTTATCTTTCTTTACTTCAGCAAAGCTTTCAACACTGTCTCCCATGACAACATTTTTATAGACAAACCGATGAAGTATGGACTAAAACGGACAGCGAGACAAACTGAAAACCATCTGGACTGTCAGACTCAAAGGCTTGTGATCAGCAGCTTAAAGTCCAGGTGGAGACCAGTCACAACAAATAAAAGGTTAACCAGAACACCATTTTCTAAAGGAAAAAGAAGAAATGTTAAGTTACCTAGATTTCAGTGAGGTGTTCAGCATGTCTCATCATCTCAACTCTACTACATGTCAGACTCAGCAATAAGAAAGTTATCTTTATCAAAACCATGCTGTTGCTTTTGAATTCTGCAGACATTAGCTACAAAATATGGATGGGGGCAAAGGAAAGGGTAGAAGAGGACAGTGTCAAAAGAGCAGCCAAAATAAGCATAGAAAGTTTCACTTGAAAGGCTTGCAAATATTTAATTTCAATGTTTTAGTTGTCTTCTCCCCACCTCCCTAAAGTGTTCAGTACAAAAGGCCGAACACCTAACAGCAACAGACAAAGGATAGATACAGTGCTTTACCAAGTGTCAGAGGTATATAACAATAAGAAAAGGCGTTTCATGAGCACAGATGATTAGATTATTAAAAGTACACAACAAAATTTCAAAACAGGAAGATTTAGCATACAAATTGCAAGGGAAACTTCCTCAAAGTGACAGTTAAGCTTTATCAGCAATTATTCTCATCCAGTAGGAACAGAAGTTTTGTGACACAGTATTTGGAAGTCTGGATATAGCACATTCCTCAACAGTGGAGAAAAGAACTAAAACTATAACGCATACTTGTATCAAAAGAAGAGAAAGCTGCCTTGCGACTTCTGAACTTTGAGGGGCATGCAGACAGCTATTCTAACTTGACAGCACTAGCTTTTTATAAGCCGAGAATTACTAATTCCGTGCTCTTTCATTTGTATGAGTGCCTCATCTAAGCACAAATAAAAGAACTACTACCAAAAACATTACAAACATGAAAAAAAAAATTAAATATTAACAGTTTTGTATTTAATTTCGTAAATTTAATACTGTTGGATAAGAAGCAGAATTCTTGATAAAATATTCAAAAATTCCTTGAAGAATATCCTGATTTTTCAAAAGGTATTATTGAAAATACTACCTCTAACGAAACAGACAACGCAGGTTTCCTTGCGTACCCCCTCAGGCACCACACAGCAGGCATTCTGACATGAGCAATGAGAGGAACTGCCTACTATCTGTAGCACAGTTCACACTTACTTCTTATTTAAAATTGAAGTGACAAATCAAAAGGCCACTATTTTGTACTTATTCACTTTCGACTACACAGTTGGTTACTCATTTTTTCCTTTCAACATTGACAACAGTTCTCTGCTAATGTTATTGAGTTTGTTCTCAGCTGTATGAATAATTGCTGCAGAATTTATTACCCCCTGTAGTAAGTGCAAACATTTATATTCTAAGAATTTTGTGTTTCATCAATTTGTCAGTTCTTGCTACTGCAACTTCATCTGGCTATTCAACTGATTTTTAATTTTCCATCTTTTAAGATCATAGGAAGTATCCCTGCTTTTTTATTTTTTCCCTATAGTCTGAAAAGCAATGTTGCATTTCCAGTTGCTATATGCAAATGAATCAGAGAGCAGGTGTAGATTTAGGATAAGGAAGATCCAACTACACAGCACAGCATTAAACACCCTGCCTCATATCTGGTAACTAAGAGAAAAAGCAGCAGCAGGTTGGTTTTTTTTTTTTTGAGACTGTTTCTATGGAAGGTTTCAGGAGATGAAACTGTTTTAACTAAAGGGATCACTAGCAGGCTTTCTGTACGAAGGAATACACTAATGAAAGATGGAATGAGGACACGTTTTTAATTCAGGAAGAGGAACATCTTTAGGCTGAGTTGAAGATGTATCACTTCGTTTTTATATTTTTTTCTGGTCGCATGGAACTAAAACTAGTTCCAAAGCCATTTAATATTTCATGATAACAATGACTGTGTATGGATGGTACTTACCTAACTTTTATGCTATACATAAAAAAAATCCACCCAAAAACATGAGATAGACCTCAAATATACTGCATATCTGGAATTAGGCTACACAAAGGATACTCATTTCCTATCCATTTTTCAATACCTTATGCTAGGAGAAGAACACTTTACTCAACTCACCAGAACACATCTCTGAAGGAGACAGTCTTCAGGCAGAGAAATGTCCGTATTTTAGACTCCATTCTGGAAAAATGTTTGGTTCCATTTCTGACTGGAAACCCAGTATATGCTCATTTCTCATTTTTCTCCACCTATGTGGTATAGTCCTTTAACACACATTTTTGCTTTCTTAGTATTTCTTGATTCTAGCAATGAATACTTATTTGCACTACAGGATCAAGAACAAAGGACCAAGGCTAAAGAGCAGTCATCTACATCACTAATACTATACCTGTTTTAAATTCAGAGGGGAACAAAATCCAGACGGGATTGTTTTTAATCCCAACAGTGCCAATGGACAAAATTTAATTGCACTTACCAAAGGAAACTAGCCTTTCATTCCTCCAGGCACACTATGAACACACTTATATTCAAGGATAGTTTCACATATAGACAAGAGTACTTTGTTCTCTATCTGGCTTTGAAATGATGCTGTTTTAGCACATTGCCTTCCACGGCCCTAATGGTTCACATTCCAGAAGCTCTCTACAATCATATCCATGGACTCAATCAAAAGGTAATAAAACACCAAAGTTACCTATAGACTTCAAAGCAGTGATACAGATTAATGCAGGATAACTCCCAATGATTTAACTAGCAGCCTAATCAACCAATGGATTCAACAGCACACAAGCATTCAGACAAGAATTTGCTATGAAATCAAAGCGAAAAGGAAGTTTTCTGGATGACTTTGGTATACCACCGACCACAACAAATTTCCATGCAACACAACCTTAAGCAAGACGCTGTAATGAAGACTATTTTAAATGTCCTTCTTGCTACTGCAAAGTCATCAAACACTGCAAAACCCTCCAACATATTGTGATGCAAAATTAGAGTACTAAAAACACAGGAGGCAGAAGCGAGAGCATTTCTATTGGCATCTGTTGCCCATTGTTAAAAGTGGCACCAAGAAGAAGAAAACGAAGTTCTGCAAAACTTGAATTGAGCAAATATGAGTTCTGGTGACAGAACAACATCAATTAAAGCTTTCCATCTAAATGCTGAACCTCATCTTTATTCAAAACACATTGTATCTTTCATCCTGGCTATTTCTCCAGTTTGTCAAGCTTCTGGGGAGTTTTAATCCCATCATCCAATGTGCTTGTAACCCTTTTTATACTGCTGTCACTCGTAAATTGAATAAGCACATTAAGCCCATCATCGTGGCCATTAATGAAGCCATTGTAATACCACAGGACAAGTCAGACCTCTGTGGGACTCCTTTCCACACACTCTTTTCTTCTGACAACACTTTAAGCATGTTTTTAAAACAAGTTTCCTTAATTCACTTATCTGTGAATACTCTCAAATCTCTGCTACAGTCAACCTAAGGCGTATAGCTTTCTACCTTATATAAAGTCCCCTTACCCTACCACAGAAAAAGGTTACCATTTCAAAATCCTGGGCAATTATTTGCCCTTTATCAGTATTCAATGCCGCTGCTAAGAAGTACAATTGGGACACCCCCCCTGCATATACATAAATTGAAAAGAATAATCTCATTGTGACTCAGATTCACAGTAACAGAAAATCTTCAAGTCCCAAATGGAACCTCAGAAAAACACGATACTCCATATCTTCCCACCAGCCCGACTAAACACCAGAAATTTGTTTTTCCAATATTCTCCACAAGTACTTGCCTTCCTGACAACTGCTCTCAGAATTCTAAAATCATTTTTCAAGATACCTTCCTTAAATGTGGGAAACAGTTGTTTTCCTTTTAGAGTTCTCTCCACTGCTTCAGGCAAGCATGATTCTTTTTCAGACCAGCCACTTGAAAGTTCTTGGGGAAAGACCGTACAACATATTAGCTGTCAAGCTTGTAATTGAAACGGTCATTTGATTCACGTGGGGAAAAAGCAACTACCTCCAGAGCAGACTCACAATAACTACATACCACTATACTTCAGATATTCGCTTATAAAAAGACACTTTGTAGAGAGATGTGAAGTGTACTTCAGTAAGAAGAAATAAAAGAAAGGATACATAAGGAAAATCACCAACCCAGAGTAACGAGAGCAGGCCTGATAAACACCCCAGTCCAAAACTTGCTCTGCTTTGAGTAAAACCGTACTGTGATGATGATTCTAGAGCAGCTTTGTTAACAGAGAGGGGTCACGTTACAAACAGAGGCTTTCTCCTCAGTTACACACACTGGTGGGAACAGACGGACAAAATGCTGTGAGCGCAGACAAAAAACCCACACCCATGAAAAACCACCATCATTCTGAACTCCGCTGCAAAAGCTTGGGCCCACAGCACTAGGCCATTTATAAAGCTTAATGATACTTGATTAAAGACCAAGTGTGTCAAACAGTACCATAAACAACAACGAATACTATTTTTAAAAATCAGGGGTTCATTTGTTTTTATTTTTTTTAAAAACACCACTAATATGAGACACAGGGTTCAACACAGAGGAGTATTTCCAGCTCTGCTACAGGTCACCTGCAACCCTAGGCAAGCAAACCTGTCGGTTACCATCCCCGCTACCAACTGGGGAGAGCCCTTCCAGCCATAAGCCAGCCATCCACATCCCCTTGCAGGTTGGTCCCCCCCCGATTCACCACCAATGCTGTCACTAATCTGTTCTTCTGCCAGCTTTATCATACGCTGTGCTGTGTTAAACATTAACTACATCACATGCATATTTAACAGCTGCATATATTTGTATCGGTTACCTCCTCCTCTGGTCAAAACACAGCATTTAAATGTAAAAATCTCCGTACCTCAACAGGTTTTCTTTTGACCCTAGCACTACCTCAGGCCTGCATGACTCAGTACCACGACAGTGCCAGTAAGAACCGATGCTCTGATTATATAAAAGCATTACTGTACTGAAAGCAAGCCTCTAAATGCTACTTGCTGTCACATCAAGACATAAATGAAAGAAGAGAACTTACCTGCTGGCAAGGAATGTCTTGAAATATCTGCAACAATAAAGAAATACATTTAGAAGCAGAAGGAAAAATAGCTCTAAAACTGTGTTAGCCTAATCACTTCTCTGCAAAGCTGTACTTGCTTAATAAAGCACATGATCTGAAGCAATTTGCTAGCTGCTAGGCATGCCACATGCAAATCAAAAGCATTTTCCTTGTCTTACCCTGTTCATTAACAAGATTATGTTTTACCTGCCTTACTGGAGGATACAGATTATACCCCTAAGCAATGAGGGTAACTATTACAGCACAACACCAGTCACTGAGCAAATTCAAGTTACGTACGGATTTCACTATTATCACCTATATAACTTCAGAGTTAAAAGTGTCAGAGTTAGTCTTTGCCTAGGAACATTACTGTTTGTTCTCTTTATTCTTAACCCTTCAGAGAAAGGACAGCCAAGCTAACAAACAGAAGTTTGGAACACAAGAAGCAATACTAAGAGAAAGGAGACTGATCTTTGTCACTGCCTGAGGCATAAATCACATAGCTGCTGAACATTCTTATAGTAAATGCCAAGGCTGTCTTGAGCTGTAACCAACTTCAGACTCTGAGACAGTGGGTTTTGTAAATAGATCATATTAAAAATTATACCCACAAGAAGAATAGACATAAATGTAAATAGACCAACATGTGCTTATATAAATTATAACTCATGATATTCCTTCTGCCTGCTATTCATACCTCTGTCATCTCGCTACATGTGATCTTAAGTGGGACTGATCAGAGCTCAGAACAGAAACTAAAGCCCACCCAGAACAAGAAAGCAAGAACTACTCAAAGTCAATAGGGACGAGGACTTGGGACAAACATCAAGGGGTTAATGAAAACTGAAATAAATACAAGTATGGGAAGGGGAAAAAGTAGAAAGAAAACAGACAAGAAACTGAACTGTGCCTAAGAAAAAGGTCCACGTAGCTGCTGAGTTAAGAGGTGACAGCAATGCTGAGTAATTAAATCCCTGTATTGGGTACAACAGCCGTGTGGAAACTGAACTTTATCAATAGGTGTAGCAACTGGATCAAATTCAGAGATTATCAGGGCAGATGGTCACTGCATCGACACCTATTAGAAGAAATAACAAGGCTTAATAAATTTAGCCCTGATCTCACTGGCAGACTCTTAACATCATGTTTGATTTCACTTACAATCCATGTTTGCGGCTATAAAACACAGTAAAACTTGAACACCAAGGAGAATTACACTTGGAAAAAAAAAATGCAAAGGCAGCCTCCTGAAAGTTTCAAAACTGAACTTTATTTCTCTGAGGAAATAACGAAGAAGCAAAACAAAGCTAAAACACACTTAAAATACAAAATGAAAATAGCAAGAGGACACCTGAAAGAGCAGAAAAAACACTGCACGCTTTGTTCTGGCATAACAAAGAAAGTTTGAAAATCCGTAAGCTACATTGAAAAGATGCTCATCATGCTGCCTGCTTATGAACAAAACCAGCTTACGTGGTAAGAAATGCCTTTAGATAGGAGAAACCTAGGCAGGAAGAAGCTGCATGAACTACAGGAAGGAAAAGCCTCAAGTTGCCTCCTGCAACAGCTTCTGCATGGAGTACACAGCGTACATGGAATGCAGCTCTCCTCTGGCAGGAAAATGTCAAAGCTACAATTAACTTGTACAGTGAAATGAATTAAGAGAAATGTTACACTTTTCTGTTTACATACAGATTTGACAGTTTCCCCAAACTTTTTTTTTTTTTTTTAATAAAGTCACAAAAAATTCCTGCTTGTCACTAAGATAGTACGAACAACTCTCACCACTCAAGTAAATAACCTAGAATAAAACTGCAGGGTAGAAAACACCATACTCGATTTTAATTTTTCTACAGTGATGGAAAGTAATCTCTAAATTCCATTGATACTTAAAGAAAATTGAAAATTCAGTTTACCATAAAAAACTAAAGGCTGCATTAAAATTCTTATAATTCTTGATGTATTGGAAAATTTTTTTTATCACAGCAGTTATTACTCTAGAAGTAGACCATTTGATTAAGTGTGCCTACGTAACAGATTCCAAGAAAATAATGGTAAACATGTCCGCTGGATAAATACGTTATCATACCACACGGATATGCAAAAAAACATTCATTTACATTCTCTGAACTTAGCCAAGCAATTTCAAACAGCTCCAGGAAAAGCACTGTGCCTAAGACACACGCATATTGTTAACTTAAAGAATTGCTCGTGATACTTTAGCTTTTGTCCCCAACACCCGAGTCACTGCTTTCTGGGCCAGCCCCGTGCAAAGGCACCTGCATGCACGTAGATCCCACCGACTTCCCTGGGACCCACCCAGACGGGGTACCTACAACATCAGCACTGTTACTGTATTGAAGTCGACAACTGTAATGATTTAGTGCTGCCAAGTTCCACTGCAAATGAGTTCCGTAAGTGCATTAACTGAAGAGATGCTACACCTCTGGGACAAGTATACTGAACAGCTTCCTGCAAGCGCGCGTTCTTCTAATACAATCAAGTACAAGAGAGTGTTTTCCAAGATGAATTGACATACACGCTAGAGTTAAAAACAAGTAGGACAAAAGAAATTGAAGCCTGAAGGTCACATCAGTTTACTGAAAACTCCATAAATGCACTCAGCGAGTTATTTGTATCATATTTTTCAAAGATTTCCATTAAGCCCAAGGTCCTCCATAGGCTAATGCATCTTAACCCTGGAAAACAGCAACCACTAAGAACTATCCGCTTACAACAGCATAAAATGAAGCAAACACTGTCACGACTGCAAACACAGAAGTACCAATTCCATGTTTTGGGTTCACTGTTTGTGCATCCAGACACCACTGCAGGAAGTGAATGTCCATTACCTTCATGCACTTTTATTAGTTGCGGAGTCGCACCACGGATTTTGAAGATTAACTTCCCCGATATTTCTTACCGTTGGGTCTACCCTGTCTCCCACGTGCGCGCTCTCATCTTTTCCGGCTTGAAACTTTTTAAGCTTGTTCTCCAAATATGGTTTCTCATTTAACACCTAACACTGAAAAGAGATTAGTGGATTCTGACAACACTTTAAAGACTTCAGTCACTGAGGATGAAACAGACTATGCATTCAGCTAGCTACTCATTTGAGATCACATTTACACACTGGCCTTCCTCGCTGTGCAAAAAGATTTCCCTTTTTGAATACCTTTTTCTAGTTCCCCCCCCACTCCCGTTTTTTCCCCTCTTCCCACTTACTGGAGCAGAGCTCACACAGCCACACTCGACACTTCCAAAAGCGTAAGCACCTGACTCTGCCACGCTGCTAAAACACAACACACACCCAGGCTGCCAGGACAGGCCCTCTGCTCTTCAACAGCGATACAGCTAGTGGGAATCTCATCACCTCGGAGCACCTACTGCTGGGAGTCTGAGCTCATTATAATCCACTGCACTCCGGCATAACCCAAAGCACATTATATCATTCACCCCTCTGTGTAGGAGAAAGTCACTCACTGCTGAGATTAAGAAGAGAGAAAATGAAAGCTAGGCTCCTAAACTTGTGTGTGGCTGTAAGAGTTCAGACTGAAACAAGAGCATGTTACTTACTTTTTTAGGAGCTGTCCTGTCGGTAAGGATTCCCTCCCCTGACGGAGGTCTGCGCTGACTTTTCTCCTACAACTTGTTTCCTGAAGGCATGGGAACTGTCACGTGCACCACACTTCCAGCAGTGTAACATGAGCCAGCCTTACATTTCCTATTTGCTCCAAAAAACTTCTTCAAAGCGTAATTAAAAATCATCCAGATTTCATGCACTTCTCTTTCTACTGGTACTTCCAGACAAATCAGTCATGTTCTGCATTGATATTCTTGTGTCTTACCATGCTACTAGGTAAGAAACAAACTGTCAGTCATCAAATAGGCAGAAAGAAAAAAACTTTGGACCATATTCTTTACAACCTTTTCACATACCTAGTAAAAGTAAACTAGTTCAAGGAAAACTGTTTCTAATCCTAGACAGACAGTGGAAGAATGAAGTAGACGGCCTCCAGAGGTCGTTTCCAATCAGTATTTCTGTAATACTATACACAGATGACAACAACAGAACAGGAAAGAAGCTGAAACAGTACTAGAGGTGCTACAAAATGAAGTTCCACAGACAAAAACCTTGCTAAGTAAATCAACTGCCTACCAGAATTCACTGAGGAACAAAGGACTTCAGTTTGAGGAAGGAATACTACTATTACTTCTATACCCACTGCGATGGTTTGGGGCAGTACAGTCCTCACACAGGCTTTGTCGACCCAGTCACAAATAGTTTTTTCTATGATATCCAGTACTCCAAGACATTCATAACTCTGTAAGACTGTATTTGTTTTATGAAATTATGCACTTTGCATTGCAGATTTTCCTCAAATGTTTTCTTGGAAATGAAGCCACAATTTAACATCCTTCTTTCCAAGAGTAACATTTAATCATCGACAACGGGAATATTTTCTGAGCTTCGTGTTCTTACCTCACGGTAAGATGAGAATATGGCTCCATGGACAACGACAGAGGAGCTTATGCTTACCCAGTCTGCAGCACTGATCTCCTTCCAGGGCTGTGGTAAGCAACAGGCCACAAGAAATTTAATCCTGTTTCACTGTAGCAGCGACTGACTGACTCTAACCTAACAATATCCCCTTGAAATGAGTTCAGATATTCAGTGCACGAACCGATCTCTCATTCCAGTGCAGAGTACAGGCTTGCAGCACACGAGGAACCACAGACCACAAGCTCCAGGAAGCGAAGCAGCACATGTCCTCCAGCATCCATCCTTCCAGCTGAACGAGGAATATCACAGCCACAACTTAAGATGCAATTTTCCTATTTATCTACCAGTACCAAAGTCATTTAGGAATACATGAGCGTACTCAGCTTTTAGCCTTCCTGTGACTGACCCTGCACGATGTTGCCTCAGAGGCTGCATTCAACAGCCCTGAAGTCTCCCTTCCTGTTGTTCTCTGACGGGCTGAGAAGACTGCTGGATGGATGCTCCTCTAATCTTTGATGAAGCTGAGATTTCATTGCCTAATTCTTATTATCTTTTTTCCTTTTTTTTTTTTTTAAAAGAACAAACAATTAAGCAGAAGACACAAATAACCTTAAACAAAACCTTCTTTGTAAATTTACCTTTGTTGAGAAGCTCAAGGATTTCTCCACAGTCATCTGATCGATCAAGCAAAGACACCGGAGCTACAATTAATTTATTCTGACAGCACACCCGCTAAGGAAAAGCTGTTAAATAGTTTTTACAATATGATTAAGTTTCCATACACAATCTACAGTAACCACTGGTTAATTTTTCCATTTATTTTTTTTTCCTTCATTGTTAAACGTGCATACCTTATATCTAACCTCAGTCTAACCTACTTCTAATTCAGCAGTCTGCAGAGCTGAATGTTAGCAGCCCTTTATTATATCATTTCCCATTAAAGGCAATTTTAGGTTAAAGACCAACTCAATCAAAACTTTTCTTATATTAGCTACATGGAGTGAGAGATGGAAGTGTTTCACTGTAGTGGCCCATTTCTCTAAACCTTTGATCATCCCTACAAGTCTCAAACTATTTTTGCTTTTAGTAGCTTCTCTGATTTGCAGGTACCAACATCTGACACAGTATTCATAAGTCACCCACAACTGTCCAAGCAAGCAACTGGTATTTCCAGTGCTGAGTTTTCCCCTATTCACATATTTATTGCATTTGCCTTAGCACAGCAACAGCCAAGTACTACAGGACAGACCCCTCTATCCACCAAACTTGCCAGCGTTTTTTGTCCTTTGACCAAATCAGAGGAAATTCAGCGTACAAAACCACACATCTTTTGTTTTGAACCCTACTTCATAGGACTCCTTTATTAACTTTAAATCCTTGCTTCAACTGTGAACATCAGCAGTAATGATTTAATGCTTTCATCTATGTCTGTTGAAAAGGTTAATGTGCAAACAGCCAAGAACGAACCGCTATTAGATCCTCCTCAGGAAATGTGCACGTTCCGTATTATACTTTGAGAAGGTCTGGTTTACCAGTTATTAGTTTTAATGCAAGCTGTCTCTGAATCATAAACGCAACACAAAATTAAGGCAAGGAAAAATTAGAGGACCAACTGACGTACAGCACAGAACACTAACTTTTTTTGAGATTGTATGTTTGGTTGACCAAACAGGCACTACATATATTTACAGTATGATCACCACCATATCTGACATACTTCAGACAGCTTTAAACAATATTATGCATGAGCAAAATATATTACAGCAGCACAAGTGTCAACTAACTCGTCCTATATCTCAGGAATGTGTTCAGTTTATATTTATTTCCTTGACAAATCAGTAGCTAATTAACCATGGTATTCTTCTCGCTGCCCCCAGCCTTCTGGTTATACCTGCCTTCTGCTTCCCACTCACTGTGATTTAAAAACAAAAGCAATGTTTAGTCTCCTTAGTTTATAGCACCTACAAAACACTTTCAACAGTTTCCAATAACAATTTCCCCTCTCCCACTCAAGGAAACACTCTTCCTAAATCAATTGGCTTATGGTCATTGAATACTGCTTACTGAATTCGAAAAAAATCCAAATTCCGATTAAGACGCCAAGTAATCCACTTGCATTTTCCTTCATCTAAGCTGAACTCTGCCCTCAACTAAAAGAGCATGCACCTGGAAACTTTAAATTCATTTACACAACATTATTGAGGAACATATCCACAGACTTATCTATGCAGCCACTGGCAGCCAAGTTTTAGAGCAGGCATACCAAGAAATAAGAAATTAAATGAAAAAAAATCTGGTGGAAACTATATTCAAGGAGGTTAAGAAGATCAGAAGAAATGGCTCCATGGTTACTCATGGCAGGTGGGATCAATATCATTACATACTGAGTTACAGAACACACTGTATCTGAGCAACTCAGGTAAGGAATTTATTCTCAATTACCTCAATGCTCTCTTTTGCCTGTAGGGAAGAGAGGTCTGGATAAAGAGTCAGGAGCAAGGTCCCCTAAAAGTTAGTTTTATGCATCACAAAATGGATAACAAATCTCCAAGTCTACTATTAAGCTCCTATAGGCAGACAAATGCCATGCCAGAAGAACCGCACGAAACAGAGCGAGCTACCAAAACGTAGCAGATGCGCTTCGACCTAGATGTGATGGAATGCATCTAGGGAAAAATATTCTGAGCAGTACCTCAATCACACTTTACCACTTACACTTTCTGCAGTTCCAACTGCAGGAGGAAGTCTGAGTCACTGCTGACTGTCCTCTCTGCTCCAACAAGTACAGTAGCCAACAACAAAAAAAGGCAATAAAACATTGTGTATCATTAGGAAGGCTACTGAAAACATGGTACTTAAAGATGTTACTACACAAAACAATAAAGCATCCACATCTTGCGTTTGGTTCTGGCCTCTGCACCAGAGAAAACGCATAGTAGAGCTGGAGGAGGTTCAGAGAAGGGCAGCTGAATTGTTGAGGGATGGAGCAGCTGCCATGTGAGGACAGACGAGATAATCTGGGACCCCTCTTCTGGGAGGACATGAGGCTCACAGAGTACGGCCATGGCTTACAAGCAAAGGTTAAAAAAAAAAGTAAATCAACGCAGCACCACTGTTCATCAAATCCTGCCAACATGAGTAGCAGGAGGCATATGAAGTCAGCTTCAGCCAGATAAGAGCACCCCTGGCAGTGAGTTTCCTGAAGTTCCTGCTACAGGAGGCGCAGAGGCAGGTAGCATCAGCAAGTTTGAAAGGATTTGTCAGAGTCCCAGTGGGTCAACAAGGAGAGATGAGAAGGACTAGTCAGGGAGGCACCAGCTGGTATCCCCGAGGCAACAGGAGATACTGAGGGAATACAGGGCCGGGTGCGCATACACTATTTAAACAGCACTTTTGTTGCCACTGAGGCATGATACTGGGCTGCAGGACCACTGGTCTCATCCAGCGGGGTCTCTCGTGGTCCTGAACTCCCCATCGCAGCTCTGTGCAGACGCAGGGCACCCACAAGCCTTAGATATGACCTATAGGGATGGCTATTCAATTGGAAGTGCTGTTTTAAGAGCAAGTCAGCTACATTACAGACTGATCTCTGCACGGTTTATAGCAAAGGGAGATGTGTTTAACTCTGAACAAGCACAGGAAACTTTAAAACTGCTTAAGATGTTTAAGGAGGTACATCTGTGTGCTGGCAGTTGTTCAGATACATCAGGAGTGTCTCCAGCACTATGACCTGTGATCACCTAATCCTGGTGGAAATCCTCTGACATTTTATGAACCCACCAACTCAGGTCCTCAGGCAAGTTTAGGGAAAACAGTAGACCTGTACTCTATACATGTTTACCTCTTCCCTCCTCATTTGTACTACAGAGTGTTTCTTCTTGAAAGCAATAGGTTTAGTGGAATATTTAAAGAAAAAACCCACAACCATCATCTTGACACTGCTTGCTGTCGCTAAAGTTCCCTCCCTGGTCATTTTTCATGACGGACTCGTGTTGGAACACTGCGTGTCACAAGTCATCCACATCTTCAAAAGGTGACAGGATTTTATAGTTCCTGTGCTAAAGTACAGAGTAGCACTGCATGCCAGTACAGCTGTTTTGCATTCTAGGTATAACAGGAACTCAGTATGAGCACGGAGATGCTTCAGAACATAAATATTTTTCAGGTACAGAAATGAACAACAAGGACACACCAAGAATGGAAGATAATTAGGAGAAAGTACTTCAGGCAGGATACTCAGAAATAATTCCAACAGAGCTAGAGATTCCAGAAAACAATGAAACAATGTGAGAGAAAACTGCTTTCTTGGTTTTCTAAGGATGACTAGTTAAGAAGATTTAGAATAAAAGACTAGCAATGTAACAAAAAAACACTGGAAATTTCTTTTCTGAATACTGGAATGGTATTTTGCAAGCTTTGCTTTTTTTTTTTTTTTAAGACTTGAATTCTTAGAAAGTTGGGAGAGTCATTTCCCTTCATGTTCCACCACTGTAAAATTATGCTGTTTCCATGGTTATGGCCCACACACGGATTCCATTGTTACAGCAGTTTTTTCAGAAGCTAGAATTTAAGTTTTAAGTTTTTTCATTTGAAGTTACAGAGCATCTGAGTGAAAGAAGGTTGAAGAAGATAATCAAGGCACCCACCACGGAGGGAAGGACAAGCAAAAACTAAAGAGACAACTTGTCAATGAAGAACACACAAAGTAGTTTGTCAGAATTTTAACAGAAGATTATCTTCGCACATGCACTGTACCTACCTAAAAAGGACTGGTACATAGTTAATACCTGCATGCAAAATAAATCTAAGTCACCTAGCACCTAAAAATAAAAATAATAAAAATAAAAAAGTTTGATTTCAATGGGATTCCTGCAAGGCATTCAAAAAAAAGCTTGACAGCAGCTGCAGAAGTTTTGTTCTGTACAGAAGCCTGCTCCATACACAAGATGAAATCTATTTTAATGAGACTACCAGTGCTTATTTAGTGTAATAGTGATACTATAGACGGAGAAAAACTTGGCTGTATTTACAACTTATTCTCAAAGCAAAGCATAACATCTCTTTACAACAAACGGGCATTTCCACAAGCATATGGCTTAGGGTATTTGCAGTCGGAAATACAGAGTCTGAAATCACTCCTCCAATGAGGCATAACAGCTTTTAGATCCTAACGATGCATGAAATAAGAGGGAACTGAGGGCAGCATGCTCAGTGTGCTAGACAAACTTCCAATAAGTTTACCACCACAGGCGTAAGGATGACTCCTTTAACAGCATCTTGTTGTTTCAGCAAGTCTTAGCACTTCTCACTAGGGACACGGATGACAAAGCTTCAAACTACTTTACTGTTTGGAAGCATAACATGCTTCAAAGTGCAATTCTGGTGCTATAAAATATATAATAATAATAAAACTTTCCAAAACCTAGGTCACAAAGAAAGGAAGATTGATTCAAGAACCATCTAGGTTAAATCATTTGTCAGAGAAGAGACTAGACAACATACGGCAATGAGAATTAACAAGAAAAACACTATTATTTCTATTGTTACACAAACATGTATACTTGTTTTAAGCCAAGACGACACAGATCCTATCTCAGGTTCTTACATAGGGATTTAGGTGCAACAGAAATAAAGACAACAAATGAGGAAACAAAAAGAATAGTCTGAGCTATAAACTATGCATTTGTTTAAAACACAAAACAATTTTTTTTTTTTTTGCTATGTTTAATGATAGCTGCATTTGTGATAGGTTGGTTCCCTCCTCACACGAGGTAGATGCTAGGGAGAAGTCTTTCCCTCAGCTTCAGCTCTGCTTCTCTGTCACCTTTTATACTGTTTTCCAGATGGAAAAGAAATGGAGGACAAATTAAGACAGCAAAAAAGATGACAAGCAAGGTGGGGAGGAACTGCATGCAGAAAAACATTAAAAGAAAATACATCAGGACAAAGAAACCAACGGATGACTGATGAAAACTAGATTAAGAAGAAAAAAGGGGTGGTGGGGGAACAAGGCTGCAGACAGAAGAATTTCAGTACACAACACGAGACGGGCTTTCTTCTCCTAATTGGCTCTGTCATGTAGCTGTCGGAGAGCGACTCTCGAAAGACACTGTTGTTCATGTCAAAGGAAAACCCCCAACACGTCTGTTCTCGGCAAGAACACGATCAAACAAGAGCCCCAGTTGGCCTGACAGAACACAACACGTGTGCAGCTTCCATATTCTGTCTGCAGCGACTTCCAAATGTGGCCATTACTTGTATCAGCAGAGCGAGCAAGCCAGTTTGTTTCTAATTCAGTAGCATCCAAAGTCTAGCATACATGATTAATAGATCCTCGTATCCACAAGCCCACTGAAAAAACTTCAGCTTAGCATCATTAAGATGCTATCAGTCCTGAAATGCAATTTAATATAGTATTTCTCCCCTTAATCTGCTGCTTTATTTAATCAATTTAAATGCGCAGTAAAAATGTAATTTGACAAAATTGAATGCATTATTTCTCTCTGCCTCTGGCATAAACCAGATTAAGACCACCAGAAATACATGAGAAAGACTTGAGACTCACTACATCTTGGGTAGCAGATAAACATCTGATACGCTACAAAATCTACATTCTGTAGACTCAATATTGGGTCTACAAAAGCTGTGGGTTTTTTTGGTTAACGCTGTAATTACCTCCCCAGCAGCTAACTTGAATTGTGCCTCCTACACAAGCCACGATAGCAATACTTACAGTCAAGCTGCATAAAATGTTTTATACAATACAGGCTCCACAGACATCAGGGAGATAGAACAAGGGCAAAGAAAACTCTCAATTTATATATACTTTGTATCTCCTGTGTAGGTTCCAGGCCAAAACAAGGTTGATAAACACATGGCTCAGAACTGAACGAGTTCTAGGTCCAAGTCCCTGTTGTCTCAGATGAGATAAATTTTGGGGTAGGACTGTAAACTGACTCTTACCAAGGTTTGATTTAAACTAATTAGATTATCCACAAAAATACTGTGGCAACTGCCATTGC
The DNA here is from genome assembly GCA_013399475.1 of Chauna torquata. Lineage (NCBI taxonomy): Eukaryota > Metazoa > Chordata > Aves > Anseriformes > Anhimidae > Chauna > Chauna torquata. The sequence goes on along the minus strand of VXAL01002741.1, from coordinate 65,533 downwards.
CTTTCAGAAGAATGCATGGAGGCCCACGGAGAACGGCATGAAGCCAGCAGTTAACGTGTTACAGGAGATGGCTGCCAGGCAGCCCTGCCTGGCCGTACCTGAACTGTACGGCAGCGAGACTGGAGCCGCTTCTCCGACAGGCGGCCCTTCTCATCCCAGCGCTGTCCCGCCGGGGCCCTGGCGCTAGTTGTATGTTGAAGTGAACGCTTCTGCCTTCAGCGCTGTCAAACCGATTTTCCTCACAAATAATTAACAGGCCAATCTGAAGGGCAACAGCAGGGAAAGGAATCCTGGCGCAGTACTGTTCAGAAAACATGCTCGTTATTTTCTTTGCTACAAATCACTAGAGTCCCTAAGAAACTCCGACTTACCTCATATTGAGAGCTACTGAAGCACTACAGAGTGTTACAGGTCTAATTAAAGCTGACTGTCCACCATAATTTTGCATCTAGGCATGATTTTGTAGCAAAATACTTTCTGAAATGAAATGTATCTAGTATAATGTATCTAGTATAAAAGTCAGTCTGAAATGTATTGTTTCTGCTGATGTTCACAAACTGTACTGTTTTGCTTAAAGAGTACGTAGTCAAATATTTCAGTAACAGCTTTTTTCCATTTATGCAAAGGGATCATACAGTGTACACACTTGCACAGTTACATCTTTCTTGAACTTGCTTTGTTGATATGTAAAATGCGATACTAATGCTGATTATATATACTGCTGACATATAATGATTCCTTATCAGCAAGCAAATTAGCTGTGACATGCATTGGCATAAATAAGGAGATCACGATGTCTTCCTTGAAGAATAAATAGAAAAGGACCACAAAGATCCTAACTATATAAGCACACTTGGTACAGCCATGTGTAGGTTGGTTGCAGTGAACAAGTGTTTTCGACACAAAGATACGAATTCAAGACTGCGAAGAAGTGTACAGAAGAGATGTGTGCTCTCTCCTCGGCAATGAGTACTGAAAGGCAATATAATGTACATCTTCCCTACCACGCTATGATGTGTAGGGAATTATGGCATCAGCCACAATAAAGCCTAAATCAAGAAAAAAAACAGTAACAAGCTTTTTAAATTCTTCACTAATCTTATAGCTTATTGGTTACCCCATCATTGTTTGTCTGGAAAAAAACAAAACAACAACAACAACACAACAGCTCACATCTTCCTAACAAGGATAAACTGTTTGAGGAGTATTCTCTAAAAACCTTTTCCTTTTCTGTTCATTTATTGGGCATGGCAGAAGGAAAGATGAGCGAGAAAAAAAAAATTTTTGTTCAAGCTTTCTCTGTTCCTTACTCACCTTTGTCAGAGCCAGATGCCACCAAATCTCACCAACAGCAAGAACAAAGAATTAAACTTGGTCACAACAATTATGAAGAACAGAACTGACAGCTGTTTCATGCACATTTAACTTCAGTAACATTAAAAAAGGGTACTTTATGTTATTACACCATGATCTACTTTTTGAATTATAACATATGAAATGCCATTTACTCCTAGCAGATAAAGGTATTTAGAATACATTATAAGAATACCTCCTATCCTCCATAAAGTGCAGAGTACATATGCAATGTTTATTAAAAATTAAAATTCAGCAGATATTGAAGTAACATTGAGTACATCAAGATCTCTTCTCCTCAACCCTCCCTTTCTGACCTCCCAGTGAAGGTATCCTAAAACTCATTCTCAGTAAATCCTTTAAGTTCAAGCTTGAAACATAAATGAGAAAGAAAATGATTTGAAGGTCCAAATTAAAAACCTTATTTAATTTTTGAGTAATTACTACAAAAAAGACCTATTTTCAGTGCAAGCTGTTTCAAGATCTAGCCAAGTTCAGAGTGAACATGAACTTGAATTTGCTCAAAAACGCTGAGCTGTTCTGGCACAAAGCCATCCAGCTTCGGACAGCTGTCCTTATGAGGACAGCAGTATTTCAGGAACTTCTGAATGCATACATCTTCTGCTGATGTGCAGAAAGCAATAAAACTAAAGAACTACAGTGTATACTTATTCTAGTGTCAGCTCTGGTAGAGTTAATATTTCATCATTCTAAAAATTAAGCACTTTTGACAACACAAGAATTTCAGGCTGCATACGCTAACGTCTGGGAACTAGAGGTGAAATAATTTCACTTCGTATTCGGTAGTTGCAGCACCATTTAAGAAAAAAATGCACAAGTTCTTAATAATAGGATACTGAAAGCTAGAGCAAACAAGAGGAAGCTCAGAGAACAAAAGCATTATTTTCAGTCTAAATCACAGGGATGTTAACCCTGCTGCCAAATGAGAACAGTTTTTAAGGGAAGTCCACCTACCTCCTTACTCGCAGTTCCTGAATCACAGAGCAGCAACAGAAGTCACAAGGCCAGAATGAACCTTACGGAGCCTCTCTCCAGGGAGCAGAAAGACCAGATCTCCGCGAGAAGGATCTGGGATAAACCAGGCAACACTGACCTCCAGGAAAGCTGAGCAGTAACTTTTCCTATCACTGTAGTGGATCTGTCAGTGCCCAAAGGCATTCCCAAGACATCCAGCAAGGCTGGAATCAGCAGAATCTTTTAGGACAAACTCAAACTATACTTTTTCTCCCCCCACAGTGAAGTTACACCTGTCTCCCTGATAAATCTACAGCTTAAAAACAAATACCCTACAACAAATTCTCCATTAACCAGTCTTACACCTCCAGGTGGTACTACTGGAAGCAGAGTCCTAAGGCCCTCCCTCCCTGAGAATTGCTCCAAAACCAGCAAATCTAATTAATTAATTCCTTCTCTCTCCCATTGAACAAATCACCCTTAAGTGTTTAAGCAAGTAAGTGCCTACAGTGGCTCAGATGAGTGTATCTACCATGTAGACACCAACATTTAGCCATATAAATCCCATTCCATTACTAGTTGTTTTTGCAAAATTTCAGACTTATTCTTGCTTTGCCAGTAATCAAGACTTCATTTTCTATCTCTACTTTTTTTTTTTTTTTAACAGTGAAGGAAAAAAATGAAAGAAATGTCTGAAAAGAATCTCCAAATTTAAAAAGCAAGAGTAAGATGCAAATGAATGGCACAGCATGGCACTTAACAGGATACCTAAGACCACAAGAGCTTCTTATATGCTTCCAGCCTAACTTTACTTTCTTAAAATTTTAAAGTAGTTAACTACAACACGTTGAAAATTAAGAAAAGCTGTTCTGAATAGATTAATATTGCATTATTTCCCACATATCATATACTCAACACCATCACAGGAACCAGAACACCTTTCTCCTTGCTTCATGAGAATTTCCCAGTGCATTAACCATCAGTGTGCCCCCTTTACCCCAATGCAAATCTCTCCTGAAACTCATCCGATCTCCCGCTACGTGCCTTCTGACAGGCCCTCTGGCTAACCCCCCAGCCCCAACTCCACCTTCTCACTAGCAGTAGGAACTGGCTGGATGGCTCAATGTCTACGTGGAGATCAGCGATGAGTGGTGTCCCTCAGGGATCTGTACTGGGACCAGTACTGCTTATTATCTTTATTAATGGCACAGACAGTGGGATTGAGCTCACCCTCAGCAAGTTGGCAGATGACACCAAGCTGAGTGGCAGAGTCGACATGACAGAAGGACAGGATGCCATCCATGAGGGACCACAGCACAAGAAAGAGGTGGACCTGTTAGAGCAGGTCCAGAGGAGTGCCACGAGGACAATCAGAGGGCTGGAGCACCTCTCCTATGAAGAAAGGCTGAGAGAGTTGGAGTTGTTCAGCCTGAAAGAGAGAAGACTCCAGGGAGACCTTATAGTGGCCTTTCAATGCTTAAAGGGGGCTCATAAGAAAGACTGAGGGAGGTTTTTTACAATGGCATGTAGCGACAGGACAAGGGCTAATGGCTTTAAACTAAAAGAGGAGAGATTTAGATTAGATATCAGGAAGAAATTCTTTACTCAGAGGGTGGTGAGGCACTGGAACAGGTTGCCCAGAGGCTGTGGATGCCCCATCCCTGGAAGTGCTCAAGGCCAGGTTGGACGGGGCTTTGAGCACCCTGGTCTAGCGGAAGGTGTCCCTGCCCATGGCAGGGGGAGCTAGACAATCTTTAAGGGTCCCTTCCAGCCCAAACCACTCTATGATTCTATAAGAAGTATTATAGTGCTCCAGCTGGTTCAAAGTTTCAAACATACCATGGGGACACCATGCGTGCATACTGACGGGTCAGCTGCCGGTCTGAAATCCACAGCTCTGCCCAGCTGTGTTTTGAAGCTTCTGCCGCTGTGCTCAATTTGATAAGAACTAGCTTATGGTAAAAAAAAGAATGGGGAAGAGGATAACACAGAGGTGGTATGCAGTGCAAGCCTAGTTATTTAGGAAAGCAAGCTACTTTAACAACATATTTTACATGCAAGTACAATATATATAAATAGGATGAACAATGTGGAGCCAGGAGTTGGACTCTACGATCCTTGTGGGTCCCTTCAAACCCATGATACTCTATGATTCACGATTCTCAAGAACAAGACCGTGGACAGAGGGGAAATGTGATGTTAAGGGTGGTACAGACCTTGACTTTTAATTGTTTCATCCCATCCAAGAGAGTTTCTGTGCAGAGAAGGGCATCGCCTTGTCCAAGGTACCTCTTACACAAAAAACGGCTTATCCCAATGATGCATGATTACAGACTACTAGCTTAAGCTCATTTAGGTCACCTCAGAAAAAGCAATGCCAAAAAAAAAATTTTCAGTTCTTTCCAGACTTTTCTTCATGTCTGTCTGTAGATAATGTCAATAGGCTTGGTAATTACATGCGGCTCTAAAATCCAAAGTATATAAAATAATTAGACACTGTTCCAAAACTCAGGAAGTGCTATTTTGAGGCTGTGCGGGCAGCAGTGACTTGCCACGACTCATTCAGAGGCCCCTTGCCCAAACAGTACCATGAATACAAGAACACCTAAGTTTTATCTATCTGACTAACATCCAGCACATCTATTTCTGAAAAGTTAAAAAGACAAACAAGATAATGGTTTTTCTTTAAAATTGATACTAAGAACAAAGTTCCAACTCCCCCACCTCTTTCCTGAAGTACAAAAACACCAAGCTAGACCAAGAAACTAAGGATTTTGTTGTATTTAGGCTTCCAAAATTTATGTCTCTGCAGGACTTAACTCCCCCATTTTCCTCCTCAGCCTCCATCCCAAATGCTAAAACTACAGACAAGCATGTTGCTTTTGCAGTTGGGGGCACAGCAAATACAGTAGTTCTGGCACAGAGTGGTTTCTATGACTCGCGCTCCCTTCCATGCACATCGTTAACGGGCAGCTTGTTGCCTTACACACCGCTATCAGGCAGATGGAGCCAGCCTTCTGCATCTGATGGGCCAGCACAGCCTTCCCTCCTAGCATCAGCTTTTCCAGTGACATTTCACAAATCAAAGAACAAACACGCAACCCCCTTTCTACCTGCTGAAGAGCTAAGACAACCTCATTGGACTATGTTGACTTTTATCAGCCCGTCTACATCAGAGACAAGACTTCCAGGCAGAAAGGGGCTCTTTTCAACTGCCGAATCCGGCTGCCCTCTATCAAACTGAGTAGCTGGTGGGCTTTTGAATTTTATGTTATGACCAAGACCACCTGGTGGACCTCCACCCCAACACTCTTTAAAGATAGATACGTCATTCAAATGAAAGGCAAGCAATTGTAGCATCGATTAAGAACAAAACAAGAACGTACATACTTTAAAGAGCAGTAAAAGATTAAAATCACTCACGTGGCCTCATCCAACAGCCACAAAAATGTATTTTACTTTTTTTAGGGATAAAACCTCATTCAAAAAAACATGACAGATGACTGATTGTTTAATTCACATGCATAAGTGATGAGAGGGAGACTCAACTAGCGGAAACCTGTGCTGGGAACATTCAAGCACTGGATTGCAGCTCTGATTAATAGCTAAATATTGAAATCTGTGATGGAAAGCTCCAGAAAACTGAGGTCTGACTTTTGAGTTTCCTGGGAAACTGAACTTCATGAGATGGATAGTATGAATGACAAGTGTGGCATTTCCAAGTATTCTTCCTGCAAGTAACATTGCTGTCCCATTAGAAAGCTAGTTAGTAGTAGCCTATTTCTTATTTTCTCCGGTCCTTTTTTCTTTTTCTCCCCTTTATATTTACATCAAGCCTTTCAAAGAGTAACTTGCATGGTAAAACAAGCTAGTCTCATGTTAGTGGAATCAGTTAAACACATGAGCTGCATATGTAAAACATATGGTAGTTTATAATTCAGATGTCTGGCTTTCAGAACTACCACTGTGTATTAAAGTATGGAATTAGAGATCAATTAACCACAATTCAGAAGTGCCTTTAAGTTTAAAAACAGCAACACAAAATCAATACTTAATTTGCAGTCAGTGTAGGACTGAAGAACATAAGAGATTATCTACAAAGAGTATTATAAACCACAGTGAAATAAAAAACAATGTGCATTTCCAGAAGTCTCAACAATTATACACTGTATTGCAACCTTTTTTTAAACATATCTTGCTTTTAACAATCTGCAAACCACCACCCATTTAAGTTACAGATGGTGCATACATGCCACTAATTGCACACTCCAAAAATCCAAAAACAATCCCCCCCCATTTCTTTTTCTACTATAAGGAAACAATAAGCTTGGATAGATTTCCTTGTTCTAAGGCTGCTCACATCCCCAGCTGCCCCCCCTCCTTCAGTTTCTGCATTATTCTAAAATTTGAGAGCTCTTGAACAAATCAGGACATGTCCTCGCCTCCAAACATGTTTTAGGCAATTTTAATGATAAGAGGCAACAGCAAGAATAAAAAACCCTCAAAATTACTATGACTTCAAGAACAGACTGCATATGACCTCAATTAAGTCATCAGAACAGCAATACAGAAAATATGGATGCCGCAGAGTTGAAAACCAAGATTAACCAAAATCAGGTTTGCTGAAATCTTCCATTGCTGCCATTTGACTCTGAGAAAAACTTATACTTCTACGATACACAAAAGCATCAAGTCTTTTGTTCAGATTCCAGAACCTTCTAATAACTTTCATGAAAGCAAAAATTCTAGACCACAGGCCAAGCTTTGGTCCTTTCCTATAAAATGCTATTCAAGTGTTCCCAGGTTCCTGCAAATTTCTCTTGCAAAACTGTTTTGAAGAAAGGGGAAGAAAGAAGTTCATCCTGAAGTAACAAATTTGAAGTAAACTCCACCCAACTCACCCATATAATACAGAAAATATTTTTTCCTAACAAATTTTACAGTTCTGATGCAAATTTAATAATTAAATTTATTTTCTTTAAAAACACAGAACAGGTGAGGAACTTGAATGAAGAAGGGATGATGTAATCTTGTACTTACAAACAGACGAGCATTCTGATCGATTACAATGTTCCCTCCCCACCTCAATACTTCTGCACTTTGCCCACTGTTTAAGAACCAAGGGACACAAAACTTGCATTAGAAAAGCATTAGATGCACAAAGAGTAACTGTAGTTCAGCATCTGTGCCTTTCAGCTACTTTTAAAATCTGTGGTGCTCCACTGAATGTAGCTATCACAGATTTTCTTTGTATGAGAATACCTTCAAGTGGGAGTTTTAGAAAAGCTAAAACAGCATCTTCTGACCCATATTACTCATACTGCTGGAATACAGTTATCATAGTGATGGCAGCAGCATTCTATGCAGGTCTTTCTGCTGTCATCACTATGGATACAGATGCCATCAGTATATTAAGCAATGTAACTTACTGTTTTCCTTATGTCCTTCTTTCTCCTTTCCAGCATTTACTTTGTCTCCAAAGCTAAGTGTTTGCTGTCAAAAACAATATCAAAAAAACACGAATTCTTCTGTTAGTATCAGGATTCTGTCATTTTTATGTCATTGGAACCGGTAATTTAGTCTAGAGCTCTAACTCTTCTCCTTTTCCTTCAAGAAGTAGAAAAGTAACTGGTGTGAAAACCTCACACCATATACATACATTTCCACACACCCCACATTAAAAAAAAAAAATCAAAATAAGCACAAGTCTTCCAGGTAGCTTTGGCTTTGCTTCTCTTCAAACTGTATTAACAGGAAACCTCTGAACTGAAGCCCAGATCATTTCCATCCCCCTGTCCCCCAGACATCCGACTCTTCATTGACTACTTCTATAAATACAAGATCTCCTGGAGAAAGCGGGCCTCCTAAAAACAACAAACCTCCCCAAAAAAGATGTAGAGGGCACTGTGTTTAAAGACCACCTTCATTTAGGGTTGCATCTGTTTAATATTTAGCATAGAGCTAGAAGCACGAGGACTCAGGCTGGGCACAAACATATCCTGTGCTCAGGAGCTAGCTGCCTAGAGAAGCAGAACACAGAACTAGGAATGATTCAAAGTAAAGCACATGCAAACATATGCAAGCTGATGGTCATGACAGGGCAACAAATCCATTCTGACTGGTAGAACCTGCGAAGTGAAAAGCTGCTTTCAAATTCTATCCTCGTACACGGATTTGTATTCATCTGATAGGATAAAAAGACCGACTCACTACTCTGCTCCCATCAACGCAATGATGAGTTTGCAGCGTGGAACAGCCTAGTCTCTGCAAGAGAGAAACATCGTTTGCTTCTCACCTACGAAGTCTTATAGGTCAAAACTTGTTTTAGGAGCAATTATTTTTCAGAACTAGCTTGATCCCAACAAATTAGCATCTTCGCTTCCTGTTTTCAAACTAATTTTTTAAGGCATCAAACAAGGATTAATACAACACCATGCAAAAAGGAGGTGCAAGTTAAGATCCTGTTTGTTCTTCAAAGACAAAAGTTATTACGCAGAGGTTTGTAAGGTAAATACATAATAGGAATAATAGGAATCCAACCATAATAGGAATCCAACTCAAGTTTATATGAAAGAGGATTTGTAAGAGTCAGCATACATTAAAGGGAGATGAATACAAGCTGAATTGTTCTGCTTAAAATAACTATGACACAATACCATTCAGACTCCCTGCACTGTGACTATTAACAAAACAACATTAGAAGATTTTCAGAAACAGGAGAAAGTCAACATACATTTTGCACATTAGTATTACTAGAAAAAGTCTACCATTCCCTTTGGACATTTCTCTTGCAAAGATCACTTAAGAATAAAGGAACAGGCCGAAAGAAGAGAACTCCCTGTTCACAGCTACCCTAATTTCTTTGGACCTTAACACCTACCAAGATACTGCCAGGCTTTTATCGTCCTATCCTGAAAGTTAAACCAACTGGACTGATCCTGAAAGAGAGAAATGACGACGCTACCACCTGCTTACAATAAATACAAATATAACCTGGAATGCCAAACTTGGAGTCTTGTTGACAACCATGACTTTAAGTGCCCTTTTCCTTTCCACATGCCTAATACTATTATACTAAAATAAGAAATGACCTTTTTGTATTAAATAGGAATCTTGGTTTGCGATTTAAAGACTGCACCTTTCACAATGCAGCTGTGAGCGACTGTTACAGTATAGGTTCCAGACGTCACTGAAGGGCAGCATTTTAGTGGTACCTGGAATAGCTACTGAACAGAAGTTCTGTTAGGTGATCCCTCTTTACTCTCTTGGTAAAAAGCACTGTATCTAATTTGATGCAATCATTTATGGGCACAGTTATAGACTGGTACTGTCACATCCTCTCACCCTCCTCAGTAAGGAAACATTGCCCAAGCAGCGTTAATCCAGAATCTTGCCCAGGAAATTCAAGTTGCCTGCTCTACATCCGGCCACAGGAAAAAAAAAAAAAAAAAAAAAAGTACTAGCTAATGGCTTCCAGTAAGCAGGAAACAAAAGAGTTCACATCACTTCTGACAGTCATCTACTCTATTCCTGAGATAGCAGCACATGATATAATCAAAAAAATTACAATTTCTGCCAATTCCTGCTATTGTAAATGGATTTCATGTGAAAACGCAACACCATTTCCACACCACACTGTGGTCAACACTGGAGACGGTTAGCAGCACAAGCACAGTAAATAGAAGAAAGCTTTTCATAAGTACATTCTACTCAACTATAAGCTTTGCAAACAAACTCAAGGCATTTAGTTTCGAAAGAAACTAGCAGCTAAAGAATTATGATGCATTAAGAAAGAATTATGAAACTCCAGGTCCCAAAGAAATAAGAGAATAATCCAAACAAGTTATCTGTAAGCATCTAGACATAAAGGGGAGTTAGGCTGATTTGAATGGATTTATACTGCCTGTTCGCTTATAATTGGTATTGCGTCTTACAGACAGATGAGAAGGAAAGAAGTCATATCAGATGTTTCTAACACTGTATCACGATTCTCACCTAGGCAGGAATAGCCAACCATGCATATGCAAAATTAGATTACTGGCAAGACAATAATTCCACAGAACATAATCAGGTTTTAGTGAACCAAAAGTGAACAAGAACCACTGCAATGACTGAGGGGGGAAAAAAATTCAACTGTGACACTAGGACTTATGAAAAAGGAGTGTCAGACATGAGGAAAACAAATAATCTCTTCAATTTATACAATGCTGATAAGGATTCAGCTAGAATACAGGGTCCAGTTTTGAGCACAGCACAACATCTATAAGCCCTGAATTTCTTTAAGAGTGAAACTCTCTGCATCTCAGGCACTGCTAACTGAAACACATTTCAGGAAGCATACTCAAGACTGCTTCTGGTCAGAGGAGCTCTCTGTGAACATCTGCCAGGAAATACCCCAGATCTTTCCTTTACTACCAAGCATACAAACAAACCTTTGCAATCCCTAGCTTGTCACTTGCTGCTGGTCCTGCTGCCTATCAAGCCAGTCAGTATTCCCCCCCCCCCCAGAGTATTTTATGACTTGTCAGTACATTTATGTCCACTAGTTTTCCTTTTCTTACATCTGGTATGTGATCTCTGTAGCACACAGGCACTCATTACCACTCAGGCTACAACTACAACTCAAGATGCTAAACCAGTAACAAACAGTATCAGAAAAGGTAATGGGAAGCCTGGTATGCCAAACTAAATCTATAGGTAAAACCAGAAATTTTCAAGCTTCAGGAAGATTATAATGTGGTGTGAATTTTGGTCTTTTTGATGCTCTCCAAAAATTCTCTTCAAGTTTTCCTTTTACAAGCACACGCTTTTCAAGGTGCACTCAAATGCTGATGCTGAGTTGATCCACTACAGGTCTGAAATTTCGACATCCTGGAAGGTTAAAGTCCACCAACAAGCAATGCAAAGCACATCGTCACTGATTATTTTGTATAAGAACGGTCTGAGTGAATGACTTGGAATATCCTGCTGCTTTTAGAAGCTTTGCTGGACCAGCGTCAGTCTTGTGCATCTCCTGCAGCAAGTAACAGGCAGTACAGATTTGAACCCCAGTATCGAAGGACAGTTACACATTGCCAGCTAGGTAAGCGAAGTGTTCTCACAGAAACAGAGCTACGGCAAACTTCACTGCAAACACAACTCTGCATCTCCAAGAGCAGTAAGTCTAATTTTAGAGAAGTGATAAATACACTAGTAGGGTGGAGCAGAATGGGAACCAGAATTAGTTTACCTTTTAAGACAATGAAATGGATTACAAACACCTTCTTTATAAGTACAAAGGAGAGCCTACCACCGTAACAGCTAAGCATTACAGAGTATTTTCTGAAAAACATGTATAGGCACGCTTGACTTCAGAAACTCTTACTGATTTGAGCAGGTCAACATGGTTACACAAATTCAAACAGGTACGTATTTGCAGGGCTAGGATTAAGAAAAAATTAGTTGCCCCAAGACAAGAAGAAGAATTTATTTTGTAAGAAGGTCTCAGCATTTCCAAGCTGAAATAATGCTACAATGGACAGGCTGATGCCCTGATGTAGGTGCAGGGGGAGAGCTCATGGATGTTTAACCAAGTCAGTAATTCTGAAATCTGCAATTTAAACAGTCTGGAAACTTGTAACAGCAGCATTACATGGTTATTCCCGGCATTGTCAGGATGTACTCCTACAGATCCATCCAACTTGTACTACAAAGGGATACTATTTATAGCCTTACAAGCTATTTTCTGCTTTATACTTCCCTACTCACATTTACCTGAAGAGCTAGCAGGCAAAACAAATAATTCGTTTTGGTATACGGAAGACCTTTTGGCACCCCCAGAGGGAAGATGAAAAACCCTACTTCATTCTACCTCGGTAACATACTCCCAGATATTCCAGACAGGCTGAGGTTTTATTAAACTCCATTAAGGGATGAGACAACTAAGGAGAAAGCACTTAAATTTATTTCCTCCCAGCCCACTTACTTCCACGTAAAAAACAACGCTTGCTTTAGGGCCGCGCTCATGAACAACAGCTATCCTGAGCAAAGGCCAGGTCAGAGAGAGCAGGAAGGCATTAAGCATCACGCGGCACGGACTGTGTTTGTTAAATTCAAGTTCATGGCTTTCAAAACTGTGCATAATAAGTGCTCCGGTGACATCTGCCAATACAGACAGAGCACAACAAGAACCCAGCCAGAGAGAAGAGCGTGTTCTGCGCTGAACCGCTGGTGAACTTGCACACACTTGCAAACCCTGCTTGCTTGGAAAAATTAGAAGTTTACCATAAACTCAGTGGAAAAGTAAATCTTCCTCCAATGCCCCAGAAGTCCAGAATAATAAACCAGATAGTGAGCCCACCAAAATTCCACTTTCAGAAGCCAGGAGGAGCTATAAGCACACAGGTGTCATTGGCTCGAAACACTATACATTAATTATCTTGACACTTAATAATAGAGTGGTTATTCCTTACAGCTTTATCTGCAAACTGAAATCTTTGGAAACTGATTTTATATCAGGAAAGGAAAAGACTTCTACGAATTAAAAGAAGATTCTAGGTGAAACATACAGAATATAGAGAAAACATGGATCTTTAAAGATTTCATTATGGAAAGATTTCTTACTGTAAGAAGTAAGAATCCTAATTTATCAATCCGCCACACTGCTTTTAAATGAGTAACATGAAAGATACAACAAGGCTGCTTGTCAAATACTAGTTTAATTCCAATTAAAATAAAACCAGAACATTGGAAAGCATCTGATGTCACTTGCAGTAGGGATATATAATCAGGAAAACATTTTTTGGAGGTTACTTCTCAGCTGGAAGTGCTAGCACCACCTATTGTCAATGGCTTTCCATCATCTCTGAAAACCCATTCTCAATATACACCCATACAATTACCTGCACCAATTCAGTGCATAATGACCTACCTGAGGAGTACGTCAGTTATAAAGCTAAACTGTTGCTTGTAATCACTCCTTATCGATACACCTAATCTGCATTTGCTAATAAATAATCAGAGTAAATAATCAGCATCAGGAAGACCACAAAGAATACTTTATCAGCTGAAGCAATTTGTGCCATCTACACATTCAGGGTTTCTGGATCATGCTAACAGAGTCATTTAGTTAAGCTTTCCACAATCACCACGTGTTTCTCTTTCACAGACATATGCCTTGATACTCTGGGGGTTAAAATACAGAACTGCCAAGTACTCTCAGGTGCTATTCAAATCAGTGACAGATTTGCTTTGAACGCAAATTTTAAGTGCTACAACAACAAAAAATGGCATGTCTGAGTAGGAACCTAAAATTGAATCATTTGATCCTAAGTTCTGTGACTCCATGCAATACATATACCAGCAACAATGTAAGATGAAAGGGTAAGGCAGACACCACCATTGTGAACTTAACAGGACAAATCTATTCCACCAGAGAAAGCCTTGAAGAGTGCAGAAACTAGACAGAATGTATTTTGGTACCAAACAAGGTAGTGGTTCTGTGGAACAAAGCGCATGACTATGTAATGAAGACTATCATGGTACACCTAAGAGCTTAAGTTCTGAAAATTTGAATATATAACTTAACAATAATGGTCTAACATCGCAAGAGATTCAGTACTTTTTTTTTTGTGATTTCCACTGGAACTGTCATTCCAGTATTTGCATATATAATACCAATTTCAAAGAGTAAGTAGTGCTAATCTCTTCCTCCTACCAAATCCCCAGCCACAAAAAACACCACATACTTCAGCATTAACCTGACAAATCAGAAATACTTGCAATTCATGTTTAGTATCTTTTGCTGTTTTTTCTTATTTGCCATTATATTTCAAAACCTTGTTATTCACAGGGCTGGTTTTCTATAAAATCTTATCTAGGAAGGTACCGCAAGATATTTACCTAACAAACTAATAAATACTTAGTTGTCATGGTTTTACCAGGATATGACTCACTTCAGTCTTTTACAAACTATGTATGCCAAAGAACAAATGGCTTCAGTTCACAAAACATGCAAGTGTTTTTGCCTATGACATCATGACAGTAGTAGCTGTTCCTTTTAAAAGGTCAAAGAAAAAGTGAGGAAGCATAAAAAAACCCTGAAATCATAGGTCTGATTTGTAGGCCTTTAGATGACAAACTGAAGAGGGGGTGTCCCGTTTTGTGACCCCCTCCCCCTTGTTTTCTGGATGTCCCATATTACTAATTTTCCACATTAAAAAAAAACTAAAAAAACTATGTCTGAGACTCCATCTGAACCATAACTCACATTCAGCATGATATATAAGACAAAGTTTGGTCTTAATTGATAAAAATACTAGTGGTGATGCTTTTTGTTCAGACTGAAGTGCTTCAGGTTTTTCCAGTTTAGGTGACAAACCTGAAGACTATTGTTTTTTTAATCCACACAATTTATTCCTTGGAGTGGTGAAAGTTTTTTTCTGAATAATTCCACTACTAATTGTATAGCACATACAAACAGTATCCCAAACCAGAAAAGGGAAGGAATGAATTAGAAAGGAGAAGTAATTAGTCATCATAAACTTGAAAAATTAAGAAAGGCTCATGGAATAAGAAATTCAGCAAAAAAAGCTCCTGAAGATTAAAGACATTTACCTCTACAACTTCAGACAGTCATGAGGCATTAAGCGACCCTCTACTGTTTCCTGAAGGTGAAAATACGGAGAGGTCCTGGAGAGCTTTTTATATGCGAGGGGTGATATACCAAAGTTGAACTGCAAGATAACAATCTCAAGTCCCACTAGGGGCCTAGTCCATGCAAAATGCTAGCAGCCACATCTCCTTTGTTAGCAAGTCTACTGCAACCCAGGCAAGGAGAATATCTAAAACAGGTGATATAAAAGTTTTAAATAAAGTTCTCCACATCAACAAGTTACATGCAAAAGCACTCCTGAAGTGGCAGGGGAGAAATTTTGTTACATGCCAAAGCCTAAGCAATAGGAAAAAAAAAAAATCTTGTAATGCAAGCTGACAAACCAGCAACCACAGAGAATGCTGGAGAAAGCAAGCAATAATGAAAAAAAATAAAAATGGATCCAACAGGTTCTTCTAGCTACACTCATGTGTAAGAATATTCCAAACATCCATACATGTCAGCAGCACAAAAACAGAAGTCAGAAAAACTCCAAGTACACTGAGTAATAAAATTGATGTCTACAAACCTAACCGTTCACTTTCGGTCACAAGGAATCAAAAAAAATGGGAGTCCTCTAGTACAAAGAATACTGTGGTCACCCAACTTCTCCACTCCCGCTTATAGCTAAACTGCTTAAGATTAGGTCAAGTCTCCCTATAGCTAAGATTCTGCCTAAGGTAAATTTTTTATGTACTACAGAAAAGAAGATGATGAAAACAAAGAACCATTAATATTTGGTTTAGTAGCTTAGTGGGTAGTATTGGTTGTAGGATGATGGTTGGACTAGATGGTCTTGAAGGTCCTTTCCAACTTTGTGTTTCTGTGATTCTGTGATTTTGCTCCAAAGCCAGGATGTCAGTCTGGTCAGCCAATTTCCAGCTAACTAATTTTGTTAGGTGAGAAGACACCTTACAAATTCCTCCCATGCACAAGAAATTACTGTGCAGGCCTACCCAACTCTGTAATCCTCAGGCTGGATGGAACGGCTATACACGGGATATCACAGAAAGTCAGACAAAGACCAGTTTTAAGAGGTTCATGCAAAGAGACAAACCAATAAACTGTTTAACATTACTGTTTAAAAATCAAGACTTTCAACAATAATTACAGGAGAAGATCAAAAAAACCTCAACTTGGACCATTTTACCCAGAATAAAACCCTGTAAGAAAGTGAAATCATTAGCTGTTCTACCTACCTTAAGTAGACTTTCCAGCTCTCAGCAGTAGGTGCTCAATATAAGATGAAACATGAAATCTGAAATGAACATTTAGAATTGATTAGGTTATTTTCTTAACATCGAAGTAGTCAAATACCCAATAGAAACAAAACACAGGTAAGTGATGTTCTTTGTATGAAGACAAGATAGCCTTCCAGTGAAATGAACTGTAGAAGATACCCTGCTTCACAAATTATTCAGCTACCTTAGAAAGACCTCAGAAAAGCAGCAGCAGAAGCGGGGGCTTACATTTGAGCTGAAAAGAGACCCCTTACAAAGCAAGTTGCCATCGATCTTGTAGGTCTCATGAGAGTAAACTAGAAATTTCACAAGTTGCATAGTTTTGATATTTTGAAGGGTGGGAGGGGTTAAAGGATTCTGAAGTGAACTTTTAAGATAGTAACATACATTTAATGCTAATAACAATTCAGTGAGTACTGAAAATTCTGATGAGAGATTCAATGTTAGCAGCATCCAGATCTAGAGTTAGAATGAGTGCTTCCCTGAAAGAAAAAAGCGTGTGTGGGAGGAACTACCAAAAAGCACTTATTTCCTCAGGGTACGTGCATCACAGGACAGCCAAGCTGGGTTTTAGCTGAAGTAACAAACGCATACAGATATTGCTCAAAGTACACATGTAAGACTGTCCAGAAAGAGTTGTTTTTTTTTTCCTTAAAGGAAATGATCAGATTGAAAGAACTGCACAGAGTTGAGTAATCTACAGAGCTGTTTTGCTATTTTGCTAGTTGTTTTTTGCTCTTTTGCCTTTTGAACAAACACATACTACAGGGACAAAGGTAGTACTGAGCAGAGAGAAATCAATTTTTAAGAACTGTTTCTGAACCTTTATTTACCTTAGCTACTTAAGCTTTTTGACACACAAAGGCCACTGAAAGATTTCCACGAGAAGGTAAACTCACACATACACACAGAAATACCAAAAGCAACTGTGCAAAGGAGCTTATGGTTTTTTAAATAAAAAACAACACAAATCTCATTTTAAGTATTAATCTATGCTGTAATAAATTGAAAAAATAAGAAAATAATACTTGCAATTTCTACTTGAACAGCCACAAAAATTTAGATGCCTAAACACACGTAAAGTAATGGAAACCAATCCCTGCTGCCTTCTCCTCACACCATTTATACACACTAGCAGCACACACCGAGACCACTTAGCAGAACTTGGTCTGAATTTTAACCTTTCAGTATGAAGCTGCTGTGCCTATGTTAAAAACGAACCAAGGAACTCCCATAAAGGAATAGGGAACATACGTAGAGGTGCAAAGCCCGCTTGATGCAACGCAGGTTTCTTCTGCTTCTGACGCATGACTTTGCCACAGGAAAACCTGTCTCACCCTTGTAAGAGGGTGCAGGTGGGTGACAGCAATGGGGAGATGTGCCTTCCCCTCTGCAGATGCCCACCCCTACCCATCAAACAGTTGAAACAAAACCCCTATGCTCATCTACTCATAACACCTATTTTTCCCCAGCAAGAATGTAACAGGCATTGGCTACCTCCAAACACTGATTTTAAAGTCAGCACAGGATCTGTCAAGCCAGCCAGCTGTCCCATCATCTCTACCAGACTGAGTGGCAAACGACAGCTTTCCCCAGAATCATGTCTGCATGGCATATTTTTAGGGAATTAGTCATGATTTGGGACAATTTGTGAGAACACCGATGATTAACACAATGGGAATGACATCATGACCAGTTTTTACATCTTTTATGAAAAGGGAAATTCCTCAAGAGACTGTTTCTCAGATTAAGAAATCCATACAATTATTGATTTGCTTAAAAAAAGACTCTCTGATATGGCAAAAGCTACTTTTAACTTCCAAGGCTGACAGTAATGACCTTTCTCCACTCTGGGAAATTACGTCAATGGTACTCTTAAAGCATTTGTTAAAATAATAGTGTGTAACATAGAGGGCGTTACTTCAACATCAAAATACACCAAACGCAAATACTAGAAAAATATTATTTTAATTGCTTAGGAATCAATAAAGCAAACATTTCTGAGCTTAACAGATTTTCCACACAAGTAATCCCACTGATTTTCTATAGAACTACCCATGTGTTTAAAATTTGGCATACGAACACACACTACCCTGATTTGATGTTGGACGGCATCCCTAGAACACCGATAAAAAGCCTCTCGTTTTGTCATTAACTATGAAGAGCGTGAGGCAGTCAGAGACAATCCAAACACAGGATCGTTTCCCTTACACTGAGGGCTATTTTCCAAGCACATCTTCCCAAGATCTGTCTTCATGGGTCACTACTGCTTACTGATTTATTTCATTTACCGATTTACTTTTGGGAGCAAGAGCCGACAAGAACTCTTCTATGCTCAACTCAGCTTTGACCAGTTGTAACCCTTTTGAAAAGTATCAGTCTCATTCTAATTGGGATAAGCACTGAAAACTTCTAAAGCGGTCAAAATGAGATATAATAAAAAGTGGGTTGGGGTTAATTAAAATACGCTTTTATGTCAACGTCAAACAAAAAAATCCATGTATCTTACAAAAGGGTTTCTTTAAACCAAAATAAAAGCATAGCAAATACAGCTGCCATTGAAATAGTAAGACAGAACTTTTCACTTTGGAATCTCTCTACTTTTCTCCGCAAGGGGAAGGTTTTCAGTAGACTGACAATGTTTAAACATTAAGTTTAACACGCTCCTTTCTGGTGGAAAACTATTCCTTTTTACACTTCTTCCAACTGGCTGAAAGTCTTCCTTCTGCTCCAGTTTTATCTGTTTCCTTATATATATTTTTTTTTTTACTCAGTTTTATCTATTGCTCTTACCTTATTTTCCTCTTTAAAACCACCTATAATTCTACGCGCTTTTTCAATTAAAAGACAAAGCATCTTACCTATAGATCTAAACCTCCAAATACACTGCCGGAAACTTTAGTTTTCTTCTGTCAGCCTCTCTCTCTCCAGCTTGACCTCTTGACCAAACACACCACTCAAGACAAACTAATTGCTAGTATCTAAGAAAAAAGAAATCTTAAATATCTTTTAGGCATGGAACTCAATCCTCAGCTTCCTTATGTTTTCAGATATCTTTAATACTCTTTGATCACATTCTTGAAGAAAACTTGTCCTCTTTGCTCCTTTCACATCCCTCCATCATTTTACTCTTCACAAATTCCTCTCCTTCCAACCCTCCCTCACATCCCCCACTCCATTTCCATACAACAATCCATAAGCTCAAGCCCAACAAAGCTAAAGATGGACTACTACAGACCAACATTACTGATTCACCTCTCCTTCTACCTCTGATCTCCAACAGCAGAGCAAGTTTTGGCACCTTACACATAAAACATTTATATCCTTATAACAATCAGATCTGGTCTCTGATGATGCCCATTTAGCACCACAGCAAGTTACAGGACAGCTCCACGAACGATCATGCTAGACAGGAAAGATTTCAAGACCTACGCCAGTGCAGGGAAAGAACAGTAATGCCAATTTCTGGACATAAGTAATATTTTCTTTATCTGAGATGAGTCTTAGTTATGGCTACCATAGTTGCAATGTTCTTATTCCTACTAGTTACACAGTACATATAGGTTTGTAGATGCTCTCCTGTATCTTGTGCAAACAAGTATATACACACAGCTTCTCCACACCTCAAGCAAGAAGAGCAATGGACCTGCCTGGAGCACTTTCAGCGGCAGCACCAGAGGAAGCGATGCAGAAGAGTCGTAGTACAACATAGCCCTGAACACAGTCTACTAACAAACGACCTACGGCCTTCAGGGAAAGTCCCACAACAGTCAAGGCAGCACTGAACTCTAGGCTATCTGCACTGACACAACGCTGCGAAGAACCACCAGTCTTGAGACCCTTAGTATTCTGGGATAATTGGTGTACAAGCACTAACTTGATCTTAACGTTGCTCGGTGACTTGGGCACCAGAAGAATCTTGCTCACAAAACAGAATTTGGAACGGACCCGTTGGAGCCAAACACACATCCCAAGCGTGCCAGCACAACACATGCCCGTATGGCCACTCAGCCTCACCACCACCACTTCTGCACACACAACCAGACCGTTACAGCCATTAAGTGGGGTGAGGAAGGGCAAACCAGTAAGAACTCACATCCACATCATATTAAAAGCACCACAAAATAAAGGTGTCCATACTTACTATGGTCTCTTACTCCTAAGAGCTGTCACACATCAAAATCAGCTATAAAGTCAAACACTTAACAACATCGAACCTAACTTCAACATTCTGACCATAGTAACACTTCGAATTGCTGCAACACTGACAAAGTCCAAAAAGCTATCTATCGTATTTCAAGCGACAGCTGTGCATTAAGTACTAATGTTATATGCACCTGGTCACCAAGGTCCCCCTCCTTTTCACGCTGCTTGTGTTTCAAATGCTTTGCCATGACTCACTGCTTTCACTTTGCCTTTCCACAACTGATCTCACCTTGTCAACCCACAAGGTCTTGCCTTATTTTACTTTTATCAATCTCAAGAGTAAGGTATTAAGGCAAATGTGCTTTGTGTGCGTTTATCTTCATAACTTGCTGCAGTGCTCACCCTCCCGTTCTGCCCCTCTATGACATTTTGCTTGCCATGCTACAACAATGTTCCTATTCCCACTTGAAAATACCATAGTGCAATACCTTTTTCAACAGAAGTAACAAAGACTTGAGAGGAAGAACTGTGATGCAATCCCCATTTATCTTCAAAGAAAACCATATAAATACATTAGAGAACTCCAAAATTTGTTTCCTAGGAATGGAAGCTCCTGCCTTCAACACTTTTCTCAGATTATGAAGCAGTTTAAGGGTTTTGTTTGCCTTTAAGGGAAGAAAAAGCTGATCCAGTTGTAAAATAAAGCCAGTGACATACACTCCTGTCCTACAAATCGCCTCCCCTCTTTGCTGAAAACAGAGCAAGGCATAAAACCAGCTGTTGAAAGTACTGAAACAGCATGAGACAAGCAGTACCGCCATCACACAAAGAAACTCTCCCCCTTCTACTAAGGCTGAATAAGTGGAGGCTTTGTAGCCTATGACACAACTAAACTTTCATTTAAATCTTCATCGGAGAGTCGACCTTCTATGCTGTACACCCTCTCCTTCTAATGTTGTCTGATCTCCTTAACAAAAAAAGAAGTGGATTTCTTTATTTCGTGTAGGTAATGAACTTCAGGGAACAAGGTAATGAAATCCAGAAAACTAAAGCTCATTTCTTATAAAAATGAAATACAGACACAAACTCCAGGCGGCAGATGGAAGACAAGCATATTTGGTGTCATATCCCACTCCTTTTGACTCCACTCTTTGACTAAGTTTTATAGGGGCAATGACTGCGTTGTTTCCTTCCGCAACCTGAGTTTATTACTCAGATTTCTCAATCAAATATTCACAAAGCATCCAAGAAAGAGTCAGAACATTCCCACAACAGAAACAAATGCCATGTACTTCTCCCCCTCCATTTCTCTTATTAACATCAATCCTTAATCTGTACCAGAAAAATACAAGTGCAAAATAAAAGGAATATTATTCACTTCTGGAAATTGATTTTTCCTGAAATACTACTGGTTAATTAATATACCCAAAACAATTTGTGTATATATGCACTAAAGCAGATATTGTAGCAATGCTCTCCTCCTCCTTGGAGGTGACATTCCCCCATTCTACCACAAAAATCACGCAACTTACAAATGCAATGTTAAACAACAAATCCACATAAATCTGAAATTAATATTAGATAATCCTGATAATGAAGATTCAGCATCTAGTCTGACTGGGTGCTTTTATAAGATGATTAAACAGAATTTAATGCAAATGGTGAGAAAGAGGCTTCCCCTTGACTCCACACCACTTTTTTTTTTTTTTTTTAAATGACAGTTCACCAGGCCACAGCAAGCACTTTAGAGAAGTTCTTACACATCGCACAAGGGTACACGCTTAGCGCTACCCTTTGGCTTGAATGCTCCCTGGGAGCTCAGGTGTACCACTAGAATGCTGATTCAAGCAGCTTCTGCCTCTAAATTTTAATATAGGGTTTAAAAAGCTATTAGATCAATGACTTTATTTTTTTTCACAAGGAACATTTCAAATGCAGGATGTGCCATCAACACTAGTTTCCAGCAGAGGCTGCACTGAATACAGACAGGCACGCAGACCACATTGCAGTTTGTCTCCATACACATTTTCACTAAAGATTACTTAATTCTGTTTCCCAATCTCAGCAGTTACGTACTCCTTCCATGACAAAATGCTGAGAAATATTGTGATTTGCTTTAAAACAGATTCTTGTAAGTTACAATTAAGAGGAAACCTACTGGCGCAACATCAAAATGCAGGCTATTAAAGAGTGAAAGACAGAGATAAAAAGAAAGTATATATTCACCAGAAGTTCCAGACTATTCTTCTGGAAAGAAAAAAAAGACTCAGTTTATTAGTATGCAATAAAATAAACTTATTAAATAAAGGGCAATACCAAAACGAATGAGAGAAGTCATCGTCTAAGGCCACTTTGCTGACTTGCTCATGCAGTTCAATAGTCTGGCATGTATACTTCCATGAAATTTGTAAAGGCATGACAAAATGGCAAATAAGCTGATTGTTCTAGGATCAGTCACCAGTTTACATGCTGTTTTTCCAGCCATATCCAGGTGACATCTGCGTTTATAGAAGAGCATGACAATTTCATTTACAGAAAGGATCTTCTCTGCAGGACCTTTACAGCCATAACTGAGAATGGCGCTCCACAAAGGAAACATAAGATGCTTTGCCTGCAACAGATTTACATCAAAGCTGCAAAGCAGCAGGAGAGGACTTGCTTAGAAGAGCTCAGAGAAAGCTACGAGTTGCTGGGGTTACTGTCAACTACAGTGACTATCAGTGTAAACCTGAAAATAATAAACCCCACATTCTTTACCTATTAACATCACTAAAATCAGTGCTGGCTAGGACTCAAGAGGCCATCTCAACCTGCCACTCCTGAGGCAGGGATAAACAGTATCTCCTTTCTGACAGATGTCTAATTTGTTCTTAAGGACTGTCAGTAACAAGAATTCCCTCCCTAACGTGCTCCAATGCTTTGTTATTCTTAGCATTACAAGTTTTCCTCCCCCACTAAGTAACCCAAGTCTTCAAGTCCTCCTATTTAATTCAACGATTTCTTGTTTTAGCCCCCACAAGCCTTTACCTTCTTCCTGCTTGTAGCAGCCTAACGCACATGAATACCTTTAGACTACAAGGACAGAAAACATCAAAACCTTAATTTGTTCTATTCTTGTACGTCATATACTTCAGGTACCTGACCAGTTACTGAAAGCGTCCAAAGAGAGGAAAACCCTTTCCTGATGTGCCAAAAACGAACGCAGTATCCTACCTAAATCCTACCAATACTGCATCCAGCTGAATGATTTTTCCAAGTATTTACCCCTTGAGACATAACAGTAGAGCATTTCTTTCCTTCCGACACCACAATAAGGTTAATCACAAACTGAGAACCAACCAACATGCATATCCAAGCTTACTCAGCTTCTGTGGAACTTGAAAAGCCTGTTTTAAGCAGACATCTGAACAACAAAATTCAAAATGCACTAAATAGGTTAGGAAGAGAGGCTGTAGAGCTGAGAGGCACCAAAACAAGTACAGAGAACAGCTAGCTTCCCGATTTTTACAAACTCAAATGAAAACAACAAGATGGTTAATAAACCAACCAGAATCTACAAGCCTCTAGGATACAGTGCTTAAGCCTGAAATAGAAAATGAGAACTGATAAAATTAAAAATTACTTCTCCATTAGTCAACAGCATTCCCATAACAATGCTGTTAACAGGAGAACAGAAACTTTTTGAAACAAAACAATCATTTGTGACATTTGCAAAAAACCTCACTGCAAGCAACAGAACCTTACATGTCAGCAGCGTGCAAAGGTTTCCTGGATGAAACCTTGCAATAGAAAACTACAGCTAAAAAAAAGTAAAGAAGTTAAACAGTCTTGTATACGATGAAATATGGAACTTAGAGATTAAAGCCTCCAGCTGGTGGCTATTTTTCCCCCCATATACATATTATCAACCTGCTTTTGTTCCTATTCGTTAAATAAAATGCACTTGCATTTTATTTAGTAAATGCAGATGTAGTTCTAATTCAGACACTGTGAAAGGTTAACAAGTACAGTGACAAATGTGAACTAATTGAGATAGCCACGTCAAGGTTCATTCCAAGCAGTAAATGGCACCTTAAATGAACAGCTTTCATCCAACATCATGAGCTTTTCCTCGTGAGGGGTACTTCAAACCCCTCTTACAGAAAGCCCTTCAGAATTGCCATGTGTTTATATGCCAGTAGACGAAGCTTGAGCAAAGCAATGTCCTTATTTTAAATGGCAATAAACAACAGCACAGAAATTAAACCAGTTTAGACAACGTCAGAAGGAAAAAAATAAGCCAAAGAAGAAGCAGAAAGAAAAATCTTGCCTCCTGACTTCCAGTACTGTGGTTGTATCAGTGTTTGCTATCTCCTTCCACCAGTGGTTAGCAAAAACAGTGCTATCAGAAGTCTTAGCAGGCACTGGCAGAAATACAAGAATACCTCAATCAAGTTCTGGAAATAGCTGGGGGAGGGCGTGAAGAAAGGGAGATAAGGACTAATACAAAATGAAAGAAGTAATAAGTTTAACTCTTTAGAAAGAGTAAGTTCAGGCAACCACGAAGGTAGCTGTTGCATGCGTTTCTTTTGTATCCTACTGCCTAGATTGTCAGACAAACTGTGAAGAAATATCCCCTCTTTACCTGCTTCCATTACAGAAAAGCATCAGCGAAGAACAGCAAACAGGATGGAGACCGCTAAAACCTGAGGAAAAGCAGGCATAAAAGAATCGCAAGGGCATTCAGCCACAAGCAAAAGGAATTCCTGCTTGAAGAAAAGTCCTACAAACAGCAGAAATAAAAGTTGGGAAACAGCTTGGTTAGTTAAACAGAAGTAAAAAGGAACGGTACTCTTTTAAAACACTAACTTGATTTTTCTCCTTTATGTACTAACCTTTACTAGAGAAAAAGTAGGTGATAAATTCCAATATTCTAAGCCAGAATACAATGGACAAAGATTACAACTGCCTAACCCAAAGAAGGGAACCAAGAACACATACCTACGTAAAAATATGAGAATGGCAGTAGATTATATGCTTTTACTCTACATTTCATAGAAAAAGAATTTAAAAATGTCTGAAATCAGTAAGAGGAAATTCTCTTTTAAAGATCACAGGATTTCTGAATCGCAATGCCACATTGAGAACAAGCCTGCCTCAGCATTCATGCTGATCAGAAAACTCACGATGGACAGGCTGAAAGAGGTTGACATAAATCCCCACTGCTGGGTATAACTCAGGCATCGGGATTTGTAAGAAGTCTGCTACTCGTACCTTCAGTACTTCACTAATTTGTTAGCAGTAATCTTGAACCTGTTTACTGAGGCATCTCTAGGAAATAAAGTATCAAACGGAGATGAACTTCACTGGCTGTTGTAGGTCCCGTGGCTTACATCAGTAAACACCCTGCAGCATTAAGGAAGGGTCAGGAAGAAAGCTGAGCCCCTGGTTAGAGAGGTGCATTCAAATTTACAAAATATATCATTTAGCTCATTTTGAGATTCTGCTAAATTAGACTTCTGCTACTGCCTTGCAATCAAATTATTTACTATTCTCAAAGCAAGAAAACAGGAAAGAGCAGGAGCTCCTCCTTCCTACGCTCAAAAAGAAGAGAAAAACAAAAAAACATCTGCTGGTTCAAATCCTTCCCAGGAACTTTAACGGGACTGAAAGAAAAATGATCTCTGCCTTCCAGAGTTATTTAATAGCCTGACATGGTCTGCTCCGGCTCCTTCTCCCCTCCCCCAAAACAAATTAGAACAAAAGCAGGAATTGCACATTTTCATGCGAGGGTAAACAATGAAAAAACCCAAGCATGGCAGCAGGAAGCAGGAGTAGTTAACAGTCAGCAGAGCCCGCTGACCTCTTACTGTCCCGAACAGCTTCGGCTCTATCACACAAACCACTACAATCTCTGCGATGGCAATGAGAAGGGCCCCACTTTAAGGATGCTCACATATACTCTGTCTAAAGGCTTCTAAATCTACTGTTTCATCAACATACCTAGAATGACAGCAGCGGCAAAGAGTACGTAATCTCCCATTACTGTCTCCAGGACAACCAACACATACCTTTTGCTTATGCACTTTTGATTAAAAGGAAGGAAATTAGTCCAGGGTCTTAAAATGAGCCGAATTACAGTTCCAATGGGGGGAAAGGGTCAAGCTGACCTTAAGGATTAAGCTCTAAACTGACCTACGTCACGGTGTATGAAGTTGGAACCCTGACACAAAAGAAAACTAAGTCCTGAGCCAGTCAGTCCCCCTTCCCTGTCAAAGAAAAAGAGAAGCAATACTTTGGTGCAGCAGGAACCTGCATAACAGTATCTGAACTCTTGCTACATGCTCTGTCCATACCGAACATGATAAAAAAAAGGGGCAGAAGAACAGGCAACCCAATGCAGAGAGATCGAAGAGAAGTCTTGAAGTCATTGGGCACAAAGGAAATCCTATACCAGAGAGTTTTTAACAGTTCAGCTGTGGGCTGCTGCAGATCTGAGGAAAATTTAGATTTACTCACAATTAATGCTGATATAAAAGAATAATGAGATGTTCTCTAACAAAGCCTGTGGCCTTCAGCTTTTATTTACCTCTTCCATTCTGATTTTTCTCCACAGAAATTGCTATCAAACCTTGAAAACCACATTTCAGAAACTATTCTCTAATTTATTCCTAATCTACAAGATGTTGACAACAGGAGTGATGTGCATCTCCAGATTTCAAGTACCGTCACAGCCAGCGAGCACTGAGTTTCAGCGGTTCTCATCTCACCTCTGACTATGCTCTGACACTATGTCTTCCATATACATGATTCCCAGGGCCATCTCCCTCCATCCAACAACATACCCCTCTGACAAAGCTTCCAAAACATCCCCTTGCAAGTTTTAGTAGTTCATACACCTTGCAGCACAACCCACCGGGGTAATCAAAACTGTCTCTCAGGTCTGCTTTAGTACAAGTGGAGGAAATCAAATCAAGCCATCTGATTTTTATTTTTTTCTTTTTTAAATGCAAAAATCATTTTCTATTCATGAAGACCTATCACTCAAAAGCCACCCTGGTAGCAAGACATAATTCCCAGTGTCAGGAACATTAAATGTTGAGCAAACAGCAAACTATCTTAGGAAGCTTTCATTGCAGAAATACAAAGGAAAGGGGGAAGAAAATGAAGATTTAAGCCTATGGTACAAAACGTGAGGTTTTTAAGATGTTCAGTTCCTAAATAACCACTTTCTTCAGCAGTTCATCTGATTAGCTGTCATCCACTGCCTGAATATGGAAAACGTGACATGGAAAAACAGGAGCTTTTAGAAAGATCTATTTGATCATATCCACTGAAGTTCTTCCTCTCCTAAATTAAAAAGACTACTTAAAACCATATATTTATTATCACATTTTCAACTGAATTTTCCCATTCTCTCACCTTCACATCTTTCTCACAGACACAATAGACCAGTGTCTGAAGACTGTGGTACAACATATTGGACATCAGAGGTTCCTAAATGTCAGCCGTACACAAATCAAGAGACTCACTTGAAATTGCTAACAGTTTACAAACTCTAATCTTTCATTAACATGCATTTAGTTCTGCTTCCCCCCCCCCGACACTTAACAACGACATCTTTTAATGTAAAATGACCATCCTGTAGAAGTTACTTTTCAGGGAGGCAAGAGTCACTCAAGTCCAAGCACTAAATATATTTTAAATTCTAGTGTTAGAGTGTTCTAAAATCATTTCTACTGTCATTCTATACAAGAGATGGAAATGATACAGTAAAAATTTGTTTGTTACAGTTTTTAAATCCTGACCTCTAATTAAAATAAGAAGAAGTTTTCAAGAAATTAAGTCAATATGTCCATGTTCTCAAGTTACTCATAGGCAGTACTTGGAACATTAGAACTACACTAGCATGAGATGAGAGGAAAGATTTAGTCTGGGAATCACATCTGATGGAGGTGTATCAGTAACACACCTGCATTTGCATCAACAGATGTCTGAACTGAGGAATCCTAAACTTACTGGTAAGAAGTAAATAAAAAACCCAGATTTCACTACCAGCATTCCAGAGTGGCAGTTGTATCACAGGACGGGGGGGAAGAAAAAAGAGAATGAATTCTAGCATCACAGTATCATTTTTCAACACTTTCTAGTGATTTACTGAAATTTGTCCAGAACACAAGAATATGGAGGCACTCTATGCAATAATCTATATCACATGTAAAGCTACAGATGTTTGAATTAATACAAGAAATTATGCAAGTAAGACTAAAAACATACATCACTTGAATTTATGCATTTTACAGCAAAAAAAAAATCTACTTATAGTTACTAGTATTCTGCAAAACATTACTTTTTTTAAAACACCACTGCAGGTAACTGCCAAAAACCTGTAGGTGAATACCTATACAGAGATTTACAAACATGCAGCAACCCAATATACTTTAAAACTATACTTTGAACACAGAAAGTTCTCTGTCATAGTGAAAAAGTCTTGTCCACAAATCCTAAGAGAGTGGGAACAGCCTGTGTTGTCATTATGAATGTTGTATCATACTAAAGACAATACTGCTATGCACTGCAGTGACTACAAGAGGGACAAAATATTGATCATTTTGTTATGCAAACAGCAAGAAATAACTTCTTGTTTTCCAGAGACACTCAGTTTCTGGAGTTACCCTCTTACTGAAGAAAAAAAAAAAAAAAAAGTCAAACAATTACAGATATAAAATAATTATAAACCATCAAACCTACCTGGTTTACTACTTAACTTCCAAGAAGAACTCCTGCTTTTCTCTTTGCCTATCATCCCCCCCAAAATCTATTAGCCTGGTGGAATTTACAAAACCAAGGTTTCCCCCTTTCAAGTATTAGTCATAATGTGGTAAACCATTCTATTTAAAAAGTCCTTTCAACAACACACAACTACTTTGAAGCAAAGTCACATCACTACATTAGATATCTAGAAGTTGAAACATTTTTTTAAAGCTATTTCAGCAAATTACACACTCAAGACAGAAGAGAGTGCTATTCTAAGAATATTCATTTCTGGATGAAGTACTCCAATACTGACACTACCAGTTGATTGCTACATCAACTACATATGCTTAGCACTTTTATTAATACCTAAGGCTGAGGCTGAATAAAGCTTAGAGCTTCTGACAAATAAGCATGATGCCATCTTCTTTTCACATGTACATTTTAACCTTCCCAAAAAATAAAAGGTCAACCAACACAACCATCAATCTGAGCTCAACATCAATCTATAAAACCTGGATTTAAAATGTGATAGTACAGAAGACAGATTTATTTCAGTACTGTTTTTCTCTTTTTCAATAGCCAGAAGAGTTTACAGTTTGTGAGAGAAAATGTTTCCCAGTAACTAGACAAGTGCATCCTCCCTTTTTTTTTTTTTTGTTTATAGTACCCCAGCCTTTATGTCCATTAAATTTATTACATGGGCTCCAATCTCAAAGGTGCACACACAAACTCTTTATAGAAGAATTTCTGCTATAAACCTTGCTTTAAGAAATCCAAAGGCTCTGGCCCTCATCCTGCAAATCACATGGCATGGGCAAAGGTGTTCCAGCACAGATACGTGGTGGGATAACAGCCTGATTTTAGAGGTAACAAAAAAGGAGATGGGTGGAGAAAGGAAGTGGCGGAATTTTGGACATGGACAACATCAATAAGATAACAAGCTGTTCTGAATAACTATGTAACAGAATTTTCTGGCCCCCATTCAGCTGTGCTCTTGACCTTACCCAGGTTTAATAAAATCGGAGATGCTAAAGGCAGATTAGCTGTGAGGAATGTGGGACTTTTCCCATTAGCACAAAAAAAGGGGGGAGGGGGGGTATGGAACAATTGAAGACCAAAAGAATCTGAATTTTTAAGGGGCACTGCAACACCACTTCACTTTTAAGCTAACACATTAAATCCCACTATACCCATTTCAATAGGAATCCCCAAGCGTTTCTCCTTTCAAGTGAACTTTTTGTTCCACGCATTTGCTACAGCACTGCTCCTATTCTCATCAAACGGCCAAATAATAAGCTGCAGGCTGACACTGCAAGAGTCTAACACTGGTGCTAGGGCCTGCAGGATACACTCTGCTTTCAGAGCACTTAAATAAGACTGACTGCAAGTCAACCGACACAGAAGCAATATAGCGAACTGCAGTCTTTCAGCCAGAAATAGAAGGTAAAAAAAAAATCAAACAGAAAGACTACCCCCTGCTCCAAAAAGGCATCATCTGAGCAAAGGAAGTTTGGAAGGCGAATGGATGTGAAAATTGGCATTATGCAGCATGTTACAAAAGCAGTCCCCGGGATTGGAGCAGAAAGATACTCGGTTACAGCTGCAGAAGTGCAATTCTCACTGTACTGCGAAATGGGTTTTACAAAAAAAAAATTTCTCCCAGCACTGCAAAGGCTCCTTTACCCAATGCAACTTCTGTGGCACCAGCCGGGTTGATCCAAAGCCAGGCTGAAGAACACTTGCTCCCCTTTCCCTGCTACAGACTGACGAAGCTATGCCTGTGTGTGCGACCAAAGAGCTGCCACTGCTTCTCTCTGGATCAAACAACCCCACTCTCCAGCGAGCGCAGTAACAGAACAAAAAGAATCAAACCAAAAGACAGAAAAAAAAAAAACCCAACAACAGAAAGAAAGAAACCTCAACCACTTCCCCTGCGCTTCCACCCAGGCTCTAAGAGGCAACCACAGGTCTAGCAGCACGCCTGGAGGGAAGGACGGAGGAAGGGGCAAGCCGGGCGGCCAGGCTCGGGCGGCGAGGGGACACCTCCTCCCTTTCCTTTCCCTTTGTTTACTTTACGGACCGTCCCGCTCCGCTCCGCTCCGCCCGGCCGCGACCGCCGAGCCGCCGGCCCCGCGTCCCGCCGCATCCGGTGGGACCGACCCCGGAGGGAGGGAGGGGGAAAGCAAGGCTGGGAGGGACGCGGGGAGGGCGATGCAGCAGATGACCTCTCCCCGCAGCCTTCCCCTTCCCTTTCATTCGTGCCCGTGTCCTCCCCGCGCCGCCCAGCCAGGCTCCCCCGCAGGGAAGGGAAGCGGCTTTACCCGCACCCCAGCCCCGCGCAGCCGCATCCCCCTCGGCCGGCCGGAGCCCTGCGCTCGCAGCCCGGCCGCGGGCTGCCGGCACACACGGCGTGCGGTACATGTGTGTGCATGTGTGTGTGTGTGTGTGTACACGGTGCCCCGGGGGGGGGTCTCCTGTGCCCCCCCCCCCAGTACAAGGCAGCCTCCCCTCCCACAGGGACACCGAAGAAGCGGGCGGCTCTTCCCCTGAGGAGATGGGGCCGCTTTCGCACCCCGCGCCTGGAGGGGG
>VXAL01002741.1:0-33811 GCA_013399475.1 Chauna torquata | reverse complement strand
CGCTGCGGGCAGCCGCCCCCGTCCGGCTGGCCCGGAGGGGCGGCGGCGGCGGCGAGCGAGCGAGGAGAAGGAGGGGAGAAAGCAGCGAAGTCGTCCCGCCAGCACTCGGCCTCCCGGCTGCAGCCCCGCTCCCGCTGGGTCTGCGCGGCGGGGCGGGCGGCTGCCTGCCTGCCCCGGCCACTCCAGGCCGCTCCCCCGCCCTCCCGGCGCGCTGCACCATGGGATGCGCGGCTGCCCTCTCCCTCCCTCCCCGCTTCGCTTCGCTCCCCGCACTAACATGGCTGCGGGGGAGGAGGGGGGGTCAGGCTGCCGCCCCTCACACCGAGGAGGGGGAGCGCCCCGCCCCGCCTGCGCAGGCGCGGGGGCCTCAGGTGGCGGGAGCCGTTAGCCCCCGCCGCCACCTCCGAGCCTGTCAGGGGAGGCCGCGGTGGTGGCGCGGCACTTCCCCGGCCTCAAGGGCTCTATCCTCGCTCCTTCCCCCGAGGCACGCCGCGCAGCACATCCCGAGGGGCTGGGGGAACGGGGGGTGAGCTCGGGAAGAAGGAAGTTTAACCCCTTGTCCTCCCTCCTGCCTTTCGGAGGCAGCTGTCCATATTCAAGCTCGTGTTCTTGGTGTCCCTATGTTCATCTCACTACAAGGAAGATACTGAGTTGATGGAACGTGTTCAGAGAAGAGCAACGAAGCTGAAAACAAGAAAACAAGACATATGAGGAGCAGCTGAGGGAACTGGGGTAGTTAGTCTGGAGAAAAGGAGGCTGACGGGAGACCTCATCGCTCTCTACAACTACCTGAGAGGAGGCTGTAGCCAGCTGGGTCTCAGTCTCTTTTTTTTCAGGTGACAGGACATGAGGAAACTGCCTCAAATTGCACCAGGGGAGGTTTAGAGTAGATGTTTGGCAGAATTCACAGAAAGGGTGGTTTGGCTTTGGAACAGGCTGCCCATGGAAGTGGTGGAGTTGCCATCCCTGGAGGTATTTAAGAGATGTGTGGATGTGGCAGTTAGGGACATGGTTTAGTGGTGGACTTGGTAGTGCTGGTGGCTGGACTTGATGATCTTAAGGGTCTTTGCCAACCTAAATGATGCTATGATCTGCGACTGGGCATCTCAGCTGCAGGGAGGTGTGAAAATGCCTCACACCAATTTGCTGTGGGACATCTGGCCTCACTTCATTTCCTCAGTGGCACTGGTTGGCACAGTTGTTCTCTTATTTCAAGACTGGGAATATTCTCTTTCAAGGAAATACTTATACATGACCCAGTGTTTCTGTGCTTGTCAGTCATTGGGTATACTTAACAACTGAAGTCTGAAGCAGTCACTTAAAATGTCCCTATTACTACATCTCTTACCTTTAGTGGCACTTGAGCTCAGTTTTGGATTTCTCTGTGCCCCTGGCAGCCCTGGCTTGAGCAGATCCCGAACTCTCACCTCTGTGGAAGTTGCCAGTGTGTCTGGAAATGGGAGGTAGGATGCAGCTTGCTTCGGTGTGAGTGTGTCTGCAGCTGAGCTAGTTGGCTGGGCTTCCTTTATCATTAATGGAGAACTGGTCGATACAGTCAATGGAATTTAGGATGACTCATCCGATCAAACATTGATAGTTTACTTTAGGGCAAGACAAGTCACGCTCTAAACCTCACTGACTGGGTTGATTAGCTTTCCAGGTACTATAAGGAAACTCAAGGGGGACATGCTAAACAAGTAGACACCTAGACTGTAAACAGCTACATCTAATCAGGTGAATCCCAACTAAAATGTCCCAAGCCCCTGTGGGAGCCAATCTCTCACGTAAGCTCTGAATGTGATACACATGCATCAAGCACTGTATAAAAATAAGTCCTAGAAACTATCTTGTAAACACAGGTGCAGCATTACTGTCTGCCTTTTATAGAAGAGCTGGGCCATTAGATTGGTTGTCAAAAAAAGGGGAGACTCGGTGACTTCCTTAGCCCACGAGGTTTGTACGTGAATCTGCCAGTCTCCTGGGAGTCCTTTGCCCAGCAAGCTGTAGGTTAGACAGGATAGCAAATACACTCTACCCATTCAACTGAATCTGGACCACTATGCAGAAGTGAAGGAAGGAAGGAAGGAAGAATGATTTCAGTTATTTTATAATTATTGGTCTGAAGATTGCTATTGATGCTCTTGCCAGAAAAGGTAGAAATGTGCTAATTAAAATTACTGATGACAGAAAGTTGGGATACATCAATAAAGAGGACGTTCACAGTAACACAGGAAAAATTGAATGCTCTTGAGGACTGGGATAGTAAAAATGGAAGGAAATGCATGAGTAAAAACAGGAGCATATTTTGTGTAATATGCAGGGAAGGGAGGGGAGATAAAATGCTGGAAAGGGAAAATGGATCTTCATAAATTTTTATGATAATGGTTGCCAGTGATAGCAGGGAATTGCACTAAATGACCCGTCCAAACATTTGATGCCTATTATTATTTCCCTTTGTCTCAGCCTTCGTCCAAAGATGTCAAAGTGCTGTAGCTTCCAAACAAACTTGTGAAGAAGATACTGTTATCCCCGTTTTTTACAGTGGAAAGCTGAGACAGTGTTTGAGTTGCCGCATTCACACGTTATTCACTGGACGCACAGGCCTAAAAGCAGATAGCTCCTCTCCAGGGCTATGTCCTTAGCATGTAAGATAGTGGCAATACCTACTTTTTATGATACATATATCCTATTGTTTTGATACACAGGTTTAGTAAACATTCTTGTTTCAGTTATCTCTTCAAATATCTTTGCTCTAATAAATAATGACTATTCCTGAGTATTTGTAACTTCTGCAGATTCTCTGGGAAGCATCAGTGTATACCAATTCTCCCCATTTGTGAAACCTATTCAGAAATATGTGGGTGATTTACAGAGGAGACAGAGTAAAGCCAGAGCAATACTAGCACAGAGAGTCTGTTTGTTCTGTTTCTGCTGAATCTTTTAATAGTTGTACTTTTTTATATGGAAAAGAAGTATGCCCTCTGAAGTCCTTGGGAGCTTTCCTGTTGGTTTCAGTGAGATGAAGGAAAGCCCAAAATAATGTATCATAGAATCATAGAATGCTTTGGGATGGAAGGGACCTTAAAGGTCATCTGGTTCCATCCTCCCTGCCATGGGCAGGAACACCTTCCGCTAGACAAGTTTGCTCAAAGCCGCACCCAAGCTGACCTTGAGCACTTCCAGAGATGGGGCATCCACAGCTTCTCTGAGCAACCTGTTCTATTGCCTCACCACCCTCACAGTAAAGAATTTCTTCCTTATATCTAACCTGAATCTGCTCTCTTTTAGTTTAAAGCCATTACCCCTTGTCCTATCACTACATGCCCTTGTGAAAAGTCCCTCTCCAGCTTTCCTGTAGGCCCCCTTTAGGTACTGGAAGGCTGCTGTAAGGTCTCCCTGGAGCCTTCTCTTCTCCAGGCTGAACAACCCCAACTCTCTCAGCCTGTCTTCGTAGGAGAGGGGTTCCAGCCCTCTGATCATCCTCATGGTCGTCCTCTGGACCTGCTCTAGCAGGTTCATGTCTTTCTTACGTTGGGGGCCCCAGAGCGGAATGCAGGACTCCAGGTGGGGTCTTACAAGAGCAGAGTAGAGGAGGAGAATCACCTCCCTCGACCTGCTAGCTGCTCTTCTTTTGATGCAGCCCAGGATATGGTTGGCTTTCTGGGCTGCAAGCACACATTGCTGGCTCATATTAAATTTTTTTGTCAACAAACACCCCCAAGTCCTTCTCTTCAAGGCTGCTCTCAATCCATTCTCCGCCCAGCCTGTGTTTGTGCTTGGGATTGCCCCTACCGAAGTGCAGGTCCCTGCACTTGGCCTTGTTGAACTTCACAAGTGTGGCACAGGCCCACCTCTCAAGCTTGTCAAGGTCCTTCTGGATGGCATCCCTTCCCTCCAGCGTGTCAGCCACACCACACAGCTTGGTGTCACTGGCATACTTGCTGAGGGTGCACTCAATCCCACTATCCATATCACTGACAAAGATGTTAAATAGTGCCAGTCCGAATACTGACACCTGAGGAACACCAGTTGTCAATGGTCTCCACTTGGACATTGAGCCATTGACTGCAACTCTTTTTGTGCGACCATCCAGCCAACTCCTTGTCCACCAAGCAGTCCATCCATCAACTCCATGTCTCTCCAATTTAGAGACAAGGATGTTGTGCAGGTCAGTGTCCAATGCTTTGCACAAGTCCAGGTAGATGACATCAGTTGCTCTTTGCTTATCCAGCAACACTGTAATAACCCTGTCATAGAAGACCACCATATTTGTCAGGCATGAGTATCAAACTGATGTTTCTACCAATTCCTGAAAAGTGTTTGTTTCAAGTCCAAGTGAGATTTTTGTTTGTTTGTTTTGTTTGTTTGTTTCTTGTTGCTTTTTTTTCATCAGCAAAGTATCAAAACAGAAGCCTTCAGCAAAATGCCTATTTTGATAAAACACTTGCTGGGAAATCCTTCTGACATTACAGAATGCGTTTTTTAGTCAAATGTAGAGAAGTCTCATAGAAGCTGGTGATCGAAGCTCTCAGCTGGAAGAGGGGAGCTGTGTTCAAGTTTATATCCAAGGACAAGTTCCATAGTTAGTCCAAAATAAAAGTTTCAGCAGAAATTCATGAGACGTGAGTAGGATGATAGTCATGGTTTCTGTATGGACCTTAAGGCATCCAGTTTCAAATCTCTGCTCTGTTTGTAGGTGCCTCTTTTCCCCTCTAACTCCAGATTCTCATCCAAACTAATAATTGCCTTTGAGAAAGACAGGCACTTCAGGAGTTCATCCATCCTACTAACTGAGAAAACAATGAATCGTGCTCTGATTGTATCTATTTTTCTGAATTGATTACTGGAGAGCCGAGCTAGTTAGCCTAAATCTTTACACAGATAACCTTTTATGAGATGTGACTTGTACCTTGGTCTTCTAAGATTCTTACTTTCTTCTAATTGTTGAAAATTTTTACAGAAAAGTAACAATTTTCTTGCCAGTTCTGTCTCCACAGAGGTTGTTGGTAGGTGGAAATGAGACTATCCCCTGTAAGTCATTATTGAACAATTAATATTGAGGTAAGACATTCAGTTGAATACTAATGTTATTATTTGTCTATTCCACACCATTACCTTATTGAATTTACAGCAGTTATTAAACCTGTGCTGCATTGGTATAAACAAAAAGGTAGGAAACTTCATTATAGTGGAGCATGTATTGTCTTTTATTGAACGATGGAGCTGGGGTAATAGCTTTAAAAAGACCCAGTTCTTTCCGGTGTTTTGGAGCACAGCTGCAGTCAGGCATCTTCAGCTTTTCTGCAGGATGGTAAATATTCATTAAAACAACCAGAATGAGCCGGCTTATGAGAGACGGGTAGCTCTGAACTGCAGGGCTAATTCAAGCTGTGACAATGAAATGCAGAGGGATTTAGAAAAAAGGAGAAAATGGCAAGGTGTTAAATATTTCACAAAATACACAGTAACATTCTTCATCATAAGCGGAAAAAATGCTTTTTAAAATCACTTGAATCAACCCTACATGAAGAAGTCTTCAGCTGCATACGTAGGGAGTCTATGCAGAACTCTGACAGTGGCGAATGAAAAGTAGGTAGTAGATACCTATTTTGTAAGGTAGATATAGATAAAATGACAATGCCCATCTTACTAGAGTTGCAATCTGCTGCAAACCTGGTGCTGCAATTTTTACTTGTGAGATTTTTCATTTTTAATCAATAGGGTCAGTGGCATGGATTAGCTTGAGGGGTCAGGTCCTGCATTTGACAGTGAATAGTTTCACACAGGTGGAGGATGAGCGTTACAGGAATTAGGGACACAGTGCTATGTGCAGCCTAGTGGTTTGAGCGTACAGACTTGCACAATGTAAGGCACCAAGATGTTAATAATGTTAAAGGGCACATCTTCAGCTTCTCTCTGCATTAAAAGGAAAACAAAAACCAAGGCAAAACATTATATTAGAATTTCTGGATACTGTCTGGAGTAGAAACTGAATGGAAAGGCACCGAGAGAAGTTTTTCTGATTTATTAAAAAAACTGAAAAAGAAATAAAAAAGGAAGAAACACAAATAAATTCTTAAGGAAAGTTCCAAGGGAAATTGACAAAACTACACAGGACCAGGACGGAAATTTCAGGTTGAAAATTCGATGTGGAAAAAAAGTAATTAGTGGCTGGGGGACCCACTTGATGAGTTGCCGTTATTAACTAAAACCTCCAAAGCAAATGTTAATGTCTTAATTAGAAGCATGGTAATAATCTCCTAGATTTCGCAATAGGAAAACAAAACAAAACAAAACAAAAACATGACAATTTTTTTCTGGATACAACTGGCTAAAAACAGACGTGTCAGCAAGGGAACCCCCGGTACACTTTCTTCATGGAGAAAGCCACTTCATTTTCTGATGTGTGTTTGCAATGTTGCTGCCCTAATGGTAACTTGTACCATCCCACCTGGCCTCACAGCATGGTGACCAGGTGGAAGTAAGGGATCAAGAAGTTTATTTGTCTTTCTAGAAAATCAGAATCTTCATCCTCACTGGTAGCTTTGCTTTCTGGAAGGAAAGGGTCCCACATTGGCTTAGTTAGACCTGTTACAAATAGGAAATGGAAATTAAAAGGAAAGAGGAGAGAGGAAAGAAATTAAAAAATAAAAATTGAAAGGAAAAAGGAGAGGACTCTCTGTCCTCTCGGTACAAAAGCACAGGAGAGTCAGGAGACTCTCAGACCAAGCCCCAGTGTCATGGCATGCGAAGTAAAATCCATTAGCTGTCCTAAAGGGCTGTACTTCCCATGAGCGGTTCTTTAGGCTAAGATTAATTTTTTCTCATTTTATTTTGGCTTCCATGATAGAAAGCAACGTTTTAGTTTTTTGTTTTTGTTTTTGTTTTTTTTTTGCCAGTCAAACCTCAGACAAACTGGTAGCTTACTATATAGCTTAGCCAAATCAAACCGTATATTCTAAAATTGCATTCTGTTAGGAGCAAGTGACGTAGTAGGATGAAGTTCTTATGGACATTTAGAAACTCTTGAATTCTTTGACTGATCTACATTTTTCTACCATTTTGATGCTTTTAACTGTGTTGCACACTTTCCTCAGACAGGGAGAGAAGGAGGGGATTGAGGAGTGCGTGCTGTCAGCGAGGCTAGCCTGTGGGACATTCGGGCTTGGAGCAAGAGTTTACTTCCTAGGAATGCACTTGGTGGCTTTCCCAGTGAAGATATAGCCTTCCAGTTCCCAGCCAACCCATGACTCTTCCATTTTCAGTTAGTCAAACTGGTATTGAAAAACCTATCTATCTATCTATCTATCTATCTATCTATCTATCTATCTATCTATTTATATCTTGTCCTTATGCAGTTCTGGTTCTTTGTTATTAATCAGATCAAGGCAGCCTTTTTGCAGAAACTGTGACGGCAGTGTCATCACTCTGTTCAAATCAAATTCTGTCAAATCCCTCCCCCTATCCCTTCAGCTGCTTTGGTAAGCTTACACTTCTCCTGTGGAGCCCCTTGATGTGTAAAATGTATGCGATGTTTTGATCAAAGGATTTCTTGTACTTAATGCAAATTTCAACACACTTAGAGCAGTCAGATGTGAATGTATAGATCTAATCCTCCTGATCTCCGGAGTGATGCTGGGCCCATGGGTTGTCAGTCCAGCTTGCAAGGCAGTCAGGGGTGGTTGTTGAGGGATATTCTAACTTCCTTATTTTAACACTCTTTAAATGCCACTTTAAATCCCACTTTTTAAAGCCTTATCTATTTGTGATAAGATTAGCTAATATTAGTTCTGGACACCTATGGTGGTCCAGTCTAGATGGTTACAATGACCACATTTGAGAAAAGTTGTCCTTTTTTCTTTAAAAATTTTTTCAGCATCTGAGCAAATGGCAAAAAAAAATCTCCTTTTTGTAATCCGTTCTGCTGTTTAAATGACATCGTAGACATCTGAGAATGATTTTCTGTAGATTTATTTTCAAACACAGATGGAAATACATTAAATAGGAAGACTTTTTTTCTGTTGCTGTTGATGGTCATTGCTGGCCAGTCTCATATTCAGTGAATGATTTTGAATTTGTGAGTATTGATTCTTTTAATACTTCCCTTATTATCCACTCTCTGTTTATTCAGTCGTAGTGTCTACAACTTTGTTATCAACCTAATTTTTAATTCTAGGTGGATGAACTTCTGACAGTTGAGACAATGTGACCAGTCATCATGCAATCTGTCCCAGAATCATGATGGCTTTGATGCTATTTTGGTTTGCATTTTAGGAGTGGGATACAGGACTTGTGCTTGTTCCATATGCCTTTCTTCTGAGTTTTAAGGTTCTCCCCATCCTCCCTAAAGCTGTGGCCATGGAAATTTTACTCTTTCTCTGCACTCCCACAAAAGACTGGTGGATAGAGGCTGCAGTTGCTCTGTTGGACCGGGTGTCTTTGGCTTTGGTAGCTGCATTGCAGTGAGGGCCATGGTGAAGGGGACATGCTCTAGCACTTAGTTCTGGGGTGGAGCAATTCTTCCGATCCTGTATTCTGTTTCAGAAATGATCCCCTTGCATTACATTTTCCTCTTGTTAAAAAACAGTTGCTTTAAGTTGTAGTCAAGATATTGCTGACCTGTATGAATATATTCTACGATGGCTGCATGGGGAGTCCCTGCTGTCTAAATGAAGTCATTACTTGGGAACCACTGAATGAATGACCTCATAAGTTTAAGTCAGCCTGGAGGAGCATATCTAGGTAGAAGTCATCTGTCATTCCTCTAATTTTTTCATCCTGTTCTGCTTTGAATGCTGGAATAAAAAAGAATAAAAGAAGACTATA
This sequence comes from Chauna torquata, assembly GCA_013399475.1. Taxonomy (NCBI): domain Eukaryota; kingdom Metazoa; phylum Chordata; class Aves; order Anseriformes; family Anhimidae; genus Chauna; species Chauna torquata. The sequence goes on along the minus strand of VXAL01002741.1, from coordinate 24,985 downwards.
GTTTTCTTGAGTTCAGGTCCATGCTATTCAGTTGCCTAATTACAAATTGATAATTTATTATCATTTAGGATTCTGAAGGGAAAGGATACTGCTCTTGCACAAAGTTTTTGAAGAGAGCCTCTGCAATGGATAAAATATGGAGTTAATTATCATAGCAGATATGTTTAGGAGACAGTGATGCATTGGAAAATACTTCCTTTGCAGGATTGTCCAACTCATGAATATCCTATTTTGTATCCCTTCGGTGCTGTCATTCACTGGAGAGTATGCATTCGCAGTATATTGATAAAGAGAGATTTTCTGTATTGTCTTTTTTTTGCCACATTACACGCTTAGTTCTACCTACTAGTTTTCTCAGTACAGGCTGAACAACTTTGCCTCTTTTGAAGGTGCTCTGCGAAGTGCCTTAGTATCTGACTACTGCAATGCTACACTTGAGTTTATTTATTCTGTAGGAAAAGTATTGCATCAAAAAAGGAAGAAAGAAAACCTTTGGTTGGACTTAAATCAATGTGCTTTGCTTTGGAGGACTAAATGAGTTGACTGTGGCACACACAGGAGTTAGTTCATGCTTTGTTGGTCCCTTCCAACCGAACTATTCTATTCTATTCTATTCTATTCTATTCTATTCTATTCTATTCTATTCTATTCTATTCACTTTCCAATAACTTCTGAAGAATAGACCACATTCTTTAACAATTACATTCTTATATATCCTCATGTAGTGTGCCATTTCAGTTTGCTATAGCAAGCACTGAAAAACAGATATTTCTCTCGGGTTCCTTTATTCTGAAAACAATTGCTGTAGCAGAAAGATTGCATAAAGATTCTTGCTCATTGTGGTAATCTAACATTGTTGCAGTGAAGCCAGTAGTAGCTACAGAAGAGCAAACTGACAGCAGCTGAAGCATCTTTAACAGCTTTGAACAGAAATTTGTTCTTGAAAAATGTTTGTCTGCCCCTGAAAGAGTGTAATAGTTTTAATTTTTATTGAACCAGTTTAAAAGTATGACTATCTAGCTTTGTAACAGAATATTGCATTGAGTAAAGGCTGCTTCAGAAGCAGCAAGAGACTAAGAAACAGCAAAAGTACTAAATTATGGCTTTCTCTTTCTAAAAGAATCTAACATATCTTATGATTGCCTGCCTCTCTGGAAAGTTATCTGGCTGTTTTGGTATGCAGGAAAGAAAATGGCCTCGTAAATCAGCTGTGGATTATTTCTTCTTATTTATTTAGAAACATATTTTTTGCACATCTCTATAAACTTTGTAAGAGTATTACTTATCAGCATAATAAATACACAGGATATTTAACTGTCAAAGAGTTTACAAGTTAGAAGAACAAGCAGTGCAGTGTTAGGCCTTTTTTCTGCTATGAACTTCCCGTGGGCTTTAATGTCATTTAGTGTTTTGATGCCCTCAGTTCTAGTCTGTAAAATAGGCGTAGTAATTCCTTAGCTATGAAAGACACTGGGTGTTACAGTTAGGAGGATGAAGCTGCCTGAACGTTGAGGATGAAGTGTATAAGCTAGGCTTTCTTCTCTTTCTTTGTACAGTAGTTGTTTTCCCAACCCTCTTATCTGTAGCTTAGAAAAAAACTTCTACAGTTTCAGGGAAGGACTGGAGTTGGGTGTAATGGAGAAGCAAATGCTTCCTTACTGTTTTGTTTTGATGTTGCTAGACCAGCTCCTATGTCAGCTTTTTTTTTAACTTGTTGACGTTAAGCTGGTTACACACTTACTGAGCTGCTTTGTTTATTTACCAAGCAGGTGCAACAAGTGTAGAGATTTTTTCAAGCTTCTGTTATTAGTTACCCCAATGTTGTCTTCTACTATGATTTAAATCAGAGTAATGAGACCAGAATATAGTAAAAATAAAGACTATTAAGACATTTGAGAGATTTTGTGCTTAAAAAACAAATTGTCTTTAGACAATTTACTTATTGGTTCCCCTTTGCTGTATTGAGGGGAGCCCTGCAATTTGTCTGAAAACAGAAACTCACAGGTGTTGACGTCAAGAATAGAAATAAAGTCCTTTGCTTCTAGCTGGGTGCCAATGAAAATCTTCATATTTGCAGAGAATGTTGTTTTCCTTAAGTTTGCATTGAACATCGTATGTAAATTTTCTGAGAAACATATGATATTTTGGGAATATTTATGTGTTTTGTCATCGTTATGATTTAGTAAGGAAGAAAATAAAGCTCCTTGAGCATATCAAGGTATTACAGTGACCAGCTCAGAAACTCTGAAGCAGCTGCAGAGCCAACAGTTGCAATGTCTGGGTAGGTAAACAAAGAGCCATACGCTGTTCGCAGCATTTCTGTCCTACGTGGCGCACAGACCTCTCCTACCCTTCCTGTAGCACGAGACCACTCGTAGACTTTAGTTTTATATGATTATCTGTGTACTTTAAAGACTGACAATCTCAGTTAATCTTGATAACGTTTCAGAAGTGAGAATTCCGGCAGCTTTCTACTGTTTTTAATAGCAATTGTCTTCTTAACGTCCGGATTATACCAACTGCCATACTATACCGTGGTTTGCGCACACGTACAATACGCACACTGCAGTAATGTACTTTTGTACGTGCACGTGATTATAGCATGCTGCCTGGAGCGGGAAGGTGCATATGGTAAACCTAATGAATATGTGTAACTTGTGCAGAAAGCGGGATTTCATTTTAGTGTTATTAGCTCTAAATCAAAACAGTACTACATTTTAGAGAAGGTTTGAATTTAGAATGTTCAAGGATGTATAGTTGTACACTCAATAGATTCCTAGAGATTTCTACATTAGCTTTTGGATGACATGAGAAAGCAATTCTTTACCTCAGGTATTGAGCTCAGAGGAGAGCTTAGGAGGCTCTAAGCTTCTGCATTAGCACCGGGCAGCACAGCACATGCTTGTGGCACGTGTTGGGGATGTGTTTGCATGGCTCTGTGCCTTTTACATTTCCCTTCTCTCCATCCTCACTGGGAGCAAACAGGCCCATGGCTTTGCAGGATGCAACACTTCCAAAATGCCTTGCTAAAAGATGAGGCAGAACTAATCTGAGTGAAGCATCTGTAGGGGACGTGTCTGTATCTGAGCAAGTCAAGTCAAAGGAGAGGGGAGTGTGCATCATCTCATCCTGAGTTATATGTCTGTAGTCACCTGAATCTCACTCTGAACTTGCTGGTGAGATCTTTACTGACCTTCTTGGATGCTTAGAGTATCAGCTAACATTTTAGAAGCTAAAGTAAGGGAAATGAATACCCATGTGTTAGGATCCGTTCCAAAATCCACAGGCAGAGTCGTCCAAAGGTGTGGGTACACATAAGATACAAAGGTAGTAAATATGGTATCACATCCACTATGTCTGCGCTGTGCTGCTGGTCTGCTAAATCGATGCATCAACGGCTGCAGATGCAGGGTGAATGCGGGCTCGCTGTACGTTAACTGTGCAGTGCCTGGCGTCTCCCAGCTGGGAGGCAACCCCAGAGCTCAGCAGGAAATCTCCTGTTGACTTCAGTGGCCTTTAGACCAACCCTGAATCTCTGCAAAATGCTTATGTATGCTGTAGAGAATTATTACAATCCAAAATTTATAGATAGAAGAAGAGAAATAGGTTACTGACAGTCCCTTCGGAGTATGCAGCTTCCAGATCCATTTTCAGTTAGCCAAGCCATGCACAGTTTCACTTAGCAACGTTATATAGCTGGGACTGACCTTATAGATTCTTTAAATTAATTCCAAAGGTTTTTTTTGCCGAAGACAGATTGCAGCTAACTTTTTTAACCATAACGCAGTACAACGTGCTAGTGTCTTTTAGGTACCACCGGATTGTGGTATAAATTAGTGCTCTTCTTTTACAAAACTTCAAAATATCTTTAAATAAAATCAGTTATTAATTTTATAGTTGTTGCTATTTTGATCTCAAATACATGTGTCCAGTCTTACCATTGGAATTCTCATTAGTTGGAAAGTTTCGAAACAATTCTTTAACTTTTCCTAAATATCTCCTATTACAAAAAAGCTAACTTTCAATGTTCCGTGCACAGAATTACTATCTCAAGAGGCTTTCTTTGGTATGGTACCTGAGAGACTTAACTGCCGAACTGTTTGAAAGCAGTGTCCCTATGCCTGTGGGAAAGATAGAAATGTTAAGTTGAAATAAAATATATTAATTTTGTCAATAGAACTTTTGGAATTTAAATTTTATTTGCAATTTCCTTGCAGTGGAGAGAACATCTTTTCTCTAGAGCTGGTGAAGAGTTGGAATGTTTTCTTATTTACATCTAGCAGAAATTATGAGCATGTTCGCAGCCCTAGTTTTTGTGTGGATAGATGCAGTCCCTGCATCCCCCTGGTCAATCTCTGCCTGAGAAGTACTCCACAGGAAACAAAAACTAAAACAACAAATTCAATAGCAATAGTAGTGTTATTTTAAGCTACTGTGCCAAACAATATCCCCTCAGTAAAAATAATACAAATACTAGACTATTTACCACTATGAATGAGGACTGTTCTAGAGTCCATCAGGCTTCTGTTGTCTTTCTTACACTGCAGCTGTAGCGTCAAATACTAGAATTACTGGAAAGTCACCTGTGGAATATTCGATGCCCTGAAATACAGACTGGGTCATGTTTATTTTTAAGTACATAGATCAAGACTCCATTATTTTGCCTTTTCATTCTAAATTAAAATATTTATCTCTTGAATTTCAAGAGACATACTTGATACATTCATTCATGAGCTAAAATAAGCTGAAGTGAGCCCACAGAGGAAGAGATTACTATAGGAGAGTGGCTTTTACTACTGCTAAACCAGCCAAATATTTGCAGCTTTGCAATGATTCATCCTTTTTCCTCTCTTGTTCAGCAATAAGTATTTTGGAAGAACAGACGAAGGAAGGAGCTAACGATACTCCTGGTCCAAAAGAAGATCAAGCCCTTTTTTTGGTGATTAACTTGACCTGAGCCAAATCCTTGCTATAATGTGGCCACGGAATCGAGCAGAACTGTCCCTATTCATCCCAACTGGGGAGCAAGCCTTTTACCTTACGCTTTTATTCATATTTATTTTTAAATCGATCCTATTATTTAATATTCACTATTATATCTATAAAAGGAAATATTCCGGCCTAGGGACCTATCCTGAGAAAAGCATGGCACCACATTGGTTAGGACCATCCTGCGGAGGAGGTTGGGTCTGAAAGGAAGCTCATGAGTCACCAGTGCCCCAGCCCCAGCTGCCTTGCGGCATGAGCCTGATCCTGAATTGGTTGATCAACCACAAAACAGTTAACTTCCCAGTCCTAGGGAGTATAGTAAACTAGCCACGAGTTAGAAACCTTCTTTCAGTCTCCACCCTACGTTTGTCCATGGAGTTGTTTTTGTTTCCTTTTTTCCCAAGGTAGTTTCTTGGCAGCCAGTTCCCCTCTCTCCCTTTAAGGTGCCTCCACCCTCCTAAAGAACTTAGTTCCCCATTCACTTTTGGGTCTTCTCCCTCGAGCATCCACAGTGCATAAACGTTAGTTCAGGCCCAGCTGTCTTTGGGATTCAGTCAGATACTTCCATCTGAAATTAAAACTAGCTGTAGTGTTTGGGTCTGTTTACTCCAAAAACCACTCCCAGGGGATCGTACAAACAATTCCATAGGTTTACCTCCCTTTCTCCTGTAAAGTCCTCCCTCCTAAAAACCTGTACACCCTCAAAAATAAATAAATAAATAAATAAAAATTTACAAACCATGCACATCACTGCTCTGCTCTTCCTAGCACAGTGGCCAGGGATCATTCATTGTGGCAGACAGATTGAGCATCTTTAGTCTTCTCAGGCTTACAGTTTCCCTGATGATAGAAAGAGTCCTTTGTGCTTTGGTTTTAAGATACTGAGTCTTCAACAGCAATACTCAAAAGTAAGCTTGTCCTTTGCTTTTCACTCCAGCCCCGTGCTGCTACAGCCATGTCAGTACATATATTGGTGCATTGGGAACTGGGTCGTAGAGGTCGTCTGGCTTTAAAAAAAGTCGGGGTTCTCAAATATTGTACAGTTTTCTAAAACATAGTTAAAAGTTACTAGATAAATACACAAAACCATGCAGATCAATTGCAGAAGCCAGAAGGGAGAAAAAAACAAAACATACTTTATTTAATTTTCCTCTTAATCAGAGTGAAGTAGAAGTACCCGTTTATAATGACATAGATCAAAGGAATATTCTTATTGCTGATCCATCATTCTGTGTCTAAATGAAAATGTTCAGCTGTATGTATCCAGAATGCGCCAAGGACTGTCGAGAACATGACAGTCATTTCCAGAAAGGCTGCTTTATCCACGGCTTCTACCTGCGTGTTTCAGTAATACCTGCGCTTCTGCGGTGTTTCATCTGAAAAGCTCAAAGCACATTATAGATTTAGCTAAATTGCTAGCGATCTCTGAAAGGTAAGAAGTATCCCCATCTGCCGGTGAGTCAGGCGGCACCTCAGCAGGTAAAACATCACGCTCAAGGTTAGAAAATGAGTCCATGGCAAAGCTGGAAGAGAAGCAGGAGAGGTGAATTTAATAGGGACTGATGGCAGCCAGCTGCCTTGCTGCAGCTGTGCTTGGGGAATGTTGATCTTGTTCTTGTTGATGCAAGTGAACTTCTCTAGACAAGGAATAGCACATAAAACGAAACCATTTATCAGCTGTTAAGAGAAATGAGCTGTAAAATGTTAGGCTGTCACAACTGTAATGCAGGCAGCAATTAGTAAGCTTTAAAGGGGAGATGTTTTTCCTCTCCATCCTTCTTGTACGTTCCTATAAAGCTTTGGTCCTATGTAAAACTTTTTGCTAGACTCTTACCTCGGTAAGTGCGTATTCTGATCATAGAGTACTTCAGTCTGGAAACCTTCCCATCACCTTTAAAAAAATTATAATGCAAGGATCTTTCCATTTTGACATCTTGCCATTTTCTGGAAGCAGAAACACCTCATACCTAAATCCCTAGAGGCCTGAAGAGGCAAATGTATAGCTTCAATGCCTGAAGCGAAACTGCCGTGCCATTGGAGGCAACAAGAAAACTCTGGCTATAAGTAAATTAAAAACCAATGACTTGAAAAACTTTTCAAAAAAAAAAGGCAAATCCAAAAGCCCAAGCTGTGGAGAGAGAAGTATAAATCCATACTCCTTCCCACCATCCATCTATTCCCACTGGGAGTTGCGCAGAAACAGTAAGTGCAGCATAAAAACATCAGCAAGGTGCCTCAGGCACTGCTGATTCCCCACCGCTATATTAGCTGCCTGCTGGTGGCACTCAAAGAGACAACAAAACAAAATCATTGAATCATAGAATCATGTAGATTGGAAAAGATCTTCAGGATCATCAAGTCCCATCAGTAAACCATGTCCCTTAGTGCCATGTCCACACATCTCTTAAATACCTCCAGGGATGAGGCCACCACCATTTCCCTGTTCCAATACCTGACCACCCTCTCCACGAAGAATTCTTCCTAATATCCAATCTAAACCTCTCCTGGAGCAGCTCAAGAGAGTTTCCTTGCATCCTAATGCTTGTCACCTCTCTTGGCTTCTGTCCTGGATGGGTAGATGAGTTTAATTTTTAGGTGATCCTGTGTGGAGCCAGGAGTTGGACTTGATGATCCTTGTGGGTCCCTTCCAACTTGGGATATTCTATGATTCTGTGATTTTATGATTCTGTGATAAATAGCCAAATGACTGCAAGGATGGGTAAGCAGCATTTTATCTCTCCACTGCCAGCTCCAATACAGATACCACATCCTTTTCTAACTATAGGTGATGGATGAGTGTTCTTGACAGACCCAATGAAACACATCGCACCTTGAGGTCATACATGGGAAGGTATGTAAATGAATAGCTCATCATGTCTGGTGACACACTTAAGAGGGTGAAAACATGTTTCCCCATGGCTGAGCCTTGATTTTCTGTAATCTTGAAGTACCTTTTCCCTCATCCTTTCTTACAGAAGACCACAAGTAGCTTAGTCCCCCCTGCAGGGACCTGAACATACTAAAAGGTCAGTGCTAGATCAAGATGAATAAGCTTTTTAAAGCATGTATTTCCTTCAGTTACCAACCATACCATATTAAAGCTGTAACAAAAAGCATGCACAGTTCACCTGCATGATTTGTGTTTATCATTTATCTCGGCCTACTGAAAACCAGCATCATTCCTCTCCCATTCAGTCACTTGTTCTCGCTAGTTTTGTACTCACTGAAGCAGCAATGGTGCCAAAGCTGCAAGGAAATACTTAAACGCTAATTAACTTCTTAATTCTCTGCGTGGGCAGGCCCCTTCTTTCCCCTGGAGCACAACTGATTTTTGCGATATTTGTTTGGGATTTCAGGGTGTTTGCATATTGTGTACGCTCCCTGTGTATGTGTCGGTATGTGTGTGGGATGCCGCTGGCTGTATCTGCCTGCAGCTGAGCCTGCGTGACATTCCCCTTAGAGCAGGCAAATTTTCCAATAAGAAAGTTAAAAACCCAACCCTCTCTCCTCTTTTCTTCCAGTCGCTAGGTAAAAGCAAGTCGCACAGCTACTCCATCAGGCTGTCTGCGTTGCGGTACCACAACGAAGGTGTGCCAGTCCCCGAGTTGCAGTGAGCTGGTGGTGGGCAGTTGGCAGCATCCGCCCGACACGAGTTCAGCCTGAAGCAGCCACCCTGTGCGGAGGTTTTCCTTTTCGATTTTTCCAACGAACCGAGATCTGTGCGGTGTTATTGCTGAAGCTAATCTGATTTTCTCTGGGAGGTGGTTAAGTGTGTGGCTAGAATTTCTATTAACGGTTATTAAAATTGCTTGTATTTCCATATTCCCTTCCCATTCGGCTTCCTCTCTACAAGTCCCTTCTGCTGTGGTACATAAGAAATAGCTGGAGAGCAATATCGAGACTCCAAACTGAAAATAGGTATAAACTGTATCCAGGCTGTGTGTTTCTGTGCCCATATCATGCAAAAAAAAGAAAGTTCACACTGCAAAATTCAGCCCTCCAAGCATTAAAAGATACTGGCATTAAGCAGAGATTGAAAAACATTTCATTTTGAAAACCCACGGAACTGGCTGTGGCTCAGTGATACAGGGGATACAGCGCGTGGCCTTCCCTACCTGCAAGGAGGGAGCAGGGCTGAGAGGGGCCCTGTGCGCACCCCCTTGTAGTGGGTTCTCCTGGGCACTGAAGAGCTGAGGCAGCAGGAGGACTTGTTGTTTCATGCCTGCCTGCTGGGAGACTGCAGGCACTTAGGAATAGGTTGAATCAGCCCAGCTGGAGTTATCTTCTTCACATATTCCCCTCCGAGCGAGAGCGAGGTGCTGCACGGTCCCTCCTGGCCTGCTGCAACCTCACACATGCTGCCTGTGGGACGCCCACGAAGACTTCTGCTCGCCCAGGTGCCACAAAGGACCATCCCCGGTAGAGCTGCAAGGAGCGTGACTTTGTCAGTTTTCCCTTTGATTCGCCTCATTCTGTGTGATTTATCGCAATGCTTCAAAAAGAGCTGTGTGTGTAACAGGTTTCCAGCAGTGACGCGGGTAAAGCCCGAGCATTGACCTGCAATGTTTCTTCCCCTTGTTGCATTGCACTTAATAGCGCGTGGTTATACTCCCCGTGCGTTGGGAGAGCAGGAAATTACACAGTAAATGTTAGCAGAGGCTGAAGAATAGGCTTTGATTATCACTTGATAAACCCCTGTAAATCCCATTAACACTGAGAGGAGTTATGTGGATATACCAGGGGAAAAAGAGACCGTTTGCTCTCAAGTGCGTGTAACTAAATAAAAATTTAAGAGCATATAGTGCATAATTATATTAGACTGTAGGTTAATGCTCTTGAATGAAAAATGCCAGATGGGCTGAAATTGCTATACAGAAGAAGAGAAACTCTGGCTGCCCCTGTGCACAGAGCCTGCGAGCGCTCAGTGAATAGCCCCAGTATTCACTGCTCTGGCTCATGATATGGTTGGGGGCTGACGGAAATGGCCACGTCGCAGGCTGTGACCTTGGTCAGGACTTGTGGGGCAGAAAACAATGCAGGGAAGACAAGAAGACAAGCCTTGGCACTTAAAAGCTGCTTTCACATCCTCTGCTGAACTTATTCCTGGCCGCATTTTACTTGCCAATGCCACCAGCAGGCAACATCTTAATCACCGCCTTTCTCACCGGAGGGCAGCCTGTCACAAGCATCACGGAAGCTCAGGTTTGAGAGCCCGGTGCCAACATACTTTAAATTCCCAGTGATACTCACCTCCAGAGTGGTTTCAGAAATGTGTGCCCAGCAGGACGGGTGTCACCTTCCAATTGAGCAAGAAGGCATCAGCCCCTGGTATGGTCCATACAGGATGCTCCCAGGATTGCTAATCTGGGGTAGAAAACACAAATCCGTCCCTTCTGTTTCCTATAAAGTTATGTTTTAATTCACAGGACTGTCTTAGAGCAGTGTTACAGTTAATATAACTGTAAGTGGCCAGTAACCTCTGTTAAAGGCACAGATAATTGAAATAATAGCAGCAGCTACACAAAACTGTTCTCTCTCCCTGCCCAAAGAGGTGCGGTAGAACATGTATGGAGAACATGTGCATGCGCATGTGGAGAACGGCTTCCATGAAACTGAAGAAGCCCGAGCCCCTGGCACAAAGAAGACACAGGCCAGAGATTTTTCGTTATTTGATTCTTCCCAAAGTTAAGGAAAACAAGCTTCCAGATTCCCTGTAACCACGGAGCATGGGACCAAAGAAATACCCATCACTGCTACAGGTTTCACAGCCCCATAGAAAAAACTCTTAGGGAGTTATAGGGAATTATAACCTCGTATTTAAATTAACACAAGTTCCTGACAATCATTGCATTTTATGGCAAGATAAAATTGCTAGAACGAAGTCAATAGGCAGGTGCACAGCCCAACTTTTCAGTGCAGACTGTCACCTGATTGCCATGTATTTATAATCCCTCTGTGGCTTCAGAAAGCCCCACTAACATGTAAACTCAACCTTTAAAGTTTGTCATGTGATTTATGCTCCTATAGCCACTGCTGGTTTGGATTTCACATCCATTGTTGAAGGGAAAGTGGAGCTGATCTGTTTTTTATGATAAAAGAGCAGCCACCAAATTAATAGCAGGTCAGTACGACATATATTATCGCGCGGTTTGGCATTTATGTTGAGAATCTCCTGTCTTCTTCACCACCACCCACAAATGCCATAGCAACCACATTGCAAAGGGACTAAAATGTATGCACGGTTTAACGTGCTGCTAAATGAATGCACTACTTGTTTTACCATTGTGATGATGAATTCATTTCAGCTGCAGTCACTGATTAGCAGAAAGCTTAGTTCCCACTGAAGGGAAAATAAACAAACAGCTTGGATTTTGCCTTTTTGTAATTGAGCAGTTTTGCAGAATTCAGCTGTGTGGGCAATTAACTGAAAGGACCTCAAATTATACGTTGCGCTTGCACATTAGCTTTTAGACATGCCATAAGAAAGTAATCTTTACAGCAAACACAAGGTTCATCCAGCAGAAGCAACAATTTGTTGAAAAGTTAATACAGAACAATGCGTGTTTATTCACCAGTGTTTGAATATTAAAGTAGTTCATGCAATTATTCTTAAGTATAACGAGTTTCACCAACATTTTGTAAAGCTCAAGCAAGTCAATAATTAGCTGTAATTAAAAATATGCAGCTAGCATTGTGATTGCTTGTGAAATACAGGAACACTGTTTTTAACACATTCTTACATTTTAAATACACTTAAAATGTGTGTTAAAACTTCCAGCTTGTTCTTTCTTCACAGCTTGTTCCTCCATGAAAAGCTGCCTTCAAAGATGTGGGCTTTTCTCAAATACTGCCATGCTCCCATGTTGGTACACCCACTTCCAACTCTCCGTGCACTTGTATATCACGTCCAGGCATTAATTATTCCATACTCCTCGTAGGGATCATTAGTCAAATATTTCCCTCAAAACACTGGCTTACATATTGTCCACAGACAGTTCTGAATTCGAGAACGAATTGTTCCTGTTACGTATCCACCGGTTATTTTTCCCGTCTTTGTGCTTCCAACCATCTCCCAGTAGAGCTGGAGAAAAAAAAACAAAACCATGAAAAGGGAGGGATTGCACTAATGCAGAATCTGCAGCCAGATGGATTCAGTCTGATTTTAGCCACCCCTTTCTGACCTTCCTTAAACTGTCGCGTTTGGCTGCTGGCCTTTGAAGTGATGGGATAAGAGGTCTCCAAAAGGAGCAGGTAGGACCGTGGAAATAAATGCTGCTGAGATATAGGTACAATAAATGGCCATTATTTTTTAACATCTTTCTCATGTACTGCATTCCAAAGTGCTGCTGCTCTTGAACCCTTCCATTTTTCTTTTGCTCAAACTGGTCAATGCATAATTCTTCCTTCAGTTTTTGGGAAAAGGCACAGCAGTTTTCTTGCCTGAGCCTGCTGCCCTCCTCTCTTGGTTTAGCTTCTTCTCTCTTCAGAGATTAGATGAGAGCTTTGAAAGTGCTTGTTCTGAGACTGGCTGGGCCACCAGATTCAAATCTCTTAAACAATGTAATATTTCTTTGGCACCGGGATCAGAACAAAGATGAAAACCACAGAATGAAAACAGAGCTGGAGGATCCTGGACCCAAATTCTTTGGCCACGTTTGCACTCAAAAGCCGGGGTGTTCTGTGGTGCACTACAGGCTCCTGGTCCCCAGCTCAACCAGAGGGGAGGACCTGCCAGAGCATGCCGCAGCTCTTGCTTTGACCAGGCACTGGAATTTCTCTTTGAGAGAAAGGTCGATGTGTTCCTCACCTATGGAGGCAGGACGTGGCCAAGGCATGCGCTGGTGTGGGAACTCGGAAAGTCCCAGGTCTGGTGGCATGGGACATTTCTGTTTGCTAGACCCACGATGACTTTTGATACTGGATTTCTCCCTGCAGGCACTTGGATCAGTATGCAGCCACCCCTTAGCTTTCGTTTGACTAAACCAGACTAAGCTTCTTAAATCTCTCCCTGGAAGTCATCTTTCTCAGTCCTGTGTACATTCTTGTGTCTCTTTCTCCAATTGCCTCCAGCTTTTCAACCTCCCACTTGTTTCATGGATGCAAGAGCAGGGCACAATGCGTTGGCAGCAGTTTGGGGAGAGGGAGGATACTCAGACAACATAATCCTCCTCTTCTCCCTGGATTTCCTCTGTTTATTTGTATACAGAGCGGGTCAGTTCATGGTTGGTTGCTCACCATGACTTACAAGCCTTTTTCGGTCAAGGCTTTCCACTGCTGCAACCCCCACCAGGCAAGTACTGTCTTCTTTCTCTGGTCTTACGACTTAATTTGGCTGTACTTGCTTACCTCTACACTACCAATTACTCATTTGTGTCACTGACCTCTATTCCTTCTCTTTACCATTTTCCCAACTTTGGCTCATCTGAAAAATTTGTTGGTAATGATTTAAAGGTGTTTTTTTTTTTTTTTCCTAAGTTGCTGATAAACTACGTTAATGTAGAGCCAAGAATCAGTCCCTATGGGATCTCTCCAAACACACACCCACTCAAAGAAAACTTCTCTGTTTATAACTATACTAGAGGCCTGAAATTAGCCAACTCTTAATCCATTTAATGTGTTTCCCGGTGGTTTTGTATTGTTTTAGTTACTTCATCAACCCGCTGTACTGTTGCAAAGCACATTTCTTACAGAAGCCTAACATCAATTCCCCCAACAGCCAAATGTGTAATCTAATGCAAACTTCCCCTGCTCTGCATTGAAAAATGGTGTAAAAAATTGGTAATGGGATGTATCTGCCCCACAGTCACAGCAGGGACTGCAGCCTAGTGTAGAGAGACCCAAAATGACCTTAAATTGCCTGGTTTGGGTATCAGTAGCAGGGTAAGCATGGCACTACGGTGCTGTACAAATTCATATTATATATATAAATAATGTAAATATATATAAATGTAAATTATCATTGCCCCCTGCTCTCCCCTGCAACCTGGAGGACAGGCTTGCTCTCAGCAAGGTGAAACCCTGCTGCAGACGGTGCTGGTGCTTCAGCTCCTCTTCAGAAACTGGTTATACGATCTGCCGAGCGACGTCCTGGAGGAGAGTCTGTTTTCCCAGGATTAATGCCACCCTGTCGTAACCAGAGACTCTCGTGTTTATAATTCCATAAAGGCTTTGCAAGCTGAAGGTGTTTAAAAGAAATTTCTGGCATGTTGGAGGTAACCTCAGCCTTCCATTGGGCTGTCAACAAAGGACAGCACCTCTCTGGTTTCTCAAGCACTTGGAGGGCAAAACAGATGGAATGAAATGATGTTTATCCTCTTCTCCTCGAGTGTTTGGTGTGGTTTTTATCAGGGAATGAGGCTGATCGGACTGTCTTTTTTTCCAGCTATAGCAGCACCTTGCATGATATGGTCCTAGCATACTTGCCCTGCTGGAGATAAATGGAGTAGGGTTTAGCTCACGGTACCTGTCTTCATCTACCTTCACGTGGTATGGTCAGTACAATGTAGTCATTTCCTTGGTTGCAAAGAGGACAATTCAAGGAGTTGTCCTTTTCAAAGAAACCTTTTGAGCTCAGAGAAGGGACCTGTGGACTATGCTAGACTTTTGTGCGAATGGATATTAAAATATTTGCAATAGTCTCAGATCTTTTGACTTTCCCAAAAGGCAGACAACCCACAAATTATGTACACACACTAAATCAAACAATTGTAATTTGGATTTAGATTTGGGAATGAACGGGATGTTAATGAGATAATGTCTAGGCGTGATACAGTCTCACTTCTTGGCATAAGAATGCATAATAAAATCTTCTATGCTGTATATTTATAAGGGCGAACACTGATGATACCTTTTCAGTACTCCATACCTATTTATAGATTTATTAGAATTAGATTATTTATAATTGCAATGTTTCTCAGTGTACATAAATTCCAATTTAATGCTTATAAATAAATACAAAGCTTAATGGACAATGACAAAACAGGAAGCGCTGGAGCACAGGGAGGTTAACTCATCAAGGGCAATGCCGTTCCACTGGAAACTTTATCTACTGCCTAAAAAACACTTGATTCAGTCTGATTGCCAGAATGGGGATTATTCAGCAGCAACAGCCAGAACAAAAACCATTAAAAGAACAAAATAGGAAGGCGAGATCTCTGCAACCAGGGTTTAATTCATGTTAATATGCATGAGAATGCAATTAGGGGAGGCTCTGAAGGAATGCGTGCCTGATGACATGCAAATCTCATTTCAAAGGGAGCAGCCACCCGATGCGAGGTGGTTAATAGATTATCTGAGTTCTTATCATGGAGCAAGCTACATGGGGTGGAGTTCATTAATATAAATAAAAGAAAAGGAACATCAGTTCTGAAAGGATGAGTGGGTGGGTCAGTTATGAGCTATAGAGCAAATATTCTCCTGGTAATTTTAGCAGCAGCGCTGCAACCACCTGTAAGCTGCCTTTGCTGCTTGGAGAGTTCAGACCCACAGAAAGCAGGAAGCACAAGGCAGAAATTCTGTCTCAGCTGCATTTTTTTTTTTTTCATTCCTTGATCTGCAGGAGGGATGAAAAAAAAATTGTTGCTGCTGCTAATCGTTAATCACTCTGAAAACAAACCTGGCCTTGCAGAACTCCCTTCCCCTTGCAGGGAGAGGAAGAAAGTGTTCAGCTGGTTTCTGGATGCTCAAATGTCTCTAATTTGGGGGTTCCCTTATTTTGCTTTTGTGATTATTTCAGAGTCTCATAAATTACGCTGTTGAGCAGCTTTTCTTTTTGCATGATCTGCATTTTCCTTTGGACAATGATATTCAAATACTCCAGTTTATTTCCTAGCTCAATTCTGCTCTTACAGAGGACTGTGATGGTGCCCTTCTACCATACCATCTAACTGCTGATTCAGTCTGCTCCAACCGAGAACAACTGAACCTGCATTGCACTGCCTATCAGAGGGGAAAAATCCTGGTTACAAAGCCTCCCTGCTCACCACCAGCACTGAAAACTCTTGATCTTCAGTAGGACAAAGAGAAGCACTGTAGAAAGCAGAAAGCCCCAATATATACTGGCGAATGTGAAGTAAAGGATTCCAGTTACACTTTGCAGATTCTCTCTGGACCACGAGCTTTTTAGACACACTAAACCCTGGGATTTCTCTGTAAAAGTGTCACTTGATCAGTGTATGAGATTAGATTTACCGATCCATATCTAGGCTCCTGAAGATTTAAGAGGGGTGTGGACGTGGCACTAAGGCACATGTTTTAGTGATGGGACTCAGTAAGTCAGGTTGATGGATGGTCTGGATGATCTTCAAGGTCTTTTCCAATGTAGATGATTCTATGATTCTGTGCTTCTATAAGATGGAAGGAAAAATGTCCAGATGGTCAGTGATGCTGGGAAATGTCCAAGATGTTCCTTGCATAGAGCATGGTCCTGCTTCAGTCCCACATCTGCTTTTAGAGAGAAGGTAGGCAGATAGCTCAAGTCCCTCCAGGCCCACCCTCAAGGCATGCTCCTTGTGTCCATGTTTCAGTGTCTTCCACCATCTGAGGTTTTCAGAAGCTGCAAAAATAAATCATAGCAGCTGAACTTCCCTGGAAAGCTCTCAGCCAAAAGTCCTGAATCATCTGTTTTAGGGTTTGTTTAGCTGTCATTTTTGTACAGACATGCAGCAGTCCTGAAAATTTTGCCCTTGTCTTTGTTTCTCCTTCTCATGTTCGCACTGGTTTGGGGTTGCAGGAAGGCTAGTTGTGAGGAAGGGGTGACTGGCGTGAAGGAAATGGAAGTGAAACAGAGGTAAAATAAAGGCGAACAATCACGTGGACCTCGTAAACATGTTGAAACAATAGCAATAAAAAATAGGTGGCTTCAACTTCGGCACTGAGGAAATAACGTTGTATAAAAGAGGACACTGAAGGAGCATCCAAGTCATCTCCAGAGAGGAGCAGGGCAATCCTACGGTCTACTTTGCAGCTTGGGCATGCCTTGAGACTGGAAGCAAGCCCTCCTTTGTGCCTAGGACTGCCTTGCCTTTTGATATCTGGAAGGTGAATTGCTCCCTGCAGTGGGCTGTGTGTGGGATTTTCTCAGCCGAAACTTTGAAGCTGGCTGTTTTGCCCGCTCTGTGATGTGGTGCTGTATGTTTATAATTTGTGAAGCACCTCGGGGTGAAAGGCCTTCTGTAAACGCTGTTATTCATCAGGAAATAACCGGGCCCATGCTTTGAATGTTAACTGGCATCATTCCCAAACCCCACCAGCTCACTCAACTGTTTATTTTTTTTTACTACAGTGGCGCCCAAGGATGAAATGAGAGTGGGGGTCCCTTGTGCTAAACACTATGCAAATATAAATGTCATCTTCTCAATGACAAGAGAGGAAAAGGCTGTGGGAAGGGAAATGTTTTTTACTTTGTGTCTGAGATTCTTTCTTTCCCAGCTCAGCAAGGATGATTGGAGGGCAGATTGGAGGGTCTCTACATTTTTCCTCAGATGTAACCTAAAAGTGAGTCCCTGCAATGGGAACCCCCCATCCAAGCATCCAGGCTCCCCTTTTCACTTATGGAGGCAAAGAGGCATTCTGAGGGCAGTTCACCTGAGCTGGTAGGCACCAGACTTAAGGTGAGGTGAAGTGCATCTTTCATGTACCTGCTTTTCTCCGCCGATTAAAAGGGAAAATCATGAAACTAGCCCAGACTTAGACACCTATAGTTGAAATGAATTTGGCCATTGCAGGTTGGGGTGACCAAAGTGTACCTGTGGACAAACCTCGCTGTATCAACCTGTAGAAATGAAAATGTCCCTTGAGATACACTGACTCCACTTGGGGCTGAGCAACATACTGATCCCTGAAAAGGGCCGTCCCTTTTTCCTTTGCTTTGCAGGAGCTAAAGCAAGAGAAGAAGATATGAACCCCTCCAGTGACATAGCTAATGGAGTAGGATAACGGTGGGAGTATGTACATCCAACCAGAGTGGGACAAGTAGAAATACCACAGTGAATTAGATCTTGTGTGTCTGACAAGAGACCAGTCAAAGCTCCAACAAACCTCCTTTTATTCCCACAGGAATGTAGTGTGTCTTATAGGATGCCAAGGACAGTATTCATGTTAAAAACAAACAAAAAAAGGTCTTCTGTGTGAAATTAATACTGAGTGCTAGTGCTTCGCGTCGGGATTCGGACTCTCTTGGGCTTTTGGGCTGCAGAGCTCTTTGTGTTGTTTCCAGGGCAATTAGTATCCTTGATAAAAGCGCACCTGCCTACAAGCCGTGACGGACTGTTATGGGTTTAATTCAGACAAGTAGCTAAAATCCAGCTTCCCGAGCCTGCAGCACAGGGCTGGAACTTGTGCATGAACAGAAGTGCCTGTGGCTTCCCCTGCTTCCTGGCTTCTATTGACTCAGAAAGGCTCCAGCAGAGCCTCTCCTCTTTTTGGCATTTTAACGTCTGATTTTGGCAGGACTCCACTGTATCAGCGGTGTATAAAAATACAGAATAAATCCAACATAATGGATGAAAATCGTTTTGAACAGGACACAGCCCCCTCCCAATGAAAACATTGAGACAGCTTGTTTGAAGATCTCACCTTAAATCCTCTTACCCGTCTCTGCTGCCTGTTCATTTGGGTTTCACACATGTGCAAGCCTCTTTGCTGAGTTGAGACCAATTTCTTTTGAGCTGGACTCAGGTTCTTAGCAGCTGGCTGGGAAAAATGGAGATATTCTTCCTGTTTGCATCAAGGTTTTACTTTGGGGAGTTAGTAATGATCTCCACAGTCCAAAATGTCCTGGAATCATCTACTCTAGAATAACACCGTGTTGTGATGGTTGGAGAGGGCTCTGTTTCCCTGCCAGAGTCTGATTGTGCTGAGTTTCACGGCTTGATATGAAATAATTTGTTTTCTTTAGGCCTGGGCTAAATATTTACGAAAAGATTTTAACTTTCCCTGCTGACCCTGACCCTGGCTGAGGGTCTTTTAGAAGTTTTGCTGTGCCAAGGAAGAACTGGTCCCCACCAGAGTCCCATTACATGGTGCTGTGCTGGTTTGAATCAGTCCCATTTTCTTCTTGCTGTTGGTATGAAGAGTGTTTTCGGAGACTTTTAGGAAGTTTTGATTATTTCAGGAATGGTTTCCTCCTCCTTCTGAGCTAATTGCTGCTACATCTCCTCCCTGGCCTGATTACGTGTGCCTGGACCAAGAGGCTGCCATCAGTTAGGTGTTTTGTGCCACTATGCACATCCTTCCATCTCTAAACCCCATGGGCCTGCCAGTGCTCAGCTCTGTGAGCAAATATCACTGCAGACACTCTGCACTGGGTATAACAGACTTGCTCCTTACCCATTATCTTTCCAGCATTAAAATTTGTCATATCAGTAAAATGTGACTTCACCTTATTTTCCAATTATAGTAATTTATGCTTTGGACTTTGTGCTGATATTAAAAATACCCAACAACCAAATGTAAACACAGTCTCTGACTCAGCCATGGTGTTCTTTAAAAGACATAACCTATAAACATCCTTTCCTGCCCAGGTCCAAACAAAGCTGAAGTGCCTTCCCCCAAGCAGGATGCTGTAGGGTTGGCTTTGAACATCTTCTGCAGATGCCATAGAGTCCCCTGCAGCACTCTACCTTTATCCTGCTTCTTCCATTAATTTTATTTATCAGTCTCTGGATGACTGATTGGCAGTGCTTAGCAGCATTCCTCAATCAAGCTGCCTCGTGTAGCAAGGCAGTGGTAATTTGTTTGCCTACAAACACCTCCCACAATACGACCAGCAGATTTTTTTTTTTTTGCCCTTTGAGGCTGATCATTTGTGAAAGCAAATTGCCCAATTTCTGTTATCAGGGCTTGAAATTCAGTGGCTCTATGGAAAGTTTTCTCCTTCATTCTTCACATTTCTGAGGAAAGTGGGTAATGACAGGAATTGCAAATGCTTGTTAGTTAAAATAAATTTGGCACAGTTGCCAAAACTGGAGGCTGACTTCTATGACTGGGGCAATAAAAGGGCTGACAACAAGCTGTGTATGAACAGCAGTGTGTGCCCAAGAGAAAGGGTGGGTGGGACAGTATGGGAAGAAGCCTGTGACCCACTTGGTGTTAAATATATAGATATTAAAGCTTTCACTAACAAAGCGAGGGGTTTAGTGTGGGGTGAGTGTGTGTGTGCCTGTAAAGGGGATTACAGACCATGGGCTCACATTAAGAGGTGAGCTGCTCCTGGAGCCTTTATCTGTAATATATGGAAAGAAATATCAGGTAATGGGAGATTTCAATCATAAAGATGTATGCTGGAAGTCTCATATAACCAGAAATAAATCTCTTTGAAGTTTCTCAAATGCTGTGTGATCATTTTCTAGCACAGAAGATATTACACCCAATATGAGATAACAGTATTTCAGATTTCGTCCTGACGGATTGGTCTGTGCACTGGAAGATGACGGTATCTTAGGAACATATGGCTGGGACCCTGTTTTGATAGAGGCAGAGGATCGCCCGACATGGTAATGAATATATTGGGTAGTTCCAAAGGGGTAATTTCCCAGTACTGAAGCAGAATAGGAAAGAATGAAAGTTGGGCTTTATATAAGAGGATTTTTCCAGCTGACCAACACTTTGATTTCACAGTGATGCGAGAGGACAATTTTGTTTAAAAACCCATCCTGCTAAAGAGGGGGAAAGTCACACAGCATGAGATAAATGACTTAATAAGCTGATTGGGACAAATAAAATCTACCTTAAGCTGACTGCAGCCAAATGGCCATGGCAAGACAGAGAGAGGTGTGGTAGTGACCTTTTACCTTTGGTGGCTGAAATGCAACATCCCATTTGCGTGTTTGCATTTAGAAAATGTTGAAGACTTGGCTGAGCTGGTGTTGGTGGGAAGGAAAAGCAAGACATGAGCGTGATAGCTGGCCTGCAATGGGCTCTCCATCTCTTGATACCTTTGGATTAACATGTGCAGGCTGGTGAATTGAAGTGTAGGTTACAGGGCTGCAAACAGGGCTGGAGAAGGAGACTGTGCTGTGTGCTCTGTGCAGCTCTTTCTGCCTTTAAAAAGCTCTGAATCTGTGAGAAGCAGGTAAGGACACTGGTGATATTTTATTATGCGAAGTCTATTTGATGCTCCATGCAGAGTTCTGGAACGACGCAGCATCATCTTCCACAGGTGGCAGACACAGTGGGGTGTCGGGAGAGACAGGTGCCAGCAAGATATGCGTGGGGAACATTCTTCAAAGGCTCTCTGCTTTTGTACTGAACCTTATGATCTGTCAAAAGCCAGCTGGGAGCCAGTAGATGGCGATTTTGGGTCCTGGAGGCCTGTTATGCTACTAGAGAAAGAGAAGAGATGTGATGAGGATGTTGGGCAGAGAGAGCATTGCTTTGGTTCCTGTCGTTTCCAGATTGCTGTTTTCTAGGTAGATGGGGACTGTGTGCTGGCCAGCCCCAGCAGCCATGTGGCTCTCACATTCTTGCTCTACCAGGACAGCAAAAACAAGCTTACGATAAGAAATGCTGTAAAATTGGAGAATATTGGAGAAAGGGCTGGAGGTTGTATGCAAAGGTGACTTCAGCTGAGGCACTATCCCCGCCTCACAGAATCGCAGAATCACAAGGTTGGAAAGGACCTTCAAGATCATCTAGTCCAACCGTCATCCTATCACCAGTACTACCCACTAAGTTACTAAACCATATCTTGTAGCACCTTGTCCAGGCGCCTCTTAAAAACCACAAGGGTCGGTGACTCCACCACCTCCCTGGTGAGGCCGTTCCAGTGCTTGACCACTCTCTGAGAGAAAAAGTTTTTCCTGATGCCTTGGGGGACCCAGGTCCTTGTTTCAGCTCTGCTGAACACCAACAGGCAAGTCACTACCTTCCCGTGTCTCCTTTCACAGAGCACACTGGCACCTCCCGTGGAGAACAGCTTTTTAAGAGCTTGCTGTTATGCTTATGTTATTATTCCAAAGCGTGAGAAAGTAGTTCCTTTCCCTTTGCACCAATAATTGAACTTATCCAAGAGTGACACATTGATGGGTTCTGGAAAGGGAGCAGGAGCAATGAAAAAAAAAGTGGCCTGAAATTCAGTCAACAGCTTGTATCATCTCTGGGAAGCCTTCGGAGTAATTATTACTATGTCTTTTGTCTTCAAAATCATGAAAGAAAGCAAAGAGAGAAACCCAAAGAGTTTTTGCAAACGGTCGGATGAATTTCTTTCCCAGGAGTTCTCAGGCAACGAAAGTTTTCTTATCTTTCTTTTCTCCCCTAAATTGTAGCCCTTTTGTTGATCTCACATGCAATGCTGAATAACCTGTGCCACTTATTACTGTGCTTTCCCAGGGAAAGAAGTGATAAAAAGACATTTAGGATATACCTAGCATTTCAGAAGGACCAAATACAAGGGTGTCAATAGGTGCATTTCAGCAGAAAACTGGAAAGGAAAAAAAAGGGGGGGAGGGGGTTGATCTTGTCTGCATAGCTCTGTTGTATTTATACAGGTGCAGAAATCAGACCCGTGGTAAGACCTCATGTGCTCACACATCCCACATGGGCATTGTGCAGAGGAGCAGCTGCCTTGCAGGGGGATGAAATACTTGTTACCAGCCATTCTGCAGCTACCCGGGGTTCAGGAGAGGGAAGAGACCCAAAACAACATGAAAACAACATGAAGTGCAGCATGGAAATTGTTTGCTCAAAAAGCTGGACTGTGACTGTGTGAATTGGTTCATTTGAACTGCCAAGCATACACAAACTCACTTATTACCGCCTGACACCGCTCATTGTATTTCTAACATGGTAAGGACACGGGTGCTCTTTGTGAGTAGCGAGTATTATGAGAAGTCAAAAGAAAAAGGGAAAGAAAAAACCCTTCAGCTCCCCATAGCTAATCAGGTATTCACCTTGAACGAGCACTAATGAAACCAGCACTGCATCAAAAGGAAAGCTGGCTCCAGCCGAGAAGGTTATTAAAAAATTTAACAGTACCAGGCAGCCCCCAACCAGCTTAAGTGACTACATTTTACATTCTGCTTTATAAAAAGAAAAGCAGCCCTGTGCTTGCCCCTCTCAGCTGCCACCTGTTTGAGGGCTATCACAATTAAAACGAGGCATTGGGGACACTGTCCTTGAAGGCAAAGATGATTTTTTTCTGTTCCATAGCTCAGTATTTCTTGTCCATTCTGCACGCAGGCAGCTTATCAATATGTACCAACATGGGCCAAAGCCACCAGGTGCTGACTTGCTTTTTCACAGTCACAGATGAGCTGAGGTTGGAAGGGACCTCTGGATCCATCTGGTCCAACCCCTGCTCAAGCAGGGCCACCTACAGCAGGTTGCCCAGGACCAGTCCAGGTGGCTTTTGAAGATCTCCAAGGAGGAGACTCCACAACCTCTCTGGGCAACCTGTGCCAGTGCTCAGGCACCCGCACAGCACAGAAGTGCTTCCTGGTGTTCAGATGGAACCTCCTGCGTTCCAGTTTGTGCCCACTGCCGCTTGTCCTGGCACTGGGCACCACTGAACAGAGCCTTACTCCATCTTCTTTGCACGTCCCTTCAGGTTTTTATGGACATTGATGAGATACCCCCCGCCCTGAGCCTTCTCTTCTCCATGCTGAACAGTCCCAGCCCTCTCAGCCTCTCCTCATAGGAGAGGTGCTCCAGTCCACTCATCATCTTGGTGGCCCTACATTGGACTCTTTCCAGTATGCCCAGGTCTCTCTTGTACTGGGGAGCCCAGAACTGGACCCAGGACTCCAGGTGTGGCCTCATCAGTGCGGAGTAGAGGGGAAGCATCACCTCTCTTGACCTGCTGGTGATATCATGCCCAATGCAACCAAGACTACTGTTAGCCTTCTTAGTGGCAAGATCACATTGCTGGCTCATGTTCAACTTGGTGTCCACCAGGGTGGCCCCCAGCACGTCCTGGTGCCTGGAGTTGTTCCTCCCCAGGTGCAGGACTTTGTACTTCTCCTTCCTGAACTTCATGAGGTTCTTGTCAGCCCAAGTTTGTTTTGTTGTACCTAAAATGTACCCAATACCCAACTAACTCCTTTATGCTATCGCAGCAAAAATAGGTTAAATATTCTGATTTAGGGAAGAACTTAAAACTTTCCTGCTTGCAAACCTAGTGGAAGGAAAATGGACATGGTTTTGTTGAGGAGGTAGTAGCAATTCACTGGGAACCGGACACATGCAGTTTGGTCTCTGGCTGCATACAATCTTAGCAGGAGGGGAGGGAGTCCCTAGCTGGGGTGGAGCTGCTCCTGCACTTATAGTTGGCTTCTGCTGCCAAAAAATGGGTGTTTATATCATATAGATGAGGAGCCTAACCTGCCTCTTTGCCGGGGAGAGATGGATGTGGGCACCTCCGTATCCCTCCCAGCCTGATCTGCAGGGTGATGCTCCAGAGATGCTCTTTTTAATGACAAGTGCACTGAGATTTCTGTGTATCAGCATGAGGAAGTCTCTGCTACTGTCATAACTTGGCTATTTTCCACCGGATTTGGATAGCATAAAAGCACACCTGGAGACTGGGTTAAAAGGTCTTTGTATATTAAAGTCTTAAAATCTTTCTGGTCATAATTTGCCTTAGTTTTTCCACCATTTTAGACTTGTGTTATCTGAAATGACTCCCTCTGGGCGCAAGCAGAACTTGGCAGCTGAAGGCATCCAGGGTTTTATCTTCAAACAATGGTGCAGTCCCCCACACCTAAAGTAATGCCTAATGTAGGCTACACCTTTGGCCAAAAACTCCTCTGTAGATCATTAAAATCTAGATTTCAAAGAAAAATGATGCCAAAGGAATCCACAAGAATCTTCTCCAATGTGCATCTGAGCCACACGACCTTACAAAATGACTGAATTCAAGTAGCCAAATCACTTTTGACTCCTAAACAAACCTTCTTATGTTGCTGTTTTAAAGTTACAAATTGGATGTAAAAGAATATGCAAAGCGCCAGGGAAGTGAAACCACTGTGTATTTATTATCTATGGGTAAGAATCAGGGGGA
>VXAL01002740.1:373914-398188 GCA_013399475.1 Chauna torquata | reverse complement strand
CGGCCTGCGGGCCGCGGCGGGGCGGCTTCGGCAACGCCCCCGCGGCAGCGCTGCCGTTGCGGGGCTCTGGTGTGAGCGGCACGGCTCCGGCCCCGCGAAGCGCCGGCTGGGGACTGCTGGGGCCACATTGGCAGCGCCTGCCGCGCTGGCGCAGTTCACGAAACCCGCACGGCTTTGAAACGCGCGTTCTTCCACTCGACCAAAACCGCAAGCGCGGTGCGTTTTCGCGCTTCTCCCTCAGCAGATACAGCTGGTGTGTCTTACTGTTTGTTTAAAACGCAAATGAAAAAATAAAAATCTTTGCGTAAAAACGAAGTCAGAGAGGAACCGTGCGGGCAATGGCCGGCGGGCGGGCCTGGGCCTGGGCCTGGGCCTGGGCCTGGGCCTGGGCCTGGGCCTGGGCCTGGGCCTGGGCCTGGGCCTAGGTCTGGGCCGGGCAGCGCGGCGCGGCGGGCACGGGCCACCCAGGGCCGGCACCGCGCACATCCCGCCCCGAGCGTGTGTGGGGCGGTGGAGCCCTGTGAGGAACGCGAGCCCAACCCTTGTTACACGCGCATAGCCAGGTCGTGTGTCATTGCCAAAACGCAGTGTCCAGCTGTTCAGTGCTACAAGAGTAGCGACGTTTTGTATTGCAACACCTGTAGAGAACAGGCAAGCTCCTGAAACGCCAAGCCCCCTCTGCACCGGATGCAGGCAGGGCGGGAGCTTGGTTGGATTTCTAACCACAGCCCTGACATTGGCTTATGCACTGCAAATTTTTAAATTCAATGTTATATTTACCACCCTTAATAGTTATTCCTAATCAAAACAATCCTGTAATTATACACTTTAGATCCATTTCTATCTCCAACAAATAAAAAATATGCACCAGAATTGTAGAAAGTATTAGTGCTGTGATACAGTATGAAACGTAAACATATAACTTAATTGGTTTTGTTAATTTAAAACATTGAGTTTAATAGAGAATTAACTTTCACTCGTTAGGAGAAATGGCAAAAGTAGGAAGAGACCCAGACATGCCATCCAGCATTTCCTGCAGTTTACAATGTTCAAAACACCCTTTAACATTGTTCATCTTAAACTAAAATGGGTCCGCATGAAATAAAGACACCTCATCTTTTCTAATTAATTCATTTTTATAAGAAACTCTTTTAACATGCTTTAAATAAGATCAGGGATATCATCCAAACTTCTAAAAATATTTAGATAATAAAAATGTCTCCTATTGTCATTCATTTTATAATGCCAAGGCAAGAAGTCAACAAAGTAGCACAGAGGTTTTTTCCCCTTCTTAAAATTACTACTCTTGAAAAACTAGAAACTGACTATTCAGCGTTGCAACTCGTTTTTTAGCTGACTGGCTTCATCTGTTGATAGCGGTAATGGGTGGAAATCACCCAATATCCTTTGTGGATTGACTAACCTACAGAAACAATGCATTGTGCCATGAAAATAATGCATATTCTTGTAGCAAAATAACAAAGATTCACTTATTTTAAGATTAGAGAGCATACAATTTTTAAAGATACAGTTTACATATAATCAACACCAACTTTCTTGCTAATAGGTGTATCTGCATAAATTTTGAAATAGCAGCAGATGCAAAGGAATCAATGATGAGTTATTAGCAACAGTTATTAGCAGGAGAAAACTAGCCAACTGCTAATGTGTGTACATGACAGCTGATCCAAAACCCACCGATATTAAGATGAGATTTTAATGTTTAATCTTTCTGTGCCCAATCCATGTGTAAGGGAAAGCCCATATGCAAATACTCAGGTCAAGAGAGAAACATTAGACACTGTAATTGTATTTATTTTTAAAAAGTGATATCAAATACAACTATATATATTTGTGCCTATTTAGACAGCTTTTTCAAAATATCAAAGTAAACTGCCATTTTCCATTCAAAACAATGACAAAGTATTTCAGCTTTATTTTTAAAAATCTTTTCAGTATCATATGCTTTATATACACAAAATAGAGACAAAAATTGTACAGAAATCTAATGCCAAAGACGTGATACTGAAAGTAGAACTCAAGATGAAAAATCTGTTACTGAAAATGATTTCTAAAATACACATAAATTAGGCAGGAGAGGAAAAAAAAATTCCCTTAGGAAATCCTAATTCCACACTGTTTTGTACACAAGGGGGTTTCATCTGGCAAAAGAAAAATTTATCAGTATTTGCACTTTAAAGACTATCAAAGCTTTCCTCCTTTCTTGCACAGCAGCATTTATATATTACACCTCTCGTTTCAATCCCTTTTATAAGCTTCCCCTTCTGAACTTATACAGTGGCTGTACCAGGAAAAAAAAAGTATAGGAACTATTTACTTTTCTTAAAGTAAATAATGTAAATGCATTTTAATTTTGTGCAAGTGAAGAGACACGTGTGCTTTAACGTATTCTGAAGAACTAGAATTGGGGAAGGAGGAGCTGGTTAAATACTGAAGCATTCCCTCTGCCTGAAATGGAAATAAGGCAAAAAGTGTGTATGCAGGTTGAAAAAAAAAAAAAGTTTATTGCAAAACAGTTCATGCTTTCAAGATGAGAACCTGGATACAATACAAGAAAGCTACTCATTTGAAAGTAAAGAATTAAATATTTGGACTGTTTATACAGATTGAATGTATTAATATGAAGTACTGGTCTTAACTTGAACAACTGATTATGTGCATGTGGTGAGTACATATTACCTTTTAGTCTTTTTTTTTTAAATGATTTAAGAGTAACTATCAAGATTTCTCAGAAGTTAAGCTTGTTTAATGTAAGACAGTAGTGGCTTATAAAATGAACAACAATTTCACATCCATGCCCTTAAAAAGTTTCCACCTAAATTTTTTCTTTTCTTGGATTCTTTTTTTGATTCCTTTGAAACCAACTTTAAAGTATGTGGTGGTAACAAGAATTGTACAATAATACTTTTTGTAAATATGAGTTCTCGTGCTCCCTAACCCCATTCCCCGTAATATTTCTCACCAAAAGACCACTGTTTGTACATTTTCATCAGTATGCTTAAAACAGTTACTAAAATCTAGAAAAATCTCAACTTTTTTGAATAACTGCAACGCTTTGTTCATTTTTTTAAAAGCCTAATTATTGTTTTTGTAATAAAACAAAGCAGCTTGCAAACAACAGTATTTGTCTGAGATAGGGAAATAGAACTGCTTACTTGTGCAGAAGCTATTTTAAGCACAGCTGTTATCTCTACTGCCCACCATTTTATAGATGCATAATAGATGCAATAGTCCAATATTAAAACACATCAGAGATTTAACTTTGTATTGGTATTTAGTACTCCAGTTGAAATTTATATGCACCTTGCAGTGTGAAGTCTGCAATGTAATCACATGCAAAAAAATACTAGAAGTACATACTAGCTGAAAATCACATTTAAACTCACTGTTTATATTTTGCTGAAGATGTTCCAATAGCACAAGGAGCCCCAATGTAGGAGAGTAAGCCAGTATCCTATCAGCCCAGAAAAAACTGACAGTAGTTCATATCTGTAACACCATGCCTAACAAGAATTGCATTCAGGCATGACTAGATTACAACACTTTTTCTCCTGCCCTCATTACAAAATGATGAAAGCAGTTTACAGAATTAGACATCTTCCACAGTTAGTTCTGTAACGTATCGCTCATTTCCCCCTATCCCATTGATTTCTATAGGCAGAAAAACACAAATGATGTGAGATGAACCATGAGGAAAACAGTAAACATCTGTTGGATGAAGTCTGAAGTTCCCTTAAACATCATATTGTAATTAAAAATATATATATATCAATTTACGCCCTTTACAATAGACATTGGCCTAAAGTTACAACATGGGGGGGGGGCGGGGGGGACACGAAACGACACCTTTCAGCTTCACTAGGAAGAAGCTCTAAATTAGTAAATGCCACATTTATAAGCACAGTTCAGCCGCATTAAAAGTGTTTATCACTAAAAAAACACACTGAGAAAATGAGATCAGCTTTTTATTGACAGCTTCTTGGCAGGTCCACGCATTTTGAACTTTAGATCTGGGTCATAAAATATGTTCTGTCAAGAATTAGTATGAGTTTTTTCCTTTGGTGCAATTAACACACACAGCTTAAATTGTTACCTCTGAACTGCTTGACTAGGCAGTTACGCCTACCTCACCAAACCTGACATTCCTCTGAATGTCAGATTGGTATTTGTACAGTGATGCTGTTTTTCCACAGAAAGGAATATGGTTAGCCCTGTAATCTGACTCACATGTTTGGGCTTTTCAGGCACTGTTACTTTATATTCCTTACATATTAAAAAACTTGGGTGAAGTAACTTACAAAGCAACATGAAAGTTCAAAAGTGAACCTCTGTGCTTTAAGTGATTACAAAAACATGTAATTGTCACAGGTCACAGTTAATGCAATTCAAGGGGCTTAGATTTTTTTATTTTTATTTTTTAAATACAGGACTGCTATCCTATATAGCTACAGAAGTGATATTTTTATGATATTCTTAAAACAGAGGATAAAAGGCCCAAGTTCCAAGTACTGGTATCAAGTAAGTCTTAACAAGCTTTGCCAGCCTACACCTATTCATTAAAAAGAGAGTCTTATTTCAGAATCAGTTTATGGCACAACAAAGGAAGGGAAGATAAAGCTGTGGATAATTTGCAAATAAGCAAAGAAATAATTCAGTGCTTTACAGGCTCCTTTTCTGTTTTCAGTTTCATATACATTTCAATCAGAAATCTCTATCCTGAAAAACACAGCATTTCAAAATGGCATTTGCATACATGTAACTTTTTAAGCCATTGTTTGGCTGTATTACTTCAATACATTACAGAGATTAATTACGTGCACAACATGATTATTTAAAAAACAAAATTTTAAATCAACTTTTAAAAAACAGTGCTGTCTCATGACAAAATCTACATCATCTTACATACACCAGTGGTTCTGGTGACATTGTTGGAAATTCGGTACAGATAAGGAAAACAGAATTCAGCCCATTTATGTTTAATATAATATTCTAACCTATCAAGAAACCATTGCTGTAAACAAATCTTTACAGAGAGGTAAGAGCCCTTTCATGTACAGTACTACTTGATGCTGAATGTGTATTTCCATCTAACAACCATTCAGTTCACACTAACTTTTAATTAATGTTACTATTGTGCAATGATATAACATTAGAATATTTTGATAAAGAAATTTGGGTTTATCTTCAAAAGATTATTTTTAGAATGCCTGCGCTGTTAATGCATTAAGTGGAGTACAGCTTATATACTGTATCTACAGCATATTTCCATATAACTTATATGTAAACAGAATTTGTATTTCAAGCACCATTTAGGAAAATGTAACTTATCTCAATTGTTGCACTAAGTTGAAAGTCAAGTTTGGTCACCCTATTACACACACATCCTGGGTATCAAAGCAAATGTGTTACAATGAATAGAATAAGCTAGCTCCCATCCTTTGCTCCCCACTTTTTCCTCAGCATCAGAAACAGCATGATAAAAATTTTTAAGGTGCATGAATAAAGGCCATTCCTGAAAAAGCTGCAACATTCTGACAGACACTCATAAAGTATTTCAGAAAGAACATCCACACAGACATAAATATTCATTCTTAGAGAGCTACTTGCACAGGGGTCATTTCAGACTGCAGGAATGCACCTTATGTGTGTGGCACTCGTTTTATGGCACCTAAATCTTCCCCATCTCCTTTCTCCTAGACTCAGTGACAGCTCTTTGATACTGTAAGGCCAGAATGAAGGGTTGAGCTTGAAGAGGAAAAACTCCAGTAGAGGTTGAAAAGAAAACCTGTTTAAATCATTATGATACTTTTATGGTAAAAGCAGTGGCATAATCAGAAAGAGCATAAGAAAAACAAACCAAACAAATTTTTTTTTTTTAAAAAAAAGGCAAGTTATCTGTCAAAAGACAAAATGGCAAAGCAAAAAACCCTACTTTAAAAGTGGATCTGGAAACTATCGTTGGAACTGAAAGTAAAACCAGGAAGTGTTAGAAGGTTAGAAGTCACTGACAGATTTAGAGTGATGTCAATCTACAATACACTGGAGATTTTCTATTGAATTGCCAAGCATGAAATTTATGGATTCAGGTTTCTCCTGCAGAATGGGTCATTTCAAAAGTGGACAGCAGGACCAAAAAGTTGACATCAAGTTTGATGATTCATTCTTCTGAACGGCAAGTTATCTAAGATAAACAGAATTTAATTCTTTTTCCCATCTGAAGTGTTTTCTTATAACTAGTAATTTATGAACAGAACTTATTACTTTTATCTATTTTTGTATTAGTACTGAGGGAGATCAGCTGATGCCACTTTTCAGCGCCTTTTTTGTTCTCTACAGAATTCTTCAAAACAATTTAAAATTTGCTTTTTAAATGCAAGTTACAGCTGCTACACATCTACCTTCAGTCACGTGAGTAGTTTAATACAGCTACTCTTGTGAACAGATTTTCTGTAGCAGGAGTGCTATGGTTTTCTAAATTAGTGCAAACTTTTTGGTATTTGACAATTCCCTCTAAATTCTGAGCTCCAGCCCCCTTTCATTCCTGCTTCCAAAACTCTGAAATGAACCCTGCTTGTGCAACAACCGTTCAGTAAAATTATAATGGAGACTTAGTGTTTTGACAATAGATAGGAAAAAATTGTGATGTCATTTCTTCTCTTCTGTATTCAAGTGGTTTCTAACAGATTCCAGAGACATATTCATGGCTGCTTGAAGCATGTCCTCTTCACTCATATCACCTCCTAAAGAAAACAAATGCATATAAATTGTAGTAAATGCACAGAGCCAGTTCTCAGCTGTAATTAAATGCTTTCTTTGTTCCTTTGTTCATGCCTACCTTGTTTTACCCCCCTCCAGAATTTGTGGATTTTTTTGCCTGTTTGTTTTCAAAAAAAAACCCACTGTAATTAAACATTTTACACTTGGCTTTCCGTGCACAATGGTCAGTCTGAATCAAGTAATACACATGAGTTTTGGATCACCAGTACTTAATAGCAACAAAGCTTACATACTTATGGTCTGTTGAGAACTTGTTCCAGTAATTTTGTCAGATGCCTCTGAAAGTTTTTTATATTGTATGACAATTTTAAAAGTCATTTAGAAAACAAATTGTTGGCATAAATCCCACCACAGATTACAGTTTGTTGTATTATGCCCCAGCCAAACAAAACAACAAAAAGCAAAGCTAGAACTCAAATGGTCTAATAAGTTCACTCTGAAACAGGATATTGACATTCACAGCGGAATAGGCTTTTCAAAGAATGTGATCCTTTCCTTCACCACCAAAAGGGTAACAGCTACGATGCACAGTCTGAACATCTGCTGAGGTGAGAAAGTAGGCAGGCAAGGAAAGTTAGGTAGCAGGGCACAACACAAAAGTGAAAAAACCCCCTTATATTTCAGTGTTGGAAGTAAGTTTAAAAAACAATACCTGGGTCAGCTTCCAGGGTGCTTGAGCTTATAGTTGGCTTATCACATAGGTTCAGGGTCTGATCTTGCTGCTGTAGTTGTTGTTGCTGCCTGAAATAATGACAAATTTATAAGAAGATAAAATTAACACCAGTAAGAGTCCTATATCAAGTCTACTTCATTGTAAGGAAGGCCAAGAGTGAGAAGTATAAGCTGCTGTTTGGTAGAGTAACACGTCCATATCTAAAATCTCTTCAATTGTTTCCCCCTGCTAACCTTCAGACATCTGTTCTCCCAACATTATATTCCAAATTACACTCCTAATTTTTTGCAGAATTCAGGCATTCTGCATTATTTCCTTCTCACGCAAAATCTAAATTCTCCAATCTAACATTTCTCCCTGGTCTTAATTTCTTCCATCACTAGGAAACAGAGAGAAGGAAAAACTACAACACCACCACATGCATGTATTAAGAAGGTACTCCACAAAACAAAAATGAAGCATCATCTAGATGACTTCCATGTGATGTTCACTAGAGACGTCATTGCCAGAAGCAAAGTCTTAGAGTAAGAACATTTTTCTTCAGGAAAATAATTATGGAAATTATTTACAAGATTTTATGTGGAAATACTGTAACACATTCATCTCTTTTCCCTCACAAGACTGATGCTGCACTACTAACAGATCCCCTCTTATTTACAGGTTTCATTTCTTCGTAGGAACCATCTTGGAATAGCAAAATTCTGGTATGCTATGAAAGCAGGCTAAGAGACAAAAGTTAAACACAATCTCAGAGAGAAACCCACCCACAGCCCAAAAGCACTGAACAATAAGACATTTACTTCCAAATGCAGTTTTAGTTTTCTATCAGCTACTTTACTTTTCAAAATATGCTTGTCTTCTCCTTCGCAGTTCTTCTGAAGAAAGGGAGTCTGTCTGACTGGTGTGTGGCGACTGAGAAACGTTCAGTGGTAATGAGTTAGAGAACTCACTTTGACGACTACCTAAAATCAGAACAAGCCATATCCTACTAATTACAGTAAAATGAAGTTAGGAAACAAAGTGTAGCTTAAAAAAAAAAGAAAAAAAACAATGAAAAACCACCACCAACAACAAAAAAAACACAAAAAACTACCACTCTTCAAACTTGATAGAAGGAAAGTAACTTGTTAGTAAAATAAGCACTTAAGCTAACTTCAGTGCCGCTCTCTCTCCTCACGACCTTAGGACTGTCTCCCTTTCCTCCTACCACCCCCTTTGCCAATTTGTTCTTGCCTCCTAATGATCGATGCTAACATGAAAGTTGCAACTTTTCAAAAAGCAGGAAGGAGATAGCTACACGAAAGTCTGGACTATGCTTCCATGACTCAAAGCCAGTCTCTTCAGAGAGCTTGAAGCATACTGAAAAAGTGGCTGACTGAAGCTGGTTTCAGTAGCTGCTAAGCACAAGCAACATGAACCCTAAGTGAAATTTAAATGAGCACTGCACCTTGCATGCTGAGTTGGATGGCTCTACGAAGATCAGCTTCTTCATCTTCCATATCAATTTCCTGCCTACTTAGAGCCAGGGCTCTTTGAAAATTCTCCTCATCTTCATCTAACATGCTTGTTCCATCAAAAGGATGGTTAACTTCTATTGCTTGGTCCACATCACTTCTGGGTAGCCTGTGAAGTCGACACATTTATGGCATTCAGACAGTAATCATACTTACTTTTACTGTGAGATTTAAAGTAAATATTTTGTACTGATTTAACTCTACTTATTTTTAAACTTTGGCAAAAAAAATTCCATTGTGATAATCCATTACACATTTTCTCATTTCTACACAAAAAAGCATGAAAGAACCGCAATCATAGCTTTCAGCTGTACAAAAGGAAAATACTGAAACCCTGAACCTATGTGTATATGTTGACAAGAATCTGCTTAATAGGAAAAACTTCAAAAGCAACAGTGCTATAAAAAACAGTAATAATTTTATTTGAACCTATTGCTTGTAAAACAGTTACACCAGCAGATAATAGTGCACGTGGTCTCCTCCTTCAGAATCTTTGAAGACTACACTACAGCAAAAGATCCTCTGTAAACTATATATACTTTTCACATCACTGCCAAGTAATTTACTGTTTTTATTCCATCAATTTACAACACCACAGTTTACCTTTATGAAGTGGAAGAAATAACAATGAATTTGTTCCTCTGAAAAACAGCCTTACGCTTTTTTTTTTCCCCTTTAAATCAGTATGCAATTTATTCACAACGAAACTGTGATAAAATTATTGCAAGTAGTACATTATGTGCCCTCAAGGGACACCTTCCACCAGATCAGGTTGCTCAAAGCCCCAGCCAGCCTGGCCTCAAACATCCAGGGACTGGGCATCCACGACTTCTCTGGGCAACCTGTTCCAGTGCCTACTATACCTATTCATAGTGCCTGCAGAAGCATTTTGGTTTTAGCCTGTTTACTTACTCTTAAGTCTGCAACTGTAAAACATGCTTACGTAAAGCACTGACTATTCATTAAGACTTACATGAAAGTAGCTACAGGAAGAAACCTAGTAAGTTTTACCTGTGTTTTCTATTAAAAAGCTCACATTAATACTTGATGACAAACTATTTCAGCATCCGATACTATCATACAACTTATAGTACTGCCAGTCACATAAAACCACAATTTGTGAGTTCAATTCAGTGTTCAGTCACGCTACTTTCTGATAAAAATGGAGTGGCTAACAGCTAAATTCCCAACCCTGTCTGAGGCCTCAATATGCTATTGCACTGCAAGTGAATTAAATCACCTGTTATAGATTAATACAATGATGTTCAGAAAAGCCATTTTTGTTCTTCAGTATATTTGTATTTTCCTTACTTTATTTTGTGACTTAAGCCCAATCTGAACAGCAGCCCAAGCATACTGAGAACACTTCAGAACTGTTGAAGTTGTACTTGCGCTGCTTTCAACAATGATTTTGCAATTATTCTACTTTGCTACGCGTACTCTTAACACTTGTGTGCATTCTGCTAAATTAAGAGAGTTCCTGGTGTTACATGAAGGAGTTGATTCAATCACTGCTAACTCTGGGAGACTTCTAGACTGTGCAATGAAGGCAAAAAAAATGCAACTTCAATTATTATTAATAAGAGCACAGCCAAGATTTACCTAGTTACTATGACTTTCAAGCACTGTTCTTCTAGAGTACCAACACTCCCCCCCCCTACACCTCCAAGTGCTTATCACTCATTTTTTTGTTTGTTTTAAATCACTCATATGCACATAAGAAGTTTGAATTCTTATAATGGTATTTTTTGCCCACTTAAAAATGCACTGTTTGTACTCTACTAATTTGGTTTTATGGTGTGCAACAGCAGGAAACACATTGCACTAAAGGTAGTTCTAATTATATCTTAAGGGTGTTGTCTCCATGTAGGCATTAATCATGGAACCAAGTTACACTGAACATTACTAAAATGAAATCTGTTTACCTTACCTCTGATCTCTTGACTGTGCTGTCTCTTCTCCAATTAGTTTTGGTCTCTGCACCTGCTGTACCCGAATCATCTGCAATAGCTGATCAGCCTCACAGTCTGGCAGGTCACCTTTTACTACAAATATGGAATAACCTGAGAAAAATAAATTGTAAGTCTACAGCATTAAGGTGCATACATTACTACTCTAAAATGTACACTTATATGGAACACGACGATGTGCAATTTATTAAAATGTAACGCTCTACCTTTCATTATAAGGACTCGGGTTATTTCACTATTTCAATAACAATACTAAGGGTAGTTAACTGAATTCATAAGTTCTAATAAATAATGATTATTACCTACTTTTAATTAATGAGATTTAACATCTGCAAGTTACTATTACCTTCCTGTTGTAATTGAGCCAAGAAAAGTGCAAGATATGTATCTGATATTAGTTCTGGACCCATCAAGAGAGAGTTCAAGTTAAACCACTGTAATTAAGAAAAAAAGGTTTGAGAGAACAAATTAGCATAAAGATTACTCTGTAATCCATTTTTGTACATTGTGGTCATTTTCTATGATGGAATATCCAACTCAGTCTAGTAAAATAAATCATTAAATTAAGTCTTTTGAAGCACAATACCTATACTGCTAAAAGTCTCAAATACTCTTCAGCTAACAGGAGATCTGAAATGTGGAAATTATTGCATGCTCTCTCCCATTACTGAACACTGGTACCAGGCAAACAGATTAAAACTTAAATCTAAATATAACGGTAGAAGAATTATTTCAGACATAATTCTAAAATACTGCTTAATCCTAGTTTTAAAAATGTTCACAGACTAAAGAAAGAAGCCCTTCCTCCATAAGTTAATAATGTATCTTAACATATTAGTACATACAGGAAACAGAAGTTGAATTCTTTCCATTACATTAATTAAACATGCTGCCTTTAATAGTTTATGATATTGAAAACTATTGTTTACATTTCTGAGAATTTTTAAATTTAAAAGTTATGAAAAATGAACTCAAATTTAATATGCTGGTAATACAGCATATTTCAGTAAAGGACACTCAAGATAAATAAACACAGATTATTTCCAGTTCCCTGAAGACAATTAGTCATTCATAATACTTCCACTAGGGAGAAAATGTAGTCATTAGGTATGGCAAAATATTCTACCTTTAAAATCCCATATATATTGCAACCAATTTGAAGAACACTTTTTTATACCATACCCGTTCAATATTACCGATTTGAACCAGAGAGCACCATTTCAGACAGCAGAAGAATTCTATCTCCATTCTTACAAAAATGCATTTGTCTACCCAAACTTTCATATATGTAGTCATACACTTGCACTCCGGCCCATACTATAATTCACCTGGAACGGAGGGACTGTCTACCATTCTGTCACTGAATCACTTAAATTCTCAGTCAAAAAGCCCCTTTTCCACAGGGATAAGGTAAGAAAACCATCCAGTGTGAGTGGGGAAAGAATTAAGAGGTTATGTAAACATATAGGACTGAGATTACTGACAAACTTTTAAGAGAGTATTGAGGAGAAAGGTTAGGTGAACTAATTTTGCTTTAACTGTAACAGAACAGAAGCAGGTCAAAGACCTAAGTCACTCTATTTTGTCTCTCCTTTCTCATTACCCTCTAGATAACAGAACCTACTATTGTCTTTGTGGGGCTAAAAGCAGCATGTGCAAGCAAAATACATCCCTCCTCCCTATCAAAAAAGTTGGTTGTATTTATAACAGGGAACATTCCCATACCTTTAAGGGACCATTCAGCCTTTTCAGTTCCAAATACACAAAAAATGCCCGTAAACAATCATCAGCTATACTTTTAAGCTAAACCAGAACAGCAGAGTTTAGTTTGTTTACTCACAGGCAAAATTATATTTCTTTTAAACTGGATGACAACATAGGTAGCCACCACTTGGAACACAGTGTCATGAACACTATGACAAAAAAACAAAAAAACCCCCACACCAAACCAACTAATTTATGTTGTAGAGAAGCTTATGCAGTATGATCCACAACAATTGGCTACCAAAAAAAAGACTCAACTGGCATTACAAGAGACCTGCATGAGACTTGAGTTACTGTGTATGTACCATGTATTTGTATGGCCATCTCTTCCCTTTAATAGTTATTTCCTGCTTATAATAAACTGCTTCAGCTAGTTTTCTAAAACAGTGAGAAGTTGTGATTTTACTTTCCCCAACCTTACCCTTTGGATACCCTTAAATAGTAGCAATTACAAATATTCATTAATACAGTGGAACTTAAAACTTCTACTTATACCTACTATTTAAACGATCAAAAGGCTATTGGCAACTTATTTTTACAATGTCAATAATTTAGTGCATTAAAATAAACTTGCATTTTACAGGAATCCTGATCTTTGTCTAAGACTCTCCCTCCCCCATACACACATTTTTCTGCTATTTTCTGCTATTTTTCATGCAGAAAAGCAAGAAAAGAACTTAAGAGGTCACATAGACTATCTCAGCTGCAACTTCCTATGGGACAGGTTCACTGGGTAATTGATCCAAGGATCTTTCCCTCGTCTAACTATCACGAAAAGCTGCCTGGCATTCTTGTGATATAATGAACATTTACTCAAATCTTTGTTTTGTTATTATTATTAAAGCAAATTGCAGCAAAAGCCTGCAAAAGGCCAAGACATGGTGTACTTGCAACCGCTTTTTCCACCCCCACTCTGAAGTCAATTTTTAAATAAAAAAAGACAGTGTCACCTGTTTTCCTAACTTTCGAACTGTAAACCAGTGTTCCTTATAATTACAAATAAATGATTTTTCATTTCTGTAAAAAGAAAAACAAAAGGTATAGATAAAATTAAATAATATTGGAGTGCATATTAATGTTTAAGTTCTTTGCTACCACTAATTTAAACTTACATAATAAAATTTCAGTAATACAACTGTTACAGAGTACTCAAACTGCTTTTTATAACTTACAATATTTAGGAAGTTGTCCTTTTTATCATGTCAATATTACTGAAATCTCATATACCTGTGATGCCACAGATACTGAGATGTCATGAAGGCACAGAGGAGAGGTGCTCATGTATACCACCAAAAGGAAAAAAAAAATCAAAGGCAGAGGGTATAAAAAAATAAACATCAAAATGCAACACAGCTTGAAATAGTAGTTCCAGAGAAACAACTAAATCACTGATTTTCAGTATTTTTCCACAAAATGAAAGCAGGGTGCTAAAAATAACAATAAAAAAGTCTTACATAGGGTCGATCCCAAGCCTCTGATACTCTGGGCTGTTGAAGAGGATTAGCTCTAAACCCCAAACTTTCAAGGCATTGCTTATAACCTGTCAAAAACCAACAGTTTTTATGAGTCAAACCAGTCAAATCTAATTTGAGCAACTGCAACCATTTTAGCCACTATAAACACTTATATTTTCCCAAAGCTTTGATTTCAAAACATTGCTAGGAAAACTATGAATCACATTATTCAAAATGCAACTGTCTTGAATTTACATGCAAATAGAACATGCCTACCATATCTAAAGGGGAGTAACAAAGCTACGATTTACCTAAGACATGTTAATAAACTTACTCCCCCAGGTAAAGCTGTAATTTCACCTGCCACAAATACTTCATACATCATCATTTCTCTGCTCTCAATGTATTGCTCTGCCCTCCCTCTCCCCCAGGTGCAATGTCATCCTTCCCCACAGTAACTATCTGAAACTCGCACCACTGGAATGTCACAGCATCAAGTCAGGTTCGTGCGGACTGGGTTACTGCCAGTATTTTTAGGTTGAATACTCCAAATCATTTTAAAGAGCTGTCCATCAAGCTTTCTGATCAATCTAAAGACTTTAAACTTTGTTTCTACTATACTGCAAACAACCAGGAATGCAACAAAATCACGGACCCCATTATAGCTTATAAGCTTTCCCCAAATCTTAAGACTTCAAAATTGGGCTTTTCTTAATGTTTTAGAATATTTCAAAGTCATTTTGAAAGATAATCAGCAGATTTGAAAATAAAAGGTAACTAAACTCTATTACAAGAGCTCTTTAAAGCTATTCGTAATAATGCTTTAAGAAATTTTAAATCAACAATTCATCTTCCTTTCAGCCAGCCAATTATGTAGTAAGTGAGCAAAGCAACGACAGGACAAAAAAGGTAGAATACGAGGAAGCATTTTTTTCAGCTTCAGTAGTGCAGCAGCACAATCAAGAATACAAGAAATGCCAAACTGTTAATCATTTCTACAGAGCAGAAATACAGCCCTGCCCTACCTCAAACAATAAGGAAGACAGAGGCTCCAAAGGGATTCTGGAACATTGACAAGCACCTCTGAAAGCCAGAGAGACAGCCAAAGGTGCAAAGCTTTGCTAACAGCTCTAGTCTAGACACAAGCCCCAATTTGATGTTCAATACCTTTTTTTGTTGTTCTGGTTTAAGTATTTCCTATTAATTACTTTTCCGTTACACCCCTTAAACAAAAAGAAAAAAGGAAAAGAAAAGAAAACCCAATTCTACTGTGTCTTGAGAATGTTGTAAAAACTGGAATGCAGTTACTGCACCTTCTTCCATTCTACAGATCACTGTGATAACCCTGTAACCACTGCCAAAGGCTTTACAGTCTATAACTTGAGAAGAAAATCTCAAGTCTGTTTTTTCACCTGTAGCCCATAAAAAGCAATATAGAAAGCAAGCTTATTGCCAGCAGGTGTGATTTCACAATTAAGGAGTCCATGCTTCTACTACATGTTTAAAGGTCCATAAACTGAAGAACAAGTCACCACTGCTCTTAATGTAATAATACACTCAAGATTTATAAGTTCAGCACTTAATGCCATTAAGCCAATAAAATGGAAGCTAGATGAAAGAACTCAATGCCATTCAAATTATATGAGAGCACATACATTGCATAAAGAAAAAAACTCTGTCAGTACAGAGCAATGCTTACTTGAATTGAGAAGAATCCACTATCATCCATATTAACAGAAGGCTGCTGCTCAGTGTGAGGTTGGGAGGGAGAAGAGAGAAGTGGTGTAAGCATAAAAGGTCAGAAAGAATTCAACTTTAAAAATAAATATAACTGCACATACTTAAAGCAAAAACTAATTACGTCCTAGTCTGTAAGGCTGATTATAATGCCCAAATATGCTTATTAATTAAAAACCCAAACATTTAAATTAGAAATGCTTAGTGCTTAAAGGACAGACAGGCATGGAAAATTCTGTTCCTGTCTCTGCCACTAGCTTACAAAAACAAAAGGCAAATCTCTCATCCTCCTCCTTATCCTTGCCATGCCTGACCTTCCTACCCGTAAGATGATAATACAGTTTTTTTAGAATTACTGTAAAGCTATACTGGTAACATTTGAAAATGTCAAATCTGAAATGTTTGAATGGAAAGATCTATAAACTTAAGCAATGCTAGCACAAGGAAATGAACCTTCTGTAACTATGCAAGAATAGCAACTCTGTGCTATACAATATTAAATTGCATGCCAATATCAAGCAACTTGGAATTAAGAAGATTTTACCTGTAAAAATGTTCTATATTCTTCACTAGACACTCCTCCCTCTGCCATTCTCATTCTTTCTTCCTCATCCAACTGCTGTGCAATAGAGGATAACTCAACAGGACTAAAATACTCCCCTTGTAGCAAATTATTCAGACAGTGCTGAGCACACAATGAACCTTCTTGCTAACATTGGAAAAGAAAAAAAACACCAAAAGCAACAACAAAAACATGTTAATGTTTTGCTCTGCAAAAAACATTCAATGATTTAATTCTGTCAAACTCTCCCCCCAATGCCATATTTTCTTCAGATGTATTACAGTGCAAGCTGTAGAATACACTCCCCCCACCCGAATTTGACGGGGGGGGGGAAAAAAGCCCTACTCTATTTCTCTATTTCCTGGAAGAAAATAAATGCCAAGTAAAAATGCTTTGGAAAACACTGTAAAAATTGCCTGTGGCCTGGCCAAGTCACACAAGTACTTTGCAACCAGCAGGATAATGGATTCTGCCCTCTTCTAAACCACCACCATATGAAAAAGGAAACTTTTTTTTTTAAATCTCCAATTCCCCCATAACAAATATTCTCTGCAACAGATACTCTTGTTCTTTGTTAAACTTGTCATGTCTGCCAGGTGTAGCTATCAGCAATCTGCTCTCCACATGTGGTTAAAGAAAAGCAGTCCATTAAGACTTTCAAGAGATTAAAAAGCATATATCTATGTAATTTATTTCCTTTATTTCAGGTTACTCATCCAGTTCAGGTTGTAACCAATTCATTTATTGCTGAGAATGTGATTAGGAGCTGGAAGAGTAGTAAATCTCATTTTCTACATGAAATTTATGAATAGGAAGTAGGTAAAAGAAGCTAGTACCTAACTGTAAAATCTTGATGACAATGACAAGACAACAAGAAAAAAATTCAACACATTCCAATGCTGAAAATATTTTTTGGATAAACTATTTAAATGCAAAACTTTAGATACTTTGTTACACACCCAACAAATTGGAGATAACGAATGTAATATAGAATTTTTAGACTAGCAACCCAAATTAAATTTGAGCAAATTACAAATGTCAGTCACCATTTTGTAGCACAGATTAAAAAATAATTAATGTGAATGAATGCATGTTAGGTTCTACCATTTCATATGTGCATATAAAATACTGTCTAGTTAAAAAAATCTAACTATAGTTTCCCATAAAAAACAATCTTTCTCTAAGAAGTAATTGAACTACAAGTGCAAGACAAGATTAACATCAGTTTTAAAATAGAGCTTTTCTCTTTGTTTTAATTAATGCTCATTTTTATTTACATTAAGAATGTGCATTAAAACAAATGTATTAAAACAAAAAATCTCAAAGAATGAAAGACAGCCCCCTGCCAAACCCACAGAAACTAAGAATACAAGAGCGTGCCTTGGAGGAATACTCTTTAAACATCCATGAAAGTAACATACAAGTCCTATGCACAAACCTCCCATGGTCTCCCTTACAGCAGGAACCCTGAACGTTCCCATTACTCCAGATTACAAAATCTTCTGAGGGCATCATCACCCAATTGAACAGAGAGTTAATACTGGACCAGCTGTACAGCCAAGAGTACAATGGAATTTAGAAACCTCATCCTCCACAGCTCCTCCAGCTCATGTTCTCCCCACAACAAGAAACTCAAGTCTAAACAGCAACGCCTGTCCTGTTGGGACCACATCCCTGCTGCTGGTCCCGTGATACAACTAAAACGGGGAACCTGCTGAATAATCACAAGTTTCTTCTCCAGAACTGTATGAAACAATTAGGAACATATCAGTAGTAGGATACCTTTAAAAATGAATTTTATTACAGGCTTAAATGGTTATTTCATTGAAATGGCCTTTCTATACTTACACAGAGAA
This sequence comes from Chauna torquata, assembly GCA_013399475.1. NCBI lineage: Eukaryota > Metazoa > Chordata > Aves > Anseriformes > Anhimidae > Chauna > Chauna torquata. The sequence goes on along the minus strand of VXAL01002740.1, from coordinate 379,860 downwards.
GTTTTATCTTAAAACTAAAACAGTTTTCCTACACACAATCTGTATGAACTGTAAGTGCAGAAACGAAAGCTATCTTACAGTTTGTAACAGATGTTATTTTCATTATTTTTGTGCACAGAATACTGCATCTTCCCATAATCTGAAGTCCCCTTATTGAAACCTATCCTGATATAAGCTGATACCCTGCTTTCAGTGTTTTCAACCACTTGTACCTTACCAAAGAAAGGACCAACTTTCACAACAGGGGCTCCTTAAGTCTGGAGTCCTATTTTTTTGCAGCTGCCATTCCCCTGTTACAAATGCCACATTGCTTAGGTCTTTATTTAGTTGAAGTTACATCAATTTCCTTTATAAATGCCATGTTTTCCCCATGTCTTTTTTTTTATTGAACATCTCACATGTGCAAATTCAAGTGATGTGCGTGTACATTCAGCATTTTAAATAGTTTGACATGAAATAGTGTGCTCAATGGAAAAAAAAATACCCCCTAAGAAAAGAGACAAAGGTTCGACTAAGTTTTCCCCATAACAACAACAACAACAAAATATTTGGTACTCCAATTTAAAACAGACATTCCATCACCTTACTAACCACATAACTAACTAATAAGCAGTTGTTTTACATTCATGTGAGACACAAAAACACCCAAAAACCCCACAATCAAAATCTGTAGCAACTAGAAGTGAGAACCAGTTTATAATTTTCAATGTAGTATGCTTTATAATTTTAAATTTCAGCATTTTTTTTTTTTAATTCCAAACCTACGAAGCAGTCAACTTGTGAAAACCAAGTTTCGGTTACTATTTCATTATGTGACAGGCCAGGCAAGACAAAAGAAAGGTACACTTGTTTTGAACTCATTTTCAAATCTAGACTGGAACTCAAGGTCACTGTAGCACAGGCTATAATGGCTGAAATCCAACACACCCTCTAAACAGCAGCCACTTAACATGACAGTGCTTGCCAAGTTTTACTACCCAAACCTAGCTTCAAAGAACACTCTTCAGGTTCTACTGATTTCAAAACAGTAATTTAAAAAAAAAAAAAAAAGCTGTACAGCTAGCTTACTTTAATTGCTAAGTAAACCAACAATTATGCATAAGAACAGTGTACAGAAACTAGTATTACTCTTAACACAATAAAGATGTAGGGATATTGGCAAATTACATGAAAAACTGCTACACTGTAATAACACAGAAGCATGAATAGCTCCTACTTGGGAACTCTGATAAATCACAGCAGTCTAGAAGCATTTGTCCTCCAGAACAGGAAGCACTGTTTAGCACATAGAAGAAGCACAGCACATGGATTAAGGTTTTCTTAACAGCACTCCCTTTCCTTTCTTGTTACACAACCCAAACCAAGCCAGGTTTAGTGAAGAAACAGTGTCTGAGAACAGAGAAACCGTTCTGCTTGATGCTGCTCATCTTCACGCTCGGCCGCAGTTTCTCTTCAAGAAACAATAGCAATTTTAGCCTGCATCTTATCACACTTGAGGTCTATTTCTAAACACCGAAGAATGTAAGCCAATGTGTGAGAGAAAAAACGGTGAGGCCCAGCCCTGACCCTCCCTGATCTCTGGTAACAGCTCCGCTCCCTACAGGGCCGAGCCGGGCCACAGGCACCGCGCTACCATGCGAGACGGGCCCAGCTCCCCTTCGAGAGCAGGAGGAGGAGGAAATCGAGCCGCTGCTCCATCCTGCCAGAGGAAGGATGCTGGGGAGGAACACCACGGCCCCGGCTGAGGAGGACGCAGGCAAAGCGTGCCCCGTGGGGACTGGGGCTACGCTACCTCAGGGGCAGCGCAGGGACGGGAAGCCCGCCCGCCGCCTCGACTGGCTGCTCAGATAGAGGAGCCCTAGCCCAGCCGGCAGGGCGACGGCGCTGCCCCCGCTGCAGCAGAGCCACCTCCCCCAGCCCCTCACTCACCCGCTCGTGGAAGATCGACTCCATGTTTATTGTCAACGGCCACCGCCTCCGCCTCACGTGACCCCCCGACCAATCAAACCTTGCCTTACTGGGCGGTGCGCCGCAGCCAATCCGCGCAGGCCCCCTGCTGGGCGAGGCCGCCGCGGCGCCCCCTGCCGGCAGGGAGGCCCCCGCTGCCCGGGAGCGAGGGACCGGACACCAAGCACCTCCTCGGGGGGACACCCCGCCCGTCCTGCGCCAGCGCCTTCCACTTGCCTGTTCTGCACCGGCCCGCAGCCACGGCGCCGCTCTGGCTGCCACTCCAAGCACGCGAGCCTAAAGCCCGAACCGGGAGAGTTGTTCACGTTCAGTTAAAAAAAAAAAAGTCAACCGCATGTTGGGCCTATGCTAAGTATTCCCTTGAGGGCTACCTCATAAATTGGCTATCAATGCATGACTTCCACACTACACAGACTAACAACAACATAAATGATTTTTGCATAGTTTTTCTTTATTACATTAAGTCTTTCTCCTCCCTTCTGAGGGTGACTTATGGGGAAAAAAGTTTCTCAACACTGACGGACTCCCTGGACACAAATCAGTCATGTAATTAAATCATCTTCCAAAACATAAGATTGGAAATTAAACTAGCAGTGATGGATTGCAGGTGTTCTTTTCTGTAGCTTTTATAGTCTCTAGATAAAAACAATAATTGTATTCTTTCAATGCATGAGATAAGATGATTAATCAAGTGAAAATCTTCCCCGTTTTAAGAACAGCCTTTATTTCCATGTAGTTTCTTCACCAGGCTTCAGCTCTCTGTGTGTAAAGAAAAATAGAAAAGGAAGAGAATAAAATTAAGATGATTTTTGTAGAAAAATTACTAATAAACATACATTTTTCATTATCCTAAATACCTTGATTTTGAAAGTTATCTTAAACACAACTTTAATTTTCTTTGCAATCCTCAGTTTAAAAATCTTTCCATACTAATAAGCTTTTTCTTTTCACTCCAAAGCTTCAATGGATTGAGTCCTCCTTGCTACCATTAATTTAAATAGAAGCACAAAACGGCTGACCTCTAAGGTGTTAGCAGACTTTTTACCTAATGGGACCCAAAAGGAAAAATTCTAACTCTTTCAAATACAAAAATTCATTGCTTTAATGGAAACAGAAATAGGGGTGAAAGCACGGGAGGTTTTTGCAACATGCTGAAATAGCAGCTAAATGTCATGAGCAACTGCAGTAAGAGAAGTGCTCATGCAACAGTGGCATGAATTATGTCATAAGCTTACTTTCTTACTCAGAACTAATCTAGGTGACACCAGAGTTAAAAAAAAAAAATCCACCTGCAAACTGATAATGTTTCTATGATGAGTCCATGCTACGCAGCATGATTTTTATTTCTGTTCTTTGCTTAACTCTATGGTGTAATATAAAATTAAGAGAACTGATACAGATGATGCATCATATTGTTATTTAAATTCTCCCTGAGAAATAGGCCAGGAAGCCCAAATTGATTACCGTATATAATCATACCCTTCAGTGAAGATACGGTAGTTGCCAACATAAACATTTAAAGATGTTGTTCATTTTAAAAAAATTTGATTACTTTTAATGACAAATTTATTCAAGTATTTAGTTAATAAGCGCTGTGATAATTTTAAATTTAAGACAGAAGCTGCTATAATCCACTGAAAAGCTGAAAACTAAAATTCAATGACTGTTTCCTGCTGAGGTTTCAGAGGCAAAATAATGGTTTCCACATTTCATAACTAAGGACTTGACAGCAGTTAACAATTACAAGCTTTGGACAGGCACAGACTTTTCTACTAAAGTGAATATACCTTATTTTTCCAAACTATTGATTTCAAATCAATAATTAGTTAATTTAAAACTAATTAGGAGCTGAAAAAGATTTATTTCCATTTTAAATTGACAAACAACATTAAGCTGCAAGATACTCATTCTCCCACCTGTAGAATCTTCAAGGACATGGAGAGTAGGTAAACTCATACCTACAGAAAATACTTCCCTGTTGTTTTTTCATTAAAATACATTTTATAACTCTGCTTCCCTCAGTTAACATGCATTTAACATTATTTTGATACATACACACTTCCACACTTTTTCTCCTGGACTATAAATCCCCCTCAAAACCATGTTAGATATTTTCCTTGGAAGTACATTTTACAGTAAAGTTTGAAGCAGTATTTTTACTTCAATCCTTCAAGGTTCCTTTATATTAGTGGTATTTCAAAGTTACATTTGTTTTTAAGAACAACAGTGCTAACCACTAACAATTCCTATACAGTTAAGATTAAGTTAATGCCATGCCACTACGTAACTACACTGTAAAGAGCAAAGTATAATGGAAGCAAATTGTTAAGTTTCATTCTTTTAGGAGGACTTTTTCCTAGCAACATGGGTTTCTTATTCATCTGCATGTGTCTACTTTTTATTTTGATCTCATGTAGTGCATCCTTCTATTAAGTTTATTTACATACAAATCAGTCTTAACTAATGTATACATTTATCTTGCTTCCACAGATAAGATTTACTAAAATCAACACTTGTGATTCACTGGTGCAATTAATTATTTTAAATCAATTATCTTGGCTAAAAGATAAAACAGATAGAATTACAGATATTTTCTTTTATGACTAAGAGCACTAAGATGGGTCCTAAAGCCCGGATACTCAGAGGACATCAGTGACCTGAAATCCTTCACGAATGCTTGCTGAAACTTTTCATTTTTTTCCCCTTTAATATTTTGATAATATCAGTGATTTTTTTTCCACACTTCAGTCTCTCACAATGAACAGAGAAGCACTTTTTTAAGTCTACTTGGCAAAATAACTGAATGTATATATTTAAAAGACATAAAGCAGACCTTCTATACAATAAGCTCTTGTTTCGGAAGGCTGACAGTTTTTCATCATTCATTCTGTCCAGATAGCATCCAACCACAAATCCTAAGGGAACAAGGATGTGAACCCAGTGATCACGCAAAGCTTGGGCGAAGTTCACCATGGCTGCTAGAAAGAAAAGTGTAACAGGTAAGAGTTGCTAATAAATCTGTAAATGGAAGCTGTTGCATACCTGGAACACTTAATCACACTTACTAGGATCCTACCACAGAATAATAAATACGCGAGCCACCAAATACTTCCTATGAGACACATACTGTTCTCAAATCCACACACAAGTTTCTTAGAAATAATCCTAACCAACTCTTGGCCCTGGGAAATAGGATTTTATCCTAAAATGGGAGAGGAACATCTCTTCTAAGATATTACTGGTGAACATCACCACATTTAACTGATACAGATTAATTTACCCAATAAAATAACTAATTATACAGAAGTTTGCTGCTCTGTAAAACATTAGAAATGCATTCATAACACAATCTTGTAGATGTATGCTTTACTATCAGTAACAAGACATAAAGATAAGCGGGAGACAGTTGGGAACCGACAGATAAAGAAAAAATGGCATTCGTAAAATCCATCGAGTCTTCCCCAACCTCACAAACCACAGCCTTCCACACTCGTGTCTTGCTGGAAATTTTAAGACACACCACAGAAGCCGTACAGCTCTCAACTCAAAACTACCCGCGGATTACAGAGGGCAGACGTAAACCGCGTCGTTCCTCCCACAGCCGCTGCTGGAAAGCGGCCCACCGAGCACCTCAGGCGGTGTGGGGAGGCACGGCGGGAGGCGCTGCCCTCCGGGGGCCCCGATGACGGCTCGGACAGCGCTCACGGTACCGATCCCCTGGAAGGGCCGCTGCCAGCCCGCCGGGCACAGGGAAGCGCTGCCCCGGGCCCTGCCAGGGCCCCCGGCCATCCCCGCACCGCCACGTCCGCAGGGACGAGGGCTCCGCGGAGCCCGGGACGCTCCCGCCCGGCCCAGTATCCCGGCCTCGGGAGGGGAGAGGAGGCGCCCCCTCGCCCCACGCGCGCCCCGGCCGTTACCGCTCCTCGCCGCCGCCGGGCCCCGCGCAGCGGCCACACCAAGGGCAACGGGCGGCGCGAG
>VXAL01002740.1:318351-355598 GCA_013399475.1 Chauna torquata | reverse complement strand
GGGGAGCCTGAAATCTAGTGACTGTGTGCTTCAGAGTAACTTCTGTACAAAACTTACTGAATTTGTAACTTCTAGCTTTTGCAGAGTTACGCCAACTATAAAATCTTTTCTGAGTTCTGACTTTAATGCTTTCAAAGACTAAAGTCTATGCACTGCTCTTTGTTCAGAGTGCCAGGAGCCACGTTCAAGAAGATCCTTTATCTTGAAATCTGAGTTCATGTGATGTATTAAATGCTTTTGTGCCATGTTTCATACTATTGCATGTTTTGGCAATGGGATTTATTGTAGCTGCTGATGCTAGAAATTGTACTTACTTTTTAGGTGAAGATGAGCACAGTTTCGTGTGGCTTAATTTCTCATATTAATTTATGCATACAAATGGCCTCTTGGGAGGTTATTTAATCCCATTTTCTGCCATCCACATGTGAACCACCAGCTTTGGCAGTGGAGGGTTGCGTACTTGTTTTTATGTACAACACCAATGTAATACGTGCTCTCTGTGTATCTGTTTAAATAAACCCTTTTGACAAAGTGGCGAAAAAATAGCCCCGTGGGCTATCAGAGGAAAGATAATTTACCTCGCAATTCATTTTTGACTAATAGTTTTTGATCTACAGATTATTTATTCTGTTTAAAATAACTTGAAATTGAAATCCATGCTTAAAAAAACAAAAACAAAAACAACAAAAAAACCCGGGCTGCTAGAACTAAATACTAAACAGGTAAAACACTTGAAAAATGTAATGCTAAGTGAGAATGTGTTTTGTTGCGTAAAAAAAATCTTGGCTAGGAATGACTAAACAGATCAACACTTCTTTGGTGACAGTATATAAAAAAAGGTTTATTTTCTGATATATTGACAGCCAGAACTTCTTAGAAGTGCTCTGTTTTTGCAGCTGTTTTGTAGCAATGCTATGTAAATCTATATAATACTGAATGCTTGCTGGTGAATACTATTGTATTACTGTTGTAGATACTAATGAACTTTTATAAAGTGCTTTACTTTGTACATAATCACATTGGCCTTAGAACTTTTAACTTGGGGGCTTGGGGTGGCCAGAGATCACATAAGGTGGTATCATAATAAATTTTAAAACTTTAGGAAATCAAACTAAAAAAATGCTGTTCTTAGAGAGAAAGACCAGACAGCATGATCACAAACCTTTCTATCAGTTTTTCTTAACCTGTTGATTCAAATTCAGCTAAGTTTAATAAAAGCTTAATGTTATCAATTTCTAAATCCCTGTGTGTCCTGTTAAAGAGGAGAACTCCAAATTAGTCATCACTAAAGAAAAAAGCTCAAGTATGAGCAAAACAGCCAGCTTTTCTTTGTTAGTCTATTCAGCAGAAGTGTGGCTTGAAATGAGACCTAGGAAGCTGATGTGCAGAGCAACAGTAGTCACCTGAGCTCTGGGACGTGGGAAGGCTGGATTTGTGGACAGTTCTGGTGAGAGGGAAGAAGACTGCAGGACATCTGTAGTAAACATCACAGGCTGCACCTGCACTGTGAGGCAGGTGTGCTCCTTGGCTATGCATTCCTTACTTGTAAGCAGTGTGGAACTGAAACAAATTCCTGTGAATGCTAGCTAGTCTGCCATCAGTTCTCTGATAATTATTTTTTTTTCCTGTCCATGTTTTTTAACTGTGATTTGTTTTAAACAAGAATTGAACTTCTCTGTCTAATTTTCAGAGTTACTAGTCAGGTTGTTGCTTGTATCTGAAATGAGGTTCATTTCCTCTCACATCCACAAAACGTTGGTGCTGCCATGGGCTGTAAGCTTTGTTTTTGAGTTCTGCATTTTCTCCGTAGCAGTAAAAAATGTGATAGGGAGTACTATCCTTTTCTTTTTTGTTCAATTGCTCTTGAGGGCAAGAATATTAACTTCAAGTTAAACCTAGCTTTGGTACTTATCAGCATTTTAAAATATTTCCTTCCAAGGGTCTTGAATAATTCAGATTCCATGGCTGTGTGGAGACAAAGGAAAGGCAGACGCTTGCCTTACCCCACCCCTAAATTTTGTAGTATTTGTGGGTAAATCCTAACTTTCGTATTCTTTTCTTCCTATCCCTATCTAGAAGAATACGAAGACGTATTTTGAAGATTAGGGGAATATAGAAGCAGAAACTGTTTTTTTTTTAAAAGTCTAGAATTAATTGTTAATCTGTTCCCGTTGTCTAAGCATGGCTTTACATCAAGTTAAATGACTATGTGCGTGACAGTGTCTTTTTTAATATTTTTACTTTGGCAGTATGTACTAGAGGTTAGGTGAAGCTGAATCTTTCTCCTCTTCTCCTTTCCTGAACAATATTTAGACTTAACCAGATACACTTCTCAAAATACAGTATTAATGGGAAGGTAGTATGCCCTGCATTCAATAGGAATAACAGTCTTATGAGTGCAGTTGAGACCCATTTGCTAGTAAAACTCACTTGGAATGGCATGAATTCTCCTATATCTGTACTACCTTTTAATTGCAGTCAAACACTGTTCATTATGAAATAAACAAGCAAAAGGTTGCCCTACAAACCACACCCCCCAAACCTAAATAATTGTTGTATGTGGTTCTATCCTAAAACACTTACATTGTGCAGAATCAAGGTTGCTTTAATAAGGCATGACATGTATTAATATTTCAGTTGGGAAAGGGGAGTGCGTTGCTTAGGGAAAACACTTTAACTACTAAGACTTTTAGAGACTTCAGCAAAAGAAATCTTACTGTAATGATCTGAAAAATTGCACAATATTCTGTTCCATGGCTGTTACGCATTTTCACAGCTTTAAAAAGGTGGTGGTGGTGGTGAAGATGATCGCACAGTCAAATCTGGTAAAGAAATGTATCCAGTAAATAGAATTTTAGGTCTTGATCTGAAAACTGTATAAGGAACCGATGATAGTTCAAAATGGGAGAATTAAACTGGACGAAAAGAATCTTTAAAATTGCCTGTTGAAATTTATTTCTAAAAATACTTTAAATAGTCTTAAATCTTAAGCACTCTGAGGCTCTGATTGGTATGACTTAAAGATCAAAACACACAGCACTAAAATTTACTTTGTAAATGCGACTTGCTGTTGCATGCCTTTTTTCCTGTAAATATAGAAAAGGCTAGTTAGCTAAGTCAATGTGAGCAGTATTAGTCTTAAAAAAGAATACTTTTATTGCCTCCAGTGAAGTTGAATGCTTCTATTATAATAACGCAAGCTTTTGTAGAAAATCTCCTTCAATGAGGATTGCTGGCAGGGCAAATTCTTCATTGAATGTTTTGGCTATTCGAAAACTTCACCTTCTCTACATGACAAACAGTATATGTTGTGAACTGTTAGTATGTCACATCGCTTGACCAGTATTAACGTAAGGATGAAAGAGAGTTGTTTCGGATCTAAATTACTTCAATTACATTAGTAAAATTGTTAATTTCTTGTCCTAAAAGGTGTTAGTGTTTCTGGCAGAGAAATTCTGCTGAAGAGTGTGGTTGCATTTCAGTGGTAGGTGAACTGATCAGTATTTCGAGCTCTGAAATGCTTGCTTACTGTAGAAGAGGAATATAGAAGCAGTATTTAAAATATCAGTTAATTGACAAGTATGTTTTCTTACATGTAGTGAGAATGTGAAAGTTTGATAAATATGGGAGGCATAAAGATATGGGAGAACTATACTGTTTCATGCAGGGCACTATAAACTATATTTTCCTTGATAGATTATATATTACCACTGTGATACGAAGTAAAATAAATTACACCATTTCTGAGTAGAACTTCTAATAACCCATGTATATCCTAAAACACTTAAGAAGGATTCCTTGAAAAGAAGGATCCCTAGAAGCTCGAAGTGTTACGAAGAGGCGAGTTCAGCACATGAGCCTTAAGCAGTTACAACCTGCCTGTTGTTGCATAATCCTCTTAGGTGCTGCAAGCTGGATCTGTGGTTCAGCAGCTGAATGATAATGAGCTAGGCAGCTGCCAAAAAGTAGAGTCCTAACTGCAATCTGGTATTCACAAATTTTGATAATGAGCAAATAGCTGATTTCAGTAGTATACATTTTTCTCAGATATTACTCATTTTTGGTGCAGGTTTTCTGAAGGGCTGCAAACTTCTTTGAAAGGTTTTTCTGACACAGTTCTAGAGAAATTTGGCAAGATGGTAGTTTCAGTTACACAACAACAACAAACAACCAAACAGAAAAAACACTTTTCTGTCCAATTCAGCCCAAGGTTGATACCAGTATCTTAAAATTGGCTTTGGAAAATTACATAAGGAAATCAAAGGGAAGGGTTCATCATGTGGTAGTAGTTCTGGTGCCCTTGGTGATATTTAAGATGTGGTAAATAAAGCCTAATATTTAATGTCAAATAATAATGGCATAACTTCTGCAGCAAAGTAACTATTCCACCTCCAACATAGAAGGGATTTTTTTTTAGATGCAAGCAAAAGTATTCTCTCCTTTGTGGCTAATCGGTTTATAGAAGTATTTTAGATGTCAATTACAAAGGCTGAACTTTAAAACATGGATACTAAGTGACAGCACTTGGAGTGATCAGTTTCTTAAGTTGGTGGTGGCTTCATGAGTACCATCTTAGAGTTGTCACCTAACTCAGTTGCCGTTGCTGCGAGGAGCCTGGTTTAGTTGTCTCACCAGTTCTAAACCATGAAATTCTGACACACAGGACAGTCATTTTCTTGACTGTTTTACAGCTACGTAAATCAGAACAAGAACTGTAATCTAGTGTGAGCCCAGCTTAGAGCACGGAAAATCAGTTCCTGCTAAGAAAAAATGATCAATAGCTTAGAAGTTGAAAGCTAATTTTTTTGTTGTTGTTGGGGTTTGTTTAAAGTTGTAGTTTTATGTAATGCTATTGCAGTTTTTCTAATCTGGAGAAACTGCTGCTTCCTCTCCTGATCTTTCTCATTTAGAAGAAAGAACAATCAGCTTCAGAAGTTCGTAGCCAAGTATCAGTGATAATACTTGCCTCAAAATATATTTTATAGTAATTGCTTCAAAGTTGATCTTTTTTTTTTTTCTTTTTAAATCCATCTGGATAAGCTTTATAGTGTGCTCATCTCAGCTGTTACTTGCACTATTTCTCAGAAATAATTCTGAAGAAGGGTGGGTAATCTCGTTATCAGTAGTAATACTCAAATGATATAGAAGAATTGTGCAAAGGGTTTTGAAAGATTTTTGAAAGAAATGTAATGTAGATAGAACTTGGTCATCACTTGAACTCTGTCCCCTGTTTCGTTTCTCTATCAGCTAGTATGCAGTGGTAGAAACAAGCTTTTAAGGGGCACTTTCTGATTACATTGTACAATGACCTATTCAAGTTTTCTTTTAAAAAAAAAAAAAAAAAAGAATTGCATCTAGCTAACTGGTCTGTTACAGATGCTTTGGGATGTGAACCTGAAAATGTTTTCATGACCTAGCTTCTCTCTCAAAAAAGTGGGAGATGGGATATGTAACAGTATTGCCACCGATTTTGGAATTTTAGCAAGTGCCTGGGGCAACAGTTGTAGCTCATCCAAGTAATTATTTGTGTTAGGACAATATTGATGTCTCCTTTTGTTTTCAAGGAACATGTTTAGCAGCTGGGGGAGGGGGGAACACTGAGCATGATGTGATCGATACTTCGTGAACTATTGGCAGGTGTTATGCAAGCAATAATAATGAACTATTTCATAAAAATCATTAGGGAACTATTTTTTTGCCAGTTTGCTGCTCCTGAAGAAGCTGCACAGCTGGCAGAGCATATTGCCCGTCACCATGCCGGGCTTGGCATTTGAAAGTCTGCCAGATTGCTTTGTGCTGTTGCGCTAGCCGTGGATCGGCAGTGTGCAACAACATGAAGATAATAAGCATTTTATTTTTTGCCCTTTGTAGTATCACAAGAGTTAATATTGCATTTAAAGAGAGTCCAGTCTACTTTCTGAACCTACCAGGTACTTGCATTGCATTACCTGCATAGGTTAGCCCCCATGCTGCAGGAATCTGTAGAAGAATTCTGTTCTTGATGTGTTCTGGTAAAATTTCTATTAGTATCAAAGTTTGGAGTCACTCTGTATAGCCAGCTTTTCACGTTTTATGTAATTTTTTTATGCTTCAGTGTTTCTTTCATGTTCTCCCTGATTTTATTAATGCACAATATTGCAAATGCAGTATAAAACTAGTCAACAGACTTTAAATCATTTGTGTATCTCTAAACCTCTTACGCTGATTAAAAGTGTTAAGACTATTAGTATTTTTTATGTAACAGGGTCTAAATATAGTTTCTGTTACAGTCAAAAAACACTCTGGTGTTGCAAACCGTGATCCTAATCTGCTTCCTGTGGCGTTGGTGGCAACAGTTTTTCAGCTGAGCTTTTGTGTTTCTGTGAATTGATGGCTTGAATAGTTAATATTGTGCTTATCATGGAAATTCATAGTGACTTTTCATAGCTCTGATTTCTCTTCTAGAACTGTCAAAATACTACTTTTATTCTTGTATGAAATGGGATTTTAATTAGTTTTGGTACTGTTTTCATTAATTCTTGATATTTTTAAAATGTGCTTTGAGTTATGGTGTGCCTGTGGGCTACTGCATCATTTTTTGGGGGGAGGGAGCTGTTGAAATTTAGACTTGTCTTAAATTCTTCTGGTTCTTACACAGAGCAAGCAAAAAGAAAAAGAAATGTTAAACTGGAAAAAGTAGAAATCATATATATAGTCTGCACCTTCCAAACCAAATAGCTGTAAAATATCAGAATGACAGCCTCATCCTGCAAAACTGCACCTGTTGGTTCATTTTGTGTAGCCTGTTCTTACTGTTTTGACAACTTAAGTATTACTTTATGGCTTTTTCATAGTGCCATCATATATTAATGATCTTATTTCCTTCAATATTGTGTGTTGCCTTTGGTCAGTCAAGATCTGTGGTATTAATTTCATGTGTGCACACGTTCTGTGTCTATGATGGATTGCTGTAAAAAGCCAGCTTAAAAAAAGAATCTGACTCTGCATTGGTAATTGAGGTATTAGAATATATAGTGAAGAAAATGGTCAGCTTTGTGGTCAAGGCAACCATCAGAAAGATTGAATGCTTGACTAGTAGCCTTGCTGTTAATTATATATAAAAACGAGTGCCTTTAAGCTGATATACAGAAGTGGGTAATTTACATGATTGATTTTAACACAAAATTCAAGCTTATTCCTTTAGTGCGTGTGTGCATGATATCAGAAACAGCTAGAGACAGCATTGTGTGAGCTGTGTATACAAGAGTTAATAGCTGTATACCTAGGAGTACAGAACTTGAGTGCTTCACGCTTCTGGTAGTTTTACTCCTACATTTGCAAGACTATTCGGCTGACTGTTTTGTAGGAAAGAAATAGCTTCCAAATTATATAGTTATTTCTTTGATCTGTGAATGAAATTTTCCTTTAGTTGTCAGAACATGTGCTCTAACAATTTTGAAATTATTTTAAAATAACCTTCCTAGCTACTGGCGGAATACTTTTTCCTTAAAGTTGAGCAGCTTAAAGAAACTGACCATCTCCTTGAGACTGGGGGAGTATATCTGCCTTGGAATTCTTGGTTTGGAAATTAGGTATGGATGGAGTGAAGAATGAGCCCTAGACGGTGTAGAAGGTAAGGGGAAATGACCAAAACTAATGACTTTTCCGGGGAGATGATGTTCTGCTTTGCTTGAGAGGGTTATGGATATCTTATCAACTATTACACATGAAATTAGGCATGGGTTTAAAATTTGGGAGGGGAGCTGGAGAGTTTTTCTGGCAGATCTTTCAGTGTCTGTAAACCTGTCATGTCAGAAGAAAAGAATGGTATATGTTTTCCTTCAGGATAAGATTAGGTTAGGATTGTAACCAGCATCAGAAAGATTTAGACTTATTCATGGTTAAAACAGCAGGGTCTGCAGATCCAGGTTGGATGGCTGCAAATGGTTTATGAAATGTTCTCAGCCTGGGTGGTTTGGCTTAATTTGATTTATGGTTTAAATTATGGCTAAGGGCAGGATTAGGGGCACCAGGGTTGCAAATCTGAATTTTGTACAGAGTCTAACGATGTGAGAAGCTAGAATGATGCCTGATATTGATGAATACAAATGACGTTGAGCACTGAAGGCAAATCACGAGTGTTCCTGGCCATTTTTGCAGTACCAACTGATATTGAATTGGCACCAACAATGAGAAGTTGCAAGGCACTAATTTCTTGTGCATTCCTGAACTTTTAATATATGTGGCACTCCGTTCACTGTCACTGGTCAAAGCATTAGTCTGTAAGGTTTTGAATAAGCAACCGTGCGACTTGTCGGACTAAGATATTTACTCCTGTATCTGCTGCAAATGCTTTTTTCATTATCTCTTGATAATAGCATTGTCACTTAATAATTCATTATAGTGCAATCACATGCAGTGTGATTATATGAAATCTGGAATTAAGGGGAATTTTTATAGTTGAGCTCCTAAATATTGAAAAATATTGAAAAATTTTCCATACATTAAGTGACTTTTCATGATGATTTTTGAAAATCCTTGAGCTTTCTAAAATTGTTTAAAACAATGCCAATTTCTTAAATGTATACTTGTGTAAACCTTGATTTCTTGTTTCGAGTGTTCTGCTATATTTTTTGTGTGTTGTGGCTCTAAAAGGGCAGATAAACGGAAGTCTCCAAACAGGGTATTGCGCTTTGAAAGTCTGCTGTGTACTCAGGTTTGTGCAAATGTAAAATCCCTCTGCTATCAGCATTGCAGCACACATCTTACTGCACAGAGCTTTGACTTCCCTTGTGTGACTAATGAGAGCTGGTAAAGTACGGCACTGGTTACATTATTTGGAAAACTGTCGAGTCCGGCTTTGGTTCCAAGATCTCTTTTGTCATTATCTAGCAAATTCACAGCCCTGAAGCCCCCAGCTTATGACTCTGTGCGAACAGGTGAGAATTAGCAAGCAAGGCATCTTTAATGTCTAGTTCGGCTGGACATGGGTCTGCGCTGGCAGAATGGTGTGCTTCAGGGAAGACATGGGGGAAAAGATAGAACGGGTGAAGACAAGCAGATTCCAATTTGATTGTCTAATTATACTTCTGTGGAATACGCAGAAGAATTACTTTCTGGATCATCAGATTTACCATATTTGTGATTTATGTTTATAATACTCAGTGTAATTCTCTCCCCAAGCACAGATCCTGGGAGAGAAGAGAAATTATTCTTTCACTAACACCAGGTATGTCATTTAGTTGAATAGGAACCTAGTGTTCCTATGCTACCTGTGGAAACTGGAGGATGTGTTTCAGAACATGAGAACCTGATATCTTTGCTTGGTATCCACTGGGTTTCTTGCACCAGGTCTCCTGAGTTCTTTGCACATTTCTTCCCCTTAGGAGTCTCTGTTCACTGGTGGATACAGTGGATGGGTGGTGGTCTTAAACACTTTTTTACAGTAGAGGGACTAAGCTTGAGAAGAGTATATTAAAGCAGCCAGGCACCTCAGCGGGTATTTACGGGAAGCTGAGCAGCTACCCAAGACTTCCATAAAGTCTTTAACAACAACACTTTGTTTCTGCTTTTTTGGGCTTTTCAGCTTGTGGAAGTGGCAGTTTTGAAATCAGGCATAGATTAGGATGTATAGATTCAATAGCTTGGAGAGCTTGGGGGTTATCTCCTAATTGTTGTAGGGTATTTGCTGAATGAGAGTGAAGTTGCTGTTCCTCAGGGATGTATGAATGCCTGTATGTGCTGTGGCTGTACTGGATTTGAATTCTTCACTCAAATGGGATCTCTTAGGCTAATGGAATTTGCGTGACTCTGCATTGCTGCTTGTTCTTTAACCTTGTTGTCTGATAAAACTAGTGCAATTCATGGAATAAACATCCCAATGATCTAGTCAGAAAATCTCTTCTGTAGAAATTATGAAGACTGTGTCGTGTCGTGTTTGAACCATGAATTTTTACTCCTAGAAAAACGTAACTGAAGGAAAAAACATCTTGCTTTCTGTCTTGCTTCTGGTGAAATGTGACATTCAGAACTGTTAAAACTAACAGTCTTTTCAGAACATTACGTTCCTAATGATAATGTGGAATTTTCATTAGCTGTCTTGAATGATAAAATATCAAGGATGTTACAGGTTTTTGAGTACTCTTTGTCATATCCAGTAGCTATAGAAATAATTTATTTCAGAATTCTCTTTGCTAGTTACTATTAGCCACATCATTAAAGAATATTGTAGAAGGCATTGTAGTTGGAGATGAAAAGTTATCTCTTGCTACAGTCAGATGATATTAAGTAAAGAATTTCTATGCAAACATCTCTTTTTCTTCTTTCCTATATTTAAAAAGAAATTCCGATACAAATGACTGCATGTACAAGGCACTGTGGTTCAAATAAAATATTGGCAGTTCTTTTGTGTGTCCGTTGAAGCCATTCACACACCTTTTATGTTAACATTTTCTTTATTTCTGTTTGTACGTAATGAAAAACTGTAAATGCTAGAATTTAATTTCAGTTTAGTGAAGGTAGATGTGCTCAGCAGCATAATGAGTATTATTTAAAGATCTTTAAGGAGACAAGTGATTTGTATAGTGAGGTTATTTTTAGAAGGTCAACTTTTAAGTCAGGTTGATTTAATATTCCTGAAGCTTTGTTGTCATGATTTGTGCAACCTTTCTAATACTTATCAGTTTTCTGCAAGTGAGATTAAGTAAATATCTGCGACAATAACACAAAATAGTTAGCTGCTGGTTGTAACAGTTTGAAAGACTAGACCTTTACGTCACCAGTTACCTAACATGAAATTAATATGGTGCTATCAGCTGAAACCATGCAATGCCAAAGCAAAATGCTAAGTTTTCTTTGACTTTTTTTTCTGGCTATGATTTCATGCAACACGAAGAATAAAGGTGCTCTTTTGGTATCTTTCCATATGTCTTACGAGTTGCCTTTTGAAAGGAAAGTTCCGTTACCCACTCTACAGCTGGCCTGAAATAAAAACTAATATGGCTAATGTTGCTGAATACCGATCCCGTGTCATCAACTCATTTGTTGGTATGCCACATCTGGTTGTGCTATCTTGTCTGTCATGTCTGTTTCCCCAGGTACGGGCTCCTTTTCCGCCTCTGCACTGCGGTATGTACAGCACTGTAATGCACAGCTGTGCTTGCAGGCTTGGGCCCGCGTTTTGTTCCAGCTGTGGAATGAGCTGGAGCCTTGAAGGCCAAAGTGGGACATGGGTGATGTAACTCAATGTGGTCACAAAGAAGCTTCTTTGGAAAAGCAGGGTGTATATGAATTTCTGTAACCAGAATAAAGTCTCCTTTCTGGAAAGTGCGTAATTTGAACCAAGGATATTTTTGTGTTTGAAATGGCATTCTGTGTCAGAACAAACTGTCCTCCCTTATAATCTTCAAGTAGCTTAAAACCTTTCACTTCTGATACCCCTCTTAAAAGGGTAATTTTTTTTTTCCCCTTTTTAACTCCCCTTTATGTAGATACTTGAAACTTCCAGCAGAAAGTGCTAATTTGCTTTCAGTATGTATATTTGTAAAGCATGAGTTCCTTAGCAAGTTGTGTAAACCTTTGAAACAAAAGCAGCTAAAAAAGGAATTGGAATGAAACAATTTGCGTAGCAGTAGCAACCCATTTTTGGTATGTATACTAAAGCAGAAGGAGATCTTCACGGGAAAACAAAATATCCCAAATCTAGAAAAAATAAACAAATCTGGAATAAATAACTAGAGGATTTTCCACACTTTCATGTCAAAGACTGCTGAAGTGCTGTTCTGCTTCAACATTACTTCAATATTTTGACTTATCCAGCGATGGAAGAGCAAGGGCAGACTGAGATTCCTTTTTTTTTTTTTAATAGTTTAACAGTTTTAAGCTGTGAGATGCAGAGCAGCTTGTCACTTCCCGGCAGCTGGGCTGCGGTGGAGGCCGGGCAGTGCACTGGGTCTTGGTGGCAGGGGCTGCGGGGTGGCCAGGGTGGGCAGCAGCCATCGCCTGCCCCGCACTGGTGGCAGCCGCCAGCTCTGAGGACGCAAAGGTGAGGACACAAAGATGCAGAGAGGCAGTGGAAAAGCAGTAGGAAGGAAAGAGCAGCGGGTGAAGCTGTTGCCACACCACCCTGACCAGCCGCTCTGCCCTTCACCTCACAGGGGGAGCTGGGACGGGCTGAGCACAACCAGCCGTAGATGTAGGAGAAGCTGGGACTAGAAGGGGAGAGGAGAGCTTTTTATGTGTGTATGTTCTTTTATTTTATTTTTCGTAGTACTCAGATCAGTGATCAGAAGTAGTCGTTAATTGGCAACAAATCAAATTAAGAAAACCTCCCCGAGTCCAGGCCGTTCTGTGTATCACCTCAGCCCACATGGAGGTGACCCTGTCAGGCCCACTGACCTGAGTGAGACGATGGATTACAGGCTTGTGTCAGTGTCTAAAATGGTGTCTGCAGTTTGTGATTAGCAACATTATGGCCCTCATCGTAGCAAACCTCATCTTGAAGGTTTGCTATGAAGCCTTCAAGAGGTGTATGTGGTGTATGATTTCTCCCCAGATAAATAAATTCGATGGAACGTGAAATTTCTTGGAAACAAACTACTGTTAATTTAGTCATGTTAGCTGCAGTATGGTTAGGCAGGCATCAGCCAGCTAGCATCAAGAGCAAGAGAGAAACTTGTCTTTTAGGAACAGACATTAACAAAATGCGAGCTGCAACCATATGTGGAACAAACATCTTTACAGTGTCAGGCGTGACTTCCATTTGCTCCTGTTGAGCTGAGCACTGCAGTGCACCATGTGCTCTGGAGGAGAGGCATATGGAGAGATTCTGAGAGATTCTGGCTGAGGTCAGCTGTTAGGACAAAGGGCTGGAAGGAGGGAGTGAACACCCAAGTTTGGTAGACACAGAGTTTCTGATAGAGTTGCAAGAGAAAAATCATGTGGTTTTTTTTTTTTGTTTGTTTGTTTGTTTTTTGCAGCTGGTGTTTAGAACCTTGGACATAAAGGATCTACCTGCACTTCTATGTGATGAGATCTTTGGGCTGGTGGGAGTTCTCTGTTTGTATTATGGTATGCCTCACTGACTGCTAGGAATTGCGTTACTTACTGTGTTGTTAAACACCAAACTACATTGCCTGTGCATCTCCTCCATCTTTCACGATAGTGGTGCTTCTCTTTGCTATTGTCATACCCTTCGCAGCTGAGTCATTATTAAACTTGTTGGACAAAGACCTAATGGTTTCCTGGGGTTGTGGATAGGGGGGAGAGTGTGTTTATGGGGGTAGAAGGCATTAATCTCTCCAGGGGAGACTTCATCATACAGGGAGGCTGCAGTGTGGGATGGTGCTGGCTATGCTGGCATCCACCCACCCCCAGTCTGAACACAATTCCTCCCTTATTTTTTCTGACAGTAAAGCAGTCGCATCAGCTCCAGTGGTCCCATGAAGAAACAGAAAGAATACAAATTGGACAGGGAGAGAAAATATGGAGAAACTCTGGATTTTTAGAGTGTATTAAATCATCTAGTCATGGCCTTTTAAATGGCCTGTACTAATCAGCAATTTGGTGGTACAACATAAACATAGCTGCTTACAATGATCACAGGAAAAAATATGAGATTGTGAAAATCAGCGTGATCAAAGTGATTATAGTGATGGGATACAAGTGTAATTTTATTCTATATAGTGGTTAGCATCTAAATGAACTCTTTTCTCTCAATGTCTTTGCTTGCTTTCTGCTGCCATAAGATCTTAAAATCAGATATTCATTCTGAAGGAGCAAGTTATCAAACCTTGTTACAGTGACTATATAACAGATCATTTGCTGGGGACCAATGTGCATGAGTTACTGTAAGGTTAGAGTATAACTGTTGTCCCTAATTCCTACTGCCACAGCAGGTAATTAAGGTTACGTTTGGTGAGTAAGTTCAAAGAGTTAGCCTTTGACAAAACAGACATCTCACTGCAACTCATGGCTAGAGCCCAACATGTAGGAGACATGAAGAGTGCTTATAGGAATGGGGCTGGGAGCATGAGCCCTTTCCTTGATACATTATTATGTGATATCTCATGTGGTATTAGTGATTTGATTTCATCTCGATTATGTGTTGATGTGTATGAAACTTTTTTTTTTTTAATGAGCCTCAATCTTCTCTTAAAATGGTAGGGAATACTTGGAGGAAGGGGGACAAACAAAAACCAGTGACCAAAAAAAGTAAAACTTTCCTTGTCTCTGAAATCAGAAGCTTTAAAACTAGCATGACATACAGGGGCATTGATGTCAGAGCATTTCCTCAGCAGAAAGCAAACACTTGTCCATTCACCCCTTGGGGAATAAGGGAATTGTTAGGAAAAAAAAGAAATCATAAAAAATTGAAAAACAAGGCCTCACAGTGTGCGGAGAGTGGACTTAATTGGTTGCATTGGGAAATCATCAAGAAAAGCCCCTTCTTTTGATTTGATTCGCTGCAGACTGTCTTTCTCAAGTTGTCACTTGGCTGTATGTGTGGTAGATTGAATGGCATCTGTTTCATTTTGCTGTAGAAATATGCCTGAACATATAAAGTGAAATGTTTGGTTGATCACATTTTTTTTTCTAGCACAAGGTCTCCAGGGGATCATCCAATAAAAATTGGAAAGTGCTACTGTTAGGTATTAAAGCAGAGCCCTTGAAATCAAATGAAGCTTACATGTAATTATAAAACCCACACAGAGATGGAAAACCAAAGCCAATTAGCAAATGCTATCATTTGCCTCTCTCTGGGAATTTAGCTTACAGTCTCCACTCTTTGTTAACGCTAAACATGAATGTAGAGTTGATTGTCAGTAACGCTATCCCATTTTGCCTTAAGAAATTAGACACTGCATGCTTCTGTGTGCCTATTTCAGAGACAGAAGTTTCCTAAATCCTCACATGATGGTTTGACCCTGGCTAGCAGCTGAGCACCCACACAGCTTAGTCAAACTCCAAACACAGCACCCTGGTGGTCTCCTGTGAAGGAAGTTAACTCCATTCCAGCTGGACCCAGCACACCACCGTGGATACCATCTTTCAGAATGAAGAAGTCCTTCCTTCTTAGAGGGATTAGGTGCTGCAAGTCTGATGACTGATGCAGACATTAACATTCTCGCTGGCTGCAGCAAAGTAAAATAAGGCTATACTGGAAACAGGTAGAGTACTGGAAAAAAGAAAAAAGTGTCAATTAGCTGGACCTTTACCTAAACTTAGGTAAATATTAAGTATTTTCACCGATTTTTTTTCCCCCTCTGCTCAAATGCTTGACAGCTTTGTGGATATAACTTACAAATGGGCCTTAATCAAATGTCATGATGATAAATAGGAGATTTTCTGATAAGTTTCCAAGGATAAATCCAAAGAGGTGAGATAATACATGAGCAGTGAGAAGAGGGAAGGACTCTTTCTCTCTCTATTGCTTAAAAATTTAGGTTGAACAGGAGGCAAAAAAGAGAGAGAAAGGTGAGAGAGAAGAAGAAAGCTTTTCTGATTAAATCTTCCTAAGCATTCTGAAAATGTGACAAAATATATAATCAGAAATATGTAAAATATATAATCAGAAAATCTGCCTAGGGAGCGGAAGAGCTTTGTCAGAGATCTGATACTAACTTTCATCTAAAGGTGGCGCTAGCTCTTTGCAGGTGGAGTTTTTGTTGCGAGACTGGAAATGGAGATACCAGGAAGCCCTCAACTAATCTAACGCTTACCATTAATCCCAAACAAACCATCATTAGTATCTGGTTTTATCCTGCTAAGTCCTTGCTGGATCGTGAATTATGTAACCTGCGTTTTATTAACATGTAATGGAAGCTTATTATCAGGCAGGTTACCTCAGAAAATGGGAGTGGAAAAATGCGAGTGTGCTGCTTTCTTTTCTGTATTGTTTGTTTGAGGGATTTTTCAGGATTTGTTGAAGAAGTGAGTGGATGCTTTGTTTGTTCCATAAATAAACTTAAAACTCACTGTGCATATTGCCTGTCAAAAGCGTATGTTTGAAACATTACTTAGACCTTTTATATTTAACTAGTAGATAATGTTGATAAACAAAGTAGAAAAGGACTACAAAATCTCTTCTTTATAATATGAAAGAACTCGGTCTGCTATTCAGGTACAAAAATACATACTTCATCTTTTCATGAGTTGCTGTTCTTGTGCCCTCGTGTTGTTGCAGACTGATTTAGTGGGTATCGTATGAACAAGATAAAATGTTAATGTGTAAGGTGTCACTCATTATCCTCAGGATGCTGGCCTTTTCTGGCAGGATGGGAGGAAATGGTGCTGGAATTGTAAAAGGAAGTCACTAGGTGAGACTTGCAGAGAGGGGAAAGTATTTTGAAGTAAAAAATGTGAAGCAGCAAATGTCCAATGACAGAGGATATTTGGATTTTGACATGCACATGATGCTGTATTTCAGTGGCTGGTAAGGAAATAATTTTAGAGCAGTTATCTGAGTTGCATCAGAATAAATGCTGACTAAAAGTTTTGTAACCCATGATGGAAACGTATATACTGAGTGGCAGACCTGCCTCTGGGCAATATTAACATATATAGCGTGATAAAAGAACACGTTTAATTCCATTTGCCAGATGTTTGCTTTCCATCTCTCTGTACCTTCTCCCAAACAAAAGTGAATCATTGCCAAATTGTCAATATTTTCTCAGTACTGATAAAGCTTAAGGAATGGGCAATGTCCCAGCAGGCAATGCCCACGCTTAATTCATGCCTGTGCCAAAATAGATGCAGTAATAGAGACTCCACTGTTTCATGTGGCGAGTGTTGATACAATGGTCTCACAGAAACCATAAGCTGGTCAGTCCTGACTTGGGGTGAAACCTGTGGAAGTTCACTGAAGATCCCACTCCAGTGCCCTCTCAGCTGTTGAGTCCTCTGTGTCCTTTTGAGCTCACTTGCACAGCAGTTCAGCTCCTGCAAAAGGCTGGAGGTTTTGATCATTGAAACAAAATCCAAAAAGCATTTTTGCTCTGTATGAAAGCTGTTGCCTCAAAGTTGTGCTTTCTGTTGATTGCCACATCTGAGAGTATCACCCGGCACTTTGGTAAAGGTTAAATGCCTTTCCAAAAATGAGAGACTAATCACAAGGTAATTTGTTTAAAGCTCTTGGGAGTTTGCATGCTTGTTTGTTGTTGTTGTTGTTTTGTTTGTTTTATTTTGTTTTTGGTTGGTTGGTTGGGTTTTGCTTTTAAATAGCTAGTCATTCCACTCGCATAGTAAATGAGTGGCAGCTTGAGTGTTGATGAAACAAAGCTACTACTGTAGACAATTGTTCCTTATAGAGTCAAACTTCTCTCTGGTGACAGCGACAGGACCCGAGGGAACGGCATGGAGCTGTGACAGGGGAGTTTCAGGCTGGGTGTTAGGAAAAGGTTCTTCCCTGAGAGGGTGGTCGGGCACTGGAACAGGCTCCCCAGGGCAGTGGTCATGGCACCGAGCCTGCCGGAGTTTAAGAAGTGTTTGGACAACGCCCTCCAACATGTGGTTTAATTTTTAGGTAGTTCTGTGTGGAGCCAGGAGTTGGAATCACAGAATCATCTTGATGACCCTTGTGGGCTCCTTCCCACTCAGGATATTCTATGATTCTATGAAACTTACAGCCTCTATCTTCTAGGAAATGTAACACGTTAAAAGTAGTAAAGCTAGAGGAACTTTTGTACCAATTTTGAAGTCAAAATTTGATCTAAACAGAGGTAGAAATGTTCTGAGGAATATGTTTGCAACTAGCTGTTTGTTTTACTGCTGCAAAGAATTTTTATGATATTTGAATGATCTAAAACTGATTGAAGATATTAAGAGGAAAAATTGGTAGAAAGAGAGCGGCTCCTGTATTAGATTAGGTGATACCTTAGAAAATACAAACTTTTTTATAAATGCGTAAGTCTTTATATATAATATTTATGTTTAAATATAATCTCCATGTAAATATATAAATACATAAATGCATTTATTTTACCGTCAAATTTTTACCTCTGATGTTGTTAGACCATCATAGCTACCTCAGCGGTATATAGCCATGAGAAACATTTTGAATCATATAGAACACTAATGAACGTGTTTTGATGGCATCTTCAGAAAGTACAAGCTTAATTTGTGAATTTGGAAAAAAAAAGTATGCAAATAAAATCAAATCACGGAAAACCCAGCAATTTCATGAACTAAGTAACACAGCATTATATGAACTTTCCTGTGCCTGCTTTTATCTGTGAACATTGAATGTTCATTTATTTTATTTTGAAAAACTCAGAACAAAAAGTAAAATTAGCTCTTTTCCAAATACTTCCAGTGGCTGGTTGAATGCATTTGGTTATGGGAAATATGTGATAGGAGATCTAGAAAATTGGGCATTCAGTGCTCTGGGTAATTTAAAAAACCCTGATGTTACATCTGATTCTCAGATTAGTGAATCAAAGAACTGTTTCTGCAAATAATTGATTTTGATTTGACCATAATATGCAGTAAAACTCCTAACGACCATTTCTTATCCTTTGAATCACAACAACATACCTTCTTATTAGTTCATCTGAGCAAGCAGTTTTCTAGCTATTTAAAATACTGTTTTTCTAATGCATATATTCTTCCAGCATCTAGCTCCAGTGTGCTTGGACTTTCGAACACATACCAGCTTGTGCTGTTGTTAAATAGCACTGGGAGAGAAGCACAAATGTCAGTTTGTACTTAGAAGAAAGCAGTGTCAGTGAGAGAGGTCTGAGTATCAAGAGTCCTGCAGGGCATGCTTGACTCTGCTAGAGCTGTTTAGATTTCAGCCATATCCCTTTTTCCACTTTATCAATTGGAAAACAGAAAAGCAAGAGTAATAAAAATATGGCTAGCTTAAAAGAAAAGTTAAGTGATAATTTATTCAGCTGATAAACATCCACATTGTGACACTTCTGCTAATAAAGTGTGCTTGGCTTGGCAGCCGAGGGGATGATAATAGCCCATCATCGCTTAGAAATGAAATTATGCTGGAGGTAAGATGAGAAATGTTAGCAGTGAAGGTAATTAACAATTGAGTGCAACAGCAGTTGACAGGGTAGTTTTCCCACTGGGTAGAATTTTAAATTGAACCTGAATATCTTGTGAAAGCTTGTTTCAACTCAAACTCCTGAGTCTTATAGTGGATTTAACACTGGAAAGACCATGTGAAATTCTCTATGTGCTCAGTACTTGTCATAAGATAATGGTAATGGGGGTGTCTGATCTCCCCTTGGTAGGGAAATGTGAACATGAATAAATGCTAAATGCTTGCAGTGTATTTCAGGAGCCTTGGCCTGAGAGATACAAATCATCATTTGTTGCAATTATTCCATCTACTTTATATCAAACTAGATAAACTAAAGCAGTTTGAATTGATCTTGTCCTTAAAATTATATAAAAACAAAGGGCGTAGGATAAACTTTCTATTTTTGCCATTTTTTTTTTTACTTTTCTGATGTACATGGGTAAAGGAGAGAATTATAAACAGCATTGACAGTTAAACCCTTGCATCAGAGCAATGATTGACTTCTGATTAGTTAATTCAGAAAGATTTAAGACATTAAAGCACCAGGAACTGGTTGATTCTGGGGCAATACTGAGAAATCATTGAGGACATTAGTAGAGTTAAGTTCTCTGATAAAGAAACTGCAGTCAGAAAACCTGAAATCAGTTGGGGTGTTAGGTTGTTTCCAGCAGGTGGAGTTGGTGCCAGCAGCAAGTTTAAATGGCAGCAAGCTTTGAGCTGCTGGCAGTATGCAGCACTCTTACATGGGTTATCTTCTGCCAAGTCTTGCAAAGGTCTCTGTGTGCCAATGTTTTGGTCCCAAAAATGTGGGGATTCCTTTGGTTTTAAACAATTCAATAAGTGCCAGCAGGTAAAGCGCTAAAATATGGGTTTTATTCCTGCTTCCCCCTTCTCTATCCTGTCCCAATATTATAGGCATTGCAATAATGGAGAGAACAGTCCTTTAAAACTCAGAATTCTCCTCCTAGGTGGTTTTGACCCTCTAGTAAGATACAGGAGGCGTTTTGTAGCCAGTATGGTCTTCCAGACAAGTTCAGCAAAAGAAACTCACCCTCTTGTATACTCACATAACTTTCTACAGGTGGTGTTTCCATAGGTATCATCTCTATTACATTTTTAGGGAGTTGTGCCATACTCTGTTTTTTACTTTATTTTCTAAATGTTAGGTATTCTCTGCCCTGGATTCAACAACAAGTTGAATAATGCTGCAGCTGGAGAGAATCCCAAGGCAAAATGCTCAGGGGGAGCGGAGAGCAGCGGCTGCTTCATCAGCACCAGCAATTGCATGGGCTGTGCTGGGCAGTAGGGAAGAGGTAACAACAGCACAGCCCCCCGCAGCTGCTATCAACAGGACGCATGATGCTATTAAGAGATCTGTACTGAAAAACACACGCACGTGAAGTAGCAGGTGGTTGTCTGAGCCAAGTTAAGAAAGATGTGCCTAGGCACATTAAATCCAGCTGGAATAATCTTCATCAGTGAGGACAGCAGATTTACGTTCCTATGAACAGGCTGTGTCTGAAATAGCGGACAAGGCTCCCAGAACGGATTTTCACAGGCTTTGGCAGGCGGCCTCCGGAGGGATTTTCACTGGGTGGGTGTTCCCAGAACAGATTGTACGCATTATTTTAAGGGAAAGTTAAGAAATGAAAGCATTTCCCCTCTAGTCCGAAACTTGGCCAAGTGTGAAACTGTTCCCTGTTGGGCTACTGCTCTGCTAACCTGACTGCGAGATGCCCGACAAGTGTAGATGAGGCTGGAAAAAGCTCTCACTGTCTAGTGCTGGCTGTCCTTGTGTAGGCATCCACGGACTGTGCGACTTCTGTATACCAGCATATAGGCCCAGTGAAGCTGAACTGAGGGAACTGGATGATGCTGGAGGAATGGGAGGGTGCTTTGTTCCTCCATCACAAGCTGGGTGTGCTACCACAAGCGTGCACACCCAGCTATCTTCAGAGTGCATGCAAGATCACTGAACAGTGACTCTTTTCCAAGCCCGTCAGCACAACCTGTGCAGAGAGGAAAGAAGTCCAGCAGTGGCACCATGTACGGAAGCAGCGGAAAGCAAGGGCATCTGCCTAAAGGCCACAGCCTCCCTCCCTCTAAACACATGGGAAACTTTCTTTGCCAGTGAGTGCTTCCCATGGCTCTGTCACTAGCTGGAAACCATTTACTGTGGTGACTACTGAGACAGCAGCTCCCAGCCAGCACTACCAAGTGTCCTCCCTGCAAGACCCCTGCTCCCATTACATCTGCATGCGTCGGGTCCAGCCTGGGGTCTGAGTCTCTGCTTCGCAAAATTGGATCTTGCCTTGGTGGGTCAATGCAATCGACCTGGCAGGTGATTTTCAGGATCAGTTCTGATAATGCCAGATTAGTGAGGCAGCACAGACTGTGGGAAGCCAGCAGTGTTTGGGAATTATTAATGCTTTTCTACAGGGTCTGGGAAATTTATGGAAGACTCCTTCAGCATAAACCTGGTGGCTGCTTAATCCACTCTTTCTTGTCTGTATAGTAAATGTAAACATCCCCTAGGACAAACCCTTGTCTGCTGGTATCCTGCAAGCACAGCACTGAGCAGTGGCTGGTCTGTGGCCCCGTGTCTGTAGCTCCCAACAGCGCAGGCGATTCCCACTGCAGCGTCTGAAAAAAATGTGTCATCTCTGAGCTGTGCAAGGCTCTATTTTGTTATAGTTTCAGAAAGCCTTATTAGTTTCAGGAAAAAGTAAAAACTTTTTTGTTTTGTTTCTATAAGGACTCTTGCTGTGCCATCTGCTGCTTTTTATTCTTGAACCTGGCAAGTGCCGTGTAGCTAATCAGTGACGAGCATGCCTGCTTTCTCAGTGGAGGTGAGGATCTGCAGCTATACACCAGTGGTCCTGACGCCCACGCCCTGGAGAAGCACTGGTAGGACTCCCCTGCTTCCTGGGAAGGGTGGTGAGAGTTTTCCATGTGGAGTGGTCCCTGCCTGTGTCGCTTTTGTCACCTCTGCTTTGAGGGTCTGGCACATACGTTGATACTTAAAAATACAGTCGGCCTCAACGCCCTGCTGAGGGAAGGAGATGTGCATCCCGTGGCACTGGCGAATGCTGGTTTACCCTGATCGGCACAAAGGTACATAGTGTTTAAGATATCAATAGCCACAAGCGTAGATGTTTTAATTCTTACAGATTTGGAAATTGGGGCCTGGGAGGTTACACTTTATCCGTGAGAACTGTTTGGTTCAATGCATTGTGATCAGCAGAAGCAAGGCAAGAGGGCTTGTCCCACTCTTGCACTCTTCTTACCTATGTTCAGTGTCACCGGCTGTGGTAGAACTACTCCAGGTTTGTAAGTACACGTAAACAGACACCGGGGCTTCTGTTCTGCCCAGAGTCACTCAGCAAGACCTGTACCTTAATTTTACCCATTTAAATCCTGATCAGAAACTTGGAAAGCAATGACAGACCATTGCGCTGTACCACCCACTGCTGCTGTTTCTCACAGCAGTTTTATGCCCTGTTCATTTCAGGACATAGTAAACTGCTATTTAAGTGAGATTAGTTTTGAACGCACTGCTGCTTGGAGAATGTTTCTGGATAATCAGGTAAAAAAAAAACAACAAAACTGTTATGCTTCTGAGAACCGACTGAAAGTCTCTCATAACAGTGGCTTTCCAAATGAAACAGATTTTTAGTGAAATGGAAATATTAGAAAGTGCCTGCACTCTAACAAAAATGATACTCAAATTTTTGTTTAGTTTAGATTCTAACAGTTGTCTTCCTGTGTAGCAATCTTTTTTGCTATTTTGATCTAATATTTGTTGGCTTGTGTCTCCTAACAACTGTGTGGCCCAAGGAAATGTATTTGACAGGCCAGGATCTGTCTGAATGGTGCAATATAAAGTGATATTATGTGTGCTTTAATTTGCATGGTAGAGATCTGATTCCTATCATGTTATTTCCGTACAAGTCCATAGACAGTAATAACAGAAAATTGGCTTTATGTCCTGCTATCTATACTAGAAGACTCTTCTTGAAGGTATCCATGTTAGGTGTTCATGTCAAAAGTCATAAGTCAGGCTCATCAAATACATGGTTTGGGTTCTTTTATATCTACATTTCAGCTTCTGAACCTGCTGCCCAGGGAGGCTGTGTGATCTCTGAATTTGGAAATGTTCGAGCCTCAGTTAGACAAAGGCATGGCTGAACAGTGCCAGTGTAAGAAATAGTCCTTCTTCGAGTGAGAGATTAGACCAGAGATGTCCAGAGGCCCCTTCCTACTGACATTTCTGTTATTTTGAATCTGAACCACATTTGTTAGCTTTTTCCACAGTCATGAAAACTTAATACTAACTTTTACAAGAAGTCATGAAAGGATAAATGAAAACACTCTAACGTTGAGACTTAAAATAGCAAGCATGGCAGAGCTGAAGAACAGTGGTGTCTGAGATTCACTTCAAAACAAACTTGAACACAGTCTCAGTAAGTTTCCAATTTGACCTTGAGAGCTAGCCCAAAAAAAGACACTTTGGAACTTTATTTTAGGAGCATTGGACTTGACAAAGTGACTGACTTTCTTGAACATATCAGGTACAATAATAGAGATCCATCACAGCTGCATAACCTTAGGATTCAATCCTGTAAGGATTCAGCAAGAATAATTCCCTGAGTAACACGGAGCTCCTATGAAATCCTTTCCTCTTTGTAGAAGTATGTGGGGAAAGTAACGTTCTGGGCTATATAATGTGCTGCGGAATCACCGGCATAACAATTCTGATCAAAGCTGACACCTCCAATGTGTTTCTATATGCAGTCTGTTCAGCATAAATCATAAACAGATGGTGTCATGGTGCCAGTGTCTCACAAGTCATGCTACAGTCATTGGGTGTTAGCTCGGGCTCAGTTGATGCCTAACTTTGCCACTTTACCCTTAATTGTTGAGTGTGTTTCATCCATAGAAATAACCTTTTATCCATCTGAAGCCAACTCTTGCTGGTTTCCATGGTGTGGGAGGCCAGAGAACAGGTTTTTCCACCAGCCAAGCTGTTCGTCTTCCAAAGCTGCCTGGCTGCAGTACCTTTGTCAACAAGTTTTGCAGAGGATCAGGGGTTGGTAATGCATACCGACTCCCTCCAACCCATTTCCCATCTCTTTGCCACCCACACAGTTAGCTTGATTCTCAGAGCAACACATGCTTTCACTCTTTCATCCTACTAATTTGTTAGCTGGGATAGCTAGTCGTCTTGCTTTACTCCACTTGATCTCAGGAGCTAGGCAGGGCAGTGGAAGAATAGCCTACCGTCACATAAAAAACCTCCAATTAGTCAAGGATTTTGAAGGATTGGATAATGATGATGTAGAGCTTAACCTTTATTATTTGTGACTACTGTTGAACATCTGGCATTTTAACAGTTGTTGTTTCTGGCTCAAAATCCAATCAGTTAAATTCTTCCTCTGATTTCTCCCTGAAGTTGCAGCTGAGTATATTCAACTGCATTTGAACGACTGAAGTACATTTTTCTCCTTTGTGGTTTCCTCTTTGGCCATATCAGAGATGAAATTTGAAATTCAGTCTCTCTACTGCTGTGATTTAGAGCCCAATCAGCAAAACTGAAACAAGCTCCAAAGTTTCTTAACTCTCCTTAAGACTGTTGAGATCCAGAGTCTTGGCTATATCTGGTTCAGACAGAGGTTGCCACATCAGAGCTTGGTTGTAAGCCTGGACCTTATCTGCCCAAATGGCTGGGAGTCATCTGCACCTCAGTTTAAATGAGACTTCTATCACACGACTGAGCAACCACTTTTGGCAGTGCAGCTGCAACTCTGTGGTGCTGAGTGACATTCACTATTGGCAGCTCTGGCACAGGAGCCCATGGCATGAGATGGACTTTGTTCAACTTGGAACAAGTCTTCGCTGGAAGAGACAAAACTTCAGAAAATTAACTCCTCACCTCAGCAGCAGCTTCTGCTCTTCTTGGGTTTCTCCAAAGCCTAGGAGAAAAACACCTTGTGAGTGTCAACACCTGACTGTCTTGAAAATCAGAATAGCCAAAGTTCAACTGCTGCCTTCTTGCTTTGACATGCATGTCAGTGTGCTTAGAAGTGAGGTACCACATCAGTGATTTATATCAAATACAGCAACAGCAGACAAAACTCCAAAGCAATTTTCAGCCTGAGTAATCACTGCAAATTTGCTCCAAATGTTGAACAGATGGAATCTGTATATGACTTCTCTGAGTATAAACACAAGCACCCTGTCATATTTCAATTGCTGATGTAACAAAACAATGCGGCTCTTTCTAAACGGAAAGTACATGAATTTGGGGGTCTGATTATTTGTTTTCTGAGTGCAGTGAAAGATCTGGTGTATTCACTTGCAAATAACACATGACAATTGCCAATTTGTTTCACTCCATTCAAATATTTGCTCAGCAAAGTGGTAATATGAGTTCTCTGCAAAAGGTGTGTCCTTGATATCAAAACCAATTTATGCTTAATTTGGCTCTGCTGTTATCATATGTAGTCACTTCCAGTATGCTGAAGAGCATAAAAGCATGCTGTAGAAGTGGAAGGGGTATGTGTGTCTATTCTTCAGTTCTCACCTCCTCCTTGGCTGAGTAGGAAGGAGGCCTGGTGGTCCTGAAACAGGACTCTCCTCCCATCTCCTCTCTTGCTTTGTGACCATAGGAAAGTCACTTACCAATTTGTGCCTGTATGTGTGAAGTGGGAATACGTGGTTGTCTTCCTTCCATAAAATATTTTGAGATCTGTAGATGAAAAATACACAAGTTAATATTCTTACTGTTATGGCTTAAGATGGGGATTTCAAATGAGGAGAGTTAGGCTCTGTTCTTCCTCTGCCACCTGTGTTCATGACCTTGGATAAAGACTATTTTAACAAAGGAGGAGTAGGGGTAAGACCTTCCTACTTCTTGAGGGAATGTCTGGAGGCCCTGCAGACTTCTCATAGGTTGTCTGGGACAGGTTGGCCTGCCCCTTCACGGTTGTTCCCCAGGAGGGACCTGGGACCTCCTCCCTGCTGCCTCCAGTAGGTGACTGGGACTTAACTTTCCTTATGAATGTGTGGAAACTCCATCACTATTCTCTCCCTTGTGGCCTGGCTTTGGCCTCTCCGTATTTCCCTGTTGCTCTGAAGAAAGAGCTGGGATATTCCTCTTATCTTCTTCCCCTCCACTGATGTGGGTTTCCCAGTGCTGTTTTCACCTCCTGAG
The DNA here is from genome assembly GCA_013399475.1 of Chauna torquata. Lineage (NCBI taxonomy): Eukaryota > Metazoa > Chordata > Aves > Anseriformes > Anhimidae > Chauna > Chauna torquata. The sequence continues at coordinate 329,376 of VXAL01002740.1, read as the reverse complement.
TGCCTGGCATCACTGCTTCTTTCCCTCTTCCCCCTCCGTCCGCTCTAGAGCTGAGTGATGGGAGCCATCCCAAGACCATCCACCTCGCTGTATCTTTAGTGCACCAGAACTCTTCCTTCAGAAAACTTACACTGCTGCAGACAAGTCCCTTGAGATTTTCCTGACACCTTTTTCCCATTTCACTATGTCCAAAAAACATCCTGAGTGGAAGAGGGACCAGGCAGCCAGATGACTGCTGTAGCTGATTGCAGTGTGTGCTAGAGCCTCATTAGTATTTTAGCTTTTGGATGTAGTCGAAGGATAGATTTGCTAGCTTCATTTGCTTCCAGCAAAAGCTGCTTTAGGCTTACACATGTAGCCAAGTACCCTGAAGGAGGATTTAACATGGCAGGCCTATGTGTTAAAGTTTTACATAATGTTTAATAAGAAAACCAGCTGTCATTTGCTCTCAGTCATCTGACTGGGTCTTCAGCAGTTTCCTATACGTATGGCAAACTTCTTTGCTGCTAGAGATACTAAAGGTGTCAAAACCTTGTGCACAGTATGTTTGGGAACATACAATCTTTTGAAGTGTGCGCAGGAATTTCCAGCTTCTACTCTTCATTTTTAGATCCTGCTAATATCATCTATATAAATACACAGACATGCAAATTTTCACACCTTAAACTTCCTTCTACTTCATTGTGTTAGCCTCCTCCTCTCCTTTTTAATAGATGCCTTAAAACTCCTTGCTGTTGGCAGATTCTCATCATCAGCCTCCACTCTGGATCCAGTTTTATCTGCCTGACTGTAGGGTGGTTTTTTTTTTTTTTTTTTTTGCTCTCTTCCATCTTGTTCCTCCACTAGAAAAAGAGAGAAGAGAAGGAGGGCTAGAGCAGTGTTCACAGTACAGGTCTCTCATGCGACTTCTCTTGTGCTTGTGGAAACCAGTTGCTGGAGTCTCTCTGCTATGCCATCACTGTCACCAATTGCAGAAGCTGGTCCATGAACATCCCATAGCATCACTTGCTGACTCTGCCTCCTTGTCTGTGAGCTCTGGATGACCTGATATTTATGACAGGGGCTTGCTGTCTCCCTTTGAAATCTATCATACTGAAGAGCTGTCAAAACATTTATCAGTAATAATGGTAACTGAGAAGTGTGTAGTCTTGGGGCTACAACAATAATTTGCAGTACTTCTGCTATTCCAAGTTCCGAGCCTGTCCTGGGTGTGTGTCCCCTCTGACAAGTGAGCAATTACTTTCACACACAGTTTCAGTCAGATTTTTGTTGCTTTGATTTTATTTCTTTGCTTTGCTGTTTTGCAGTGATGGGTGGTGTGTCACAGCTCACAAGTCACAGGATGGCCTCTTGATTCTCATGTGATAAAGTAAAGGAAATCAGTTTTAGTGCCCCAAAGCCCCTGCTAGTCTCTGCTTGTTATGTACCTTTTTTCAGTTATGTTCTGAGTGGCTGTAAAAAGCTTTGTAGGCCACATCATGCCTGTGCCTCAACATCCTTTAACTGGAACCTCAACACCCTAAATACTCTTTGATCTGTGCTAGTTATTTCCATTTGACATGCTGCTGCTGTGAGCTGGGAACTGCTGAGTTTCATCCCACTGTCACTATTGACTGGATTTGATAACACTTTGCAACCTGGTACAGCACCTTCCCAGTGCTAAGCTAGGTAATTCTTCCGGTAGTGCTGCGTATAAGAATTAAATGAAAGCACATTCAAAGAGGTAATTATATTCTAAGCTGCAGAAAAGGATGCTCTTGTTTTTTGCTCCACTCTTTGTTCTATTGTGGCTTTCTCCACCAAAAATGCAGACTTTGGAAAATGAGGGTGAGAAAATCTTGTGGAAAAACTGATCATTGATACATTCTGGGCTAAGCTTTAGTCTTGCACCTTGTGTAATGAGCTCTGTGGGGAAGGTAGTACTAAACGTTACTGTTCTGATGCTGTGCTTTAGAGCTTTATCCCTCCTCAATATCTCTGTCCAGAGGGAACTCTCCAATATCATGGATCTAACTCATACTGCTTGCAACAGGAGCAAACTGTTACCCTGCATGTCTTTTAGCAGCAGCTCTGCTCCTGAGGGGTGGGGCATGCTTTGTAGGATTGATCTTGCTTAAGTTTTCAAGACTCAGGTGATGAGCAAGCATTTTTCCTTTTCACTGGTGCCACTGAGAAAGTGATCACTTTTTCTTTCACATTTTGGTATCAGATGGAAGATGCTTTACTGAAAAAAGAGCGAGGAAGGGCATGCCCCTGGGGACCTGACCTCAGTCAGGATGTGATACTGTAGATGATGTTGAAAGAAAGCCTGACCACTTGAAAGATCATGAGATTTGTGTGGTGTTTCATAAGCAATCTGTTTGTTAATCCGCATGAAACATAGGTAAAAAGGTCATGTTGTATTTGATTGTATTGCTCTTCCAAACTTGCAGTATAGTTTTCCAAACCATGTAAATTGCTCTACTTATGTTTTGTCATCTGAACAATATTTAGCACCATCAGCACTTTTTAACTTTCTGCATATTTTAAACTGCTGCAAATTTTGAAATCCTTTCTATTTCATGTAGGTTTCACTGTTTGAGTCCTTGGAAAAAAATAGAATATCCTTGTACTTACACTTTTGAGTGATGAAGCTGTGCCAATATGCCTTCACAGATCCTGAAAATGGTAATTACAGAAATGGAAGTTGCATGTATACACCAGGAACTTGGGGAACTGCAGTGTTTCTAGCTGCAAATAGGTACGTGGCACAGGAAAGTTTAGCATGGTGACTGTTGATAAAAAAGGCATGTAGGAAATTTGGAAAATAGCAAGTGCTTTTCTTTCTTTTCTCATTATTATTGCTATTTTCAGTATTACTTTTTGTCACATATGACTTGTCAGAAGCAAACCCCCCACTTAGTCTCTTACTGGTCTCTACTCTCCACAAGTTTATTTGACAATCTTAGTTGTGGAAGGTGAAGAGAAAGAGGGGCTGTAGTGGGGAGAACAGGACCAGAAGGCTGCTGGGTAAGTGAATGCCAACTTAGACATGGTGAGAATCTCTTTTCCTTCATGAAAAATGCTAATTAAAAATAAAATTCATAAAAATAACTGTTTTTTTTTTTTTTTTATTCTCAGCAACTGAACTTCTGGAAACTGTCGATTTTTTTCATGTTAGCCAAGTTTATCTAGATTTTGTCTTTCCAAGGAAAAATATATATGTATATTTTTCAAAAGAGCGGAGATTTACCCAAAAAAGTATCTGGCTGAAATATACTGTCTGTTGAAAAAGTGTTTTGAAAGAAAATTTCCAGTCAGCCTCAGCCTTTGTACTCAGCACTGCAGCTGAGTCCCAAATATCGGACTGAAAGTAGACTGCAGCAACAGCATTTGTCCAGCATTTCTGAAGGCTGCTGGTCTTTCACACAGTATTTTTTGTCTTGGTAGGTCATGACATGCGGCAGCTTTGAATGTTGCTGAAGCATCTCTCCTGTGCTGTACATCACTAGCACCATGAGTGCAGTATCTCTAAAGGTAAGGAAGCAATCTGCCTAGGAGGATGAAAACCTAGGCCCAGATGTCAGCTCAGGCTGAGCTGTACTTGAAGGAATCTAACATGCATAAAGGTGGCCCACCACAGCTTTTGTGACTCCCAGCGTGTTGAAGTTCTGGCAAGCGTTAAAGCAGCCACGGTGCTGCTCTGGCTTGAACTGGCTCATGATCACTCCCAGCAGCATGCTTGCGCTGGTTAGATCTTCCCCAAGGGCTCATCTGCAAGCACTTTTTCCCTACAGGGCTTGTACCCTGGGCATTAACAGCACTAAGAGTTTATCTCACTTCTCAACATTACCTGGAGATTTTTCCATGCAGAGACAACATGTACCTGCTTCCTGGCAGAGGTTTACTGCTTCTTTGTGTTGCTGGAGCTGTGCACAGGTACTACTTTGACAGTCAGGATCCGGCCTAGAGGATCTAGCAAGAGAGCCATGAGGCCGGCTTCTCTCTTTAATGAAAAATTTACATTAATGTTTGTATTTTCATCAGATATATGACTTAGAGTGAAAGGACACATTTAGCTCATGGTGTCTAGAAAAACAATCCAGTCTTTGTTGAGTTGTGAGGTCACTGGTGATGAAGGTCTCACATCGCTGATCTCAAACAAGGACATTTTCTGCAGCTAATCTTTGAATAGATGAGCAGAGCCTCTAACAGACACCCTAAAACATTTCTGAATATTCAGAAACAAATTTAGTAGCTTGATATTTTTCCTAGCAAATGATGAATTATTCATGATAATTAAAGCAATTGTTTTACTTCTCTCCCCCCATCATTTTGTAAATCATTTCATTAATCCATCACATCTGTTGAGAGCATTAGGTGAAAAAGAAAAATCTAAAAATCCATCGCGCCCAAAACTCTGCTCTACCTCGCTGATTGTTCTCTCAACCATTAGCTACTCAGTGCCCCAGTTCAGCAGAAATGGCCTCTGAAAAGATTTCTGTTGTTTTCTAGAAATCTTTCTGTAAGAAAAACATCAAAATGATGACGGGGAACATCCACATATATTATTCACTGTTAATAGCAATACCCTCTTTTGGCCTTTTTAAAAGCGACACCAGGTGAAGAAATCTATGACGACCTGCAACAGAGCAACCTACTTAGCTCTGCTTTGAGGTAGGCATGTTCTTAAGTAAAGGACTGCTCAAAACTTTTTGCAAACTCTATTCAGCAACTTCTTTTTTTATATCAGAGAGAAACTGTTGGGTTTTGTAAATGCCTTCCTTGCCTGCAATTGCTAATAGTTTTTCAGATTATGGAAAATGGGATTGTGTGAGAAACTCATTTGCTATTCTCTGATTGCTTTTTACATTTCGCGTGGAAAAAATGTGTTTGCTTTGTAGGGCCATATGCACCAGCACATTCATGACTGGCATGCTGCTGGCTCTGCATCATTCAACTATGACCCTTCTCAGAAAAACAACCTGAAAAGATTATTTCAGATGCAAAATCAACCCTTCAGTTCTAGATAAGTCCTTTTCCACTGTAGGTAACTAACCTAATGGAAGTTTTAGGTGGATCTTACAAAGGTGTGCCTCATTCCCTCCATTAGCAGTAGAAGCCAGGGGTGACAGAGCTCCTACCTTGTTTGACTCAGTTACATGTCTGAAGTGTGATGGATTGAATCCAGGTTACTGCTTCATGCTGTTTGTGCATCTATACTAGAGTTAAAAACAGCATCACGGAGCACAGGGCCCAGTTCATAGGTTGGAGGCTGCTCTTGTTATTCACAGTAGGGTTTGCAGCCTTATTTCCTGTCTGCTCTTCAAGTTCCCTCTGAAAGCAGAACTAGTGTCTGCTGGGCAAGCTTTTGCCTTGTGCTTATTGCCCTCTCCATGCTCCGTGGACTGCAGTGAACTGATTGCCCCATACCCAAGTGATGAAGGTTTCCTATTGTCTTCATTTTGCTGATAGGAAATTGAGGAAAGGAAAAATTGAGCTTTGAGTTCTTTGGGTAACAAGGTCATCTACACTTCTAGGGCTACGCCATGTCTGGCTGAGATACAGCATGGCTCGTTTCAGGGAAAGTGTTTGAGTATGAGGCTCTGCGTCCATGTAGCTAAATAAAACAGCATCCAGTAGTGAGCTTAAGCACTGGATAGTACTTATCCATACCACTTAACTCCTTCCTGCCATGGTTGGGCTACACCAGTTGGCAGCCTCTGTGATTAAGGGAAGGTGATACCCCAGAGACCATCCATAGCAGGCAGGATGGAAGATGCTGCACAGTGTCTGGCTCCCTCCTCAGCCCTCTGACCCACTCTAGCAAGTCTTGCTTCCTCAGGTTTTCTTGTATGCTCTTACACCATGCTGCCTGGCACATATTTCACATGCATTTGCTCCAAAATTGTCACTCTGCTGAAATAACATGGTGTATTTAAATCCCGTGATTTCAGACATTTTGAATTAAACACCATTCCCTGTCCCAATAATGTCTTAAGACCACAAAGCATCACATAGGCCCCAGAGGAGATGCAGGGCCAAGTGTGTGCAGTGTGGATGTGACCCACTCTGGGTGACCTGGCATCAGTCTTGATCCAATTGCTATTAAGCAGTATGACAGAGAGGCAGAAGCTCTGCAGCCAGGTACCTCTGTGGGGAAGGGGCAAGTGATGGGGGTGCAGGCTGGGTCTTGTGTCAGACCTGGAGCCGAGGGAGCTCCTGGTGTTTAGAGTGCCTCTGAAGTGCAGAGGCACTGGCCAAAGGCTCTTTGGGCCAAGAGAAAAGCAGTCTTGGGATGTAGGCAAGTGAATGGTGCAGCCAAGAAGTCACGTCCTGAAGGGAAGGCTAGAGCAGCCATTGCCTGTTGGGATGAGATTTATCTGCGCTGCTTGTCCTGGTCTCCAGTCTGTTGTCTAGCAAAAGAGTCTCATGATTCATATGCCCTATTTTAGGTATCTAAAAGATATTTGAAGCAAAATATACCCTACACAAAGTAGGTAGACAACTACACTTGAATAAATGGCTCTCCCCTTTGTGCCAAGGCTTCTGGGGAAGGTTAACAGCCTGAGCCTGTTTTGAATTTTTTTTTTTAATGCTATTTGACACCAAAATTAAATGCATCATAAGTTATTTTTGATAATTATTTTTGATAATTTTTCTTCATGCAAGTCTGCAAGGCTTTTTCCCCACAGAAACACAAAATGGGAAGTACTTCTTGCTCAGACACGTCCTCTGTAAATTCAGTGGTTTGTGCTCCTTACAACTGCAGTTACTCACTAGCAACAAGTCGTTACTTCTTTCTGTAGTTATTTTTGGAACCTAAACATAAATGGTGCAATAAATGTAGAGGGGAAAAAAACAGCCTAGTGCTTCAGACTTGCAATGTTTTGAAACCAGCTCCTGAAGCCAGTAGCTCATGTACTGAGCTCTGGCGATACCAGCAGGAAGTTGGTGCATGTACCTGCCTGCCAGGTGGGGAGTTAGCAGCAAATCTCAGCTGACAGGTCTTGCAAATAAACCAGGCACGACACCTGTAGATCACAACCTGAACCAGAACCCCGAGGATCCATTTCATGTGAGTCTCCAGGAGGCATAATTCTGACTACTTTTCAATAGTAGGCCACTAGCCTTAGGCTCTAATAGCTGGAAATAATGGAGATTTATCAACTAACGAATGCAAATTTGGGCCGTGTCAGCAGATCTCTGAATGCTAATTCTTTATGCTTGGCTTTACCCACGCAGTGCTGCACAGTGGTGAAGATCCTTCTGTAACTAATCGAACCTTTGTGACTCCATTTCCTTGTCTGCAAAATGAGACAGTGGGTGATCGCGTTTGCAGAAAAGATTCACTGATGGGAAGAACCAGATTACAGCCTGGAGGAATATGTGTTTACCCTCATGGTGAGCAAGCTTTTTCTTGTTCTTGTTTTGAAACAGCCTGTTTGTTCTTTCCTTTGCACTGCATGTGAGGTTCCTCTAACTAAAATGGAAGAGCCGTAAGAGACAGCCTTGATCGCACCTGTATTCTTGTGTCGAGTGTCATCTGTTAGGTGACTCTAAAAGGGTTTCCACTCAGCCCAGTGGTAGCCTCAACAGATCACTTGTTGGATGTGCCTTGCTCTCTTCATTGTCTAGATACAGCAATTCATTCCCTGTGAATATGGTCCAAAATGTCAAAGCAAAAGCCCCTGCCATTATTTTGCTTGTTTCATGAAAGCTGAATGAGAATAATATTTGTGACTTTCATTCAGAATCTGAATTCTGCTAGGTTCACTCAAATGTTTCATCAGCAGTGCTCAAATATTTTAGCAACTTCCTACTGAACCTCAAGACCATAATGAAACCTGAAACTGAGCAATTTATTTGCAAGCCTTTCAGACAATTCAGAAAATTATTTCCTCTTCAGAAATGCATCCTCCAGGAGTACAGAAAGTAATAGCTTTCCATCTCACTCGCAAAGAAGAATTAAATTTCATTTTTGGTTAGACTTTTGCATATTCACATCCTTCCTCTCAAGGGAACATGATTTACTAATAACTACAAAGCTTTTCAAGCTCCCAGAAAGAAGGCAGAAAAGGCTGTAGTGCACAGACATTTCCATAGGACACCAGGGTTATCCGTGTGATGCAGACACTGCTCGTCTGTAGCTCAGACTTTGTGCCAAAGCCTCCTGGCCAGCAGTGCTGCCTGTCAGTGTGGAGGTCCTGGGGAGGTGGAGGGGGCTTAGCTGGGTGCTCTGCTTCCCTTCCAGCAGTGCAGGATGCAGCAGAAGAGGCAGAGCAAAACTCACCTACTTTCCCCTCCTCGGTTCTGGCACCATTTTTGAGCCTCACCTGCAAGAAACTCTGCCCTGCTGGGCTAGCAAATGCCAGTGTCTGACATTTTATTGCATTTGTACAAACATCCGCTAATGACTAAGCACTGCATCTACAGAGTGATGTAGGGCCAAGACCCAGAGAGGAGCAAGGCAGAATTTTGGTGCTCAGTTTCCAACTTGCAGGACTGGGGTGCGTCTCTGTTTCCTCTCCCTGCTATGTTCCTTCTTAACCTTGGAGGTTTCTAACCTCCGTAGGTGCCTGCATTTGTTACTAAGATGTTCTGCAGAAGCCTTCAAAAATTATTTTTGCTAGGGTTAAGCAGGAAAACTGCTGTGCTTATGTGACAGGCTGTACTGGGATGGAGGTAATTTTCTTCATGGCAGCCTGTATGGTGCGGTTACGAAAACCATATTGCTCAAAGGCTTGCTCTGGTGGTGTATTGGGTGTAGGCGGCAAGAGTTTTACACTGGGGGGGCTGCAGAGGTGTCCTCTGTGAGCTGAGGTCAGAGTTTCCCCTGTGTTGAACACAAACTGTTCCAGCTGGCTCTGCTCTGGACCCACTGTAAGCCACAGGTGAGCCTGTCAGCCAAGTTAGTCACACGTCTGTGAAAACTTATTTAAGAAAGGGGAGAAAATGCCATAGAGTGGAGGAGGGAACAAAAAGAGTGAGAACTTGCAGAGGGAACATCAAGGTCAGAGAAGGAGAGGGAGGAGGTGCTCCTGGTCCCAGAGCAAATCTCCACTGCTGCCCACAGAGGACCCATGTCGGAGCAGAGAAAAAGTGCGAGAAGGAAGGAGCAGCAGAGAGAAAGCCCCCAACACTGCTTGGGGTGGGGGTAACAGTCTGGAGTGAAGCAGTCAAGTTAAGCCTGGGAAAGGGGGCAGGAAAGATGTCGGCTTAATGTCTGTCTCCTTGTTTCTCACTACTTGAATCAGTAATTAAATATCTATTTTAATTGCCAACATGTAAGTTAATTTTCCCCAAGTCAAGTCTGGTTTGCCCATTACAGTAACTGGTAAGTGATCTCCCTGTCTTTATCTCATCCCATGAGCTTTATTGTTCTTGTTTTTTTTTTTTCTTTTTTTCCCTCTCTATTTTCTCCCTCTTCCCACTAGGGGATAGGGGAAGAAAGTGAGCCAGCCGCTGGGTGGGAGTTTGACTGTTGGCCAGGGCTAACCCACCAGAGGCAGCATCCTTGGAGCGTGTACAAAATACAGCTATAGAATAGTTTTCTGCCAAAATTTCTCCTCTTGTGGCTGGACTGTTTGCCCGAAGCATACACTCAGTCCCCTCCTCTGGTTAAAACGAGTCAAAATCTTACCTCTCTGCCCTATTGGCTATGGACTACTTTGTCTTTCTGCCTTGCCTTGGAGCAGGGATCATGATCTGGGGGATCCCATCATCCGCCTGTGCAATGGGTCTGCTCAGCAAGCCAAAGAGTAGTACTCCCTTTTTCCTCTCTCAGGTTATTCAAGTATAGCAGTCTTTGGTCTGAGGGCTAATAAGGCAGGGAAATTATTTGGCAAAAAAAGATTCTATTTTCTAGGGACTAGAATTTCCTAAAGTGTCTTTGGCATGTAGCAAGGCTACAGATCTCAAAGAGATCATGCAGGCTTGCATCATGGAGTTCAAGTCCTCACTCCAAGTCAGCCCAAAGTGGTGATTTGAAATTATCTAACCAGTCAGATGGATCTATTTCTTTCTGGCTTTTAACAGCCAATCTCAGAAATGAGCTCATAGTCGACATTTTTGACCAGACACAACTACATATTCTTCTTGTTGGCCTTCCCTGTTGGCTAGGCTCAGACAGCCCTTTGCTTGGTTTGCCCATTTCCAGTGAAGACAGCACCATTTTCTACTGCTCCGTGGCATTATCTGGGGAGTCCCCAACATCCTACCCAGGAATGTGAGCTCTGTCTCGTGCTAACTAATTAACTAATCAGTTCCCCTTTTGATTTAGCCCTTAGGTCAAAGTATTAAATATCTTCCTTGTGTTTGACTCTAGGCTTACAAACAGGTCCCTAGAAAAATGAAACATTAATGTGCTGTATCCTTTAACTTTGCGCCTTACACTGGAGCAGGCTGGAGACTGCAGCCTCTGATTTAACAGATCTGAGACAAACTTTTGCAGAGACATAACAGCATCCTCAAAGTTTCCTTCTGGGTCCTCTTCCTGTGCTAATCTCAACACAATGTTTTACAAAATCAGGAGGCTTGTGCTCTTCTTAGACCCAACAAGACACTGCTAACCATGCTGCATTTCAGTATTCTGGGCAGTCTCAGATCAATTGTTACCTCACGGAGAAAAGGCAGATTTTTCTTGTATGACCTGCAGTCCTGGAAAATAAAGCAGACAAGGTCCACTAATAAACTACTTTAGCCATAGGTATACTAGGAAATAACTTCACTTAATTAGCTTGATGGATTATAGCATTTACTTAAAATCACCCATAGAGGTGTATTTAGGTTCAGGAAAAGGCTTTGTGTGTGTGGAAGGTTTAAACTGAATCAGTTCTTCCTGCAGAGTAAACAGATGTGATTGTTTTTTTCTCCAGGCAAACAAACCTGGCTGTAGCCTTATGAGAATATAAATCACTGTGAAGACTTTCTGGGAAACTCAGCAGTGTGGGCTGATATGGTAGCAGTTTCATGTCTCTTTGGTCAGCTGTGAAGCCAAGTCTGGCGAGGATATGGTCTTGTGCTACCCGTGAGTTTGTCTTTTGG
>VXAL01002740.1:284932-318341 GCA_013399475.1 Chauna torquata | reverse complement strand
TTCTTCGTGTCTTAGTTCCAAGTTCCTATGTCAAGTTTAGTTGTTGACTGTAGACCATTAGTTGAAGTAGTAAGTGTATGTTTTCTGTGTGTTTCCTCTTAGTCACGAGGAGCTGGACAGTAAAGCAGAAAGCACTGGAAGAAATAACCAGAGACCCAGCCTCATTTGATTAATTTTTGAAGTTGTCTTTTCAATTATTCAGATACAAGCAAAAACAATAAAATATATTTTAAAGCATCAAGTTTTCTGTTCTTTCAGCAGTAATGGCTCTCTGTATGTAAAAACCCAGAGAGATGGGGTGAAAAGCAGTACAAACAAGAAAATACTTTTCAGTCACTGGTGATTGATCAGATGAGCATAAACAGTTGGTCCACTTCTGCTATCATTCTTTCTCAATAATAGTATGTCTGTCTGAAGTCTTTATTCTCAGGTTCTGTGTATGGCTTGAGTCCTTTCTCTGGGAATGTGCAGTGCTGAGCAACGCAGCCGACTTTTTTCTAATGAAAAAAAGGACATCCTAAGCTGTCCTGATGGGATATGTACCTGTTCTGTCGTCATTATGCCTCTTTGCTTGACTCTGATCAGGCACATGCGCTGCTACATAAGGATCAACAAACACACCCCTTCTGGACCTTTGGCTCAAACCTGTGTTCTGTTCTCTTTAATTGGGGCATCTGGGAGAAAAACAAAACCTCTGTGACATTAACTTTGTGAGCACTTTTGTTTAGGTTGAATTACCTTGAAAGGCAGAAGTAGGCTGGAACTGAAACCTCACAGCTGAAATGCTTGGGTTGTATCTATTTTCCTGGGCTGGGCCTTGCTTGAGGGTAGCTTAGGCCCCCTGCATCTTTAGTTGATACTCAGGGAGTTAGAGTTACAGCTACACTGTGGAAACGCAGATCTGATACATATGCTAGTAATGTTCCTCTTTCATGTTCTCAGTTGGTTGGTTGAGAACTTCTGTTATTGCCCTGCGTGTGTCAGACGATAAAAAAATTCTTTGGCACATCCACAAGAAGCGTGTGGAGAATGTTTACTGCCCTCAGGCTGCAACAGTAATTATGCATCAAATGGCAGAGCGAACCCTCTGGAGACTGGAATTTCCTCTAAAATATGAAGCCTGTGGCAATGCTGTCCACCTTTTAACTATGTACCGATCACATATGTATATATACACTTCTTAATTTTATTTGTATGTTTAAAAGATCATTAGTATTAAATCTTGTTCTGATATAAGTATTAGTTCTTAAATGCTGTTTCTGACTGTCAGCGATATAATTCTCACCAAACAAGGAAATGCTTTTGACCCAAATTACAGACGGGAAAGCTGCGGCAGATTGCTCCTGGGTGGCTGCCAACAGGGGGGACTTGGTGCGTGAGAGGCAGAGGAAGGCCATGCAGGTGTATGGCTGCGCTGCACCCACCTACGCAAGCAGAGCTAATGGGTTTTGAATTGAGACATGGGGGAATCACTGGTGCTCATATGGCTTGCAACAGAGTAAACCAGGAGCCCTCATTCTCTGCTCTTTCACTCTGCCTTGTAAACACAACTTGAGGACCTGGATAGTGCAGAGCCAGGGTGATTTAAATTCATTATTTAAATAGATACAGTGACTATATCATTGAATCTCAGTGAACTGTTTATGTATGAAACTCCATTTAAAACACTACGCTAATCAAATACCAGAAGAAAAGAAACCTTCATGTTTTCATTGAGCTCCATTGCTTCATTTTATCTCATAGTAACTAAGTTTCCCTATCTTATTTCCTTTTTATTGAGCCTAAGATCAAAGCAATAACTCTGTTAAAAAAGCAATGAATTGTAATCAATTTAATAAGCAGCAAAGGAAGTGCTTTGACTAAATGAAAAGCTTTTAGCCGCTTTTCTGGCTACCACACTGTGCATGCTGGCACTGCCTTGCGCTGTGTGTCTCAGCTCCCCTTGGTCCCTGCCCTACTCCATCTCTGGGCAGTGCAGGACTTGTCTTGCTGTGCTGCCAGTATCCACTGCTTTTCCCACTCTGGGAGTGTGAGCAGCTTTAGTCTATTCAGCTCACATGAGAAAGGCCTGAATAATTACACCTTGGAGACTTTCCTGGAGCTGAGGGTAAACACCAGGAAAGCAGAGTTTTATTCACTCCTAATCTAAGCAGAACTTACCTAGTTCTTGGTACCCAGCATGGTAAATGGCTACCCTGGACCATTTCAGTTTGTGACTTTTTTCACTTACTACTGCCTAGTCCAAAAGCAAGCAGTAAGTTGGTGCCTATGCTCAAGCCATTTACTTCCTGGGGCTTTCACATACCAGGGCCACATTTCTAGAATTCCTCCTATTCTTTAAAATATAAAGCTCCAGTTATCTGCAAGCTTCTGATATTAACTGTGTTGCAGGCATCAAACTTTACTTTCTGCAGACCGGTTAGCATAGTAGAAGCAGAGAATCATGGAATATCCTGAGGTGGAAGATTGCCCCTCGGTCTCCTCTTCTCTGGACTGAACAATCCAAGTGACCTCATCTGCTCCTCATACACCTTGCCCTCTAGACCCTTTACCATCTTTGTAGCCCTCCTTTGGACACTCTCTAATAGTTTCATGTCTTTCTTATACTGTGGCACCTAAAATTGCACACAGTGCTTGAGGTGAGGCTACACCAGCACAGAGCAGAGTGGGAGAATCCCTTCCCTTGACCGACTAGCAGTGCCATGCCTGATGCACCCCAGGGTACGGCTGGCCCTTTTGGATGCCAGGGCACACTGCTGACTCATATTCATTTTGCTGTTGACCAAAACCCCTAGATTTCTTTCCACATGGCTGCTCTTCATCCTCTTGTCCCCTAGTCTGTATGCATACCGAGGGTTGGCCTGTCCCAGGTGCAGAATGTGGCACTTGCTCTTGTTCAACTTCATGCCACTGGTGATTGCCCAGCCCTCTGATTTGTCAAGTTGTCTCTGCAAGGCCTCCCTACCCTTGAGGGAGTCAACAGCTCCTCCCAATTTAGTGCTGTCCGCAACCTTACTTAGTATGCATTTAAGTCCTGCATCCAAGTCATTTATGAAAACATTGAAGAGAAATGGCACTAAAATGGATCCCTAGGGAACCCCACTGGTGACTGGACAAGATATTGCTCTTGAGGAGGAGGCTGCTGTGAGCAAGGTAGATCACAGTTCAACAACTTAATTTACTGTTCAAATTGTGCCACGGATCTGGAATGCCAAGCAAGTAGGCAATGACTGGCAATTGCATTAGCATTGCCTTCCAGGTGGGAAGTAGCGTGCTGACTGGTTCTGCCTATTCTTTCCCAAAGGCTATTTCGGATATGTACAAGGCTGCAAAGAGGACCAGGACAGAAAAAGAGGGAAGAGCAAAATAAATATGTAAGACAAAAGCTGCAGCATCAGAAGACCATCATCTGCTGTAGCTATGATTCAGATTAGCTGTACAGGAACTTCCCCTGGAATTGATAGTGCTGTCTGGTTTCCTCCTCTCCCTTTACCTGCCCTCATCTTCCGCTAGGGGAGAGGAAGGCATGTAGTGTGTGCCCTGCCTATGCTCTGCTCTTTTCCATTCCCTGAGGCAGTTTGCAGTGCTGAATATGAAGGAAGTAGAAAGATGAGTTAAGTCTCACTGTGAGCACACTTTTGATATCCCATGGGTAACAAGACCCGTACCATGGAGGGACAGGCACATGGACAGGGTGAAACCACATTGCTGAGGTTTTCTTCCCAGGTTGTTCCGAGAGATTTAGGTCTACAGTTTTGGTGCGGGTGTTATTAGCAGCAATTTATCTCCAGCACAGGAAGGGAAAAGGGTAGGTGGGAGAAGATATGAAACATCCCAGCCTCCCAAGAGGAAATACATATATGACCATTCTGATGTGACACAGCTGTTTGCTGGGCTGAAGCTGCCTGTTCCAGAGGTCTCTGCCAGTTGTGCAGAACACCTTAGTGGTACAGTCAGATGCATTCCTTGCCATAGCCAATGCAAAACACTGCACCAGTGTATATATCCTGGTTACACAGGTAGAAATATACGTAAAAATGATGAGCATATTTATTCAACAGCCTCAGAGTCCCTGACAGAAGACTGCCCTTAAAACTCCTTCAGGACTCAAGTCTGAATAACTACGGACCTCATCAGTGAGTTAAAACAAACAATCAAACAAACAAAAACAACAAACAAAACAAAATAAAACATAAAGCAAAGAATGCTTTCAGTTTGGCCTCTTCTAAATTAGAACAGTATTTATGAGGCCTCAGATATCTTTGCTACAAAAGCTCTATTTTAACAGTTTTAAAATGATGAACTACAACAAAAACATGTTAGGAAGTGTCCTTATTATATATTCTCACACAGGCTCAGGAGGACGCTTGAGAATGATTACAATGATCTATGGAGCTTGTACTCAAACTTAAAGGCAGTAAATGATTTTGATTCTTGAGCAGTGAGCAGGCAGCATTGAATCCTCAAAGAAGGCCATGGAAGTGTTTTAAATGCTGACAGTGGGAGTTTTAAATCTGCTCAGGACTTCGTTAGTGCTTGCATATTTTGCAAGATATTTAAGTACTACAGTGATGAGCAGCGAGATAAAAACACAAAACAAAGTAGTAGTAATAGCTACTGCAGGACAGACTAAGTCCATTTGTAAGAGATAAATTGGTAAGAGCTTACACTCACCTGGACTTATTTGATCTAACAGACTTCTGTGGTGAGCCGCCAGTAAGGTTAGCTCTCAGGAAGTAAACATTAATGCAGAGTCTCTGGGTTGTTTTGCCCGTAAGGTAGAAGTCCCATCTGACAGGTCACGAGCAGGGATTTCAGAAAAGATTACTGTGATCTGTATATGTTTCCATTGCACAAGTAGATCTCAGACCCACACAAGAAGCAAGTGACTTGTAAAAGGAGATTTTTGTTCATTACATAGAAATCACCTTTCAGGAAAGTACACAAATAACCAACAGAATATATTGAAGAGATAGGTTGTAATGATCCTATTCCTACCTCTTGGTTGTCACGCTACAGACTTCAAAACACTTCTTTTTTAAGAAGTATCCATTACCCCCAAGGCGAATTGGGAGTAGCCATGCTTTAAAAGCTGCCTAATTACATATTTAACTGTGAGGCCGGAACCGTTCCATCTCTTGGGTGATAAACCTGCCTAAATAAAGTACATACTGACACAAGATACAGTCTCTTAAGTAAATAAAAGACAACTTAGAAATTTTCTCTTTGAATATTTGCCATTTAGACCAGAATAACTCACAAGGGTCTCATGGAGAACGGCAATAGCATGGAAGATTTGAAAACAAGAGAAATGAATGCAGGAAAAAGAGGGATCTTTGTTAAAGGGTATGATCCAGCTATGCTTAATGAAGGAAAGTGTCTTACCAACGCTTTTGAAATACGTTTGAATTGGAGAAGATTTGAGAAGTTGCTGAGGGATTTTGATACTGCTGTTATAGCTTTTAATCCCGTAGGTAGGCTGGTCTGACGAGGAGATTGGGAGCAGACAACATGGGTTCACCAAGGGAAGTCATCCTTGAGCAACATGATAAACTTCTATGATGAAATAACTGGCTTGGTAGATGAAGATTGAGCGCAATAGATGTTGTCCACCTTGAGTTCAGTAAGGCTTTTCATACTGTCTCCTGAAAGATCCTTACAGAGAAGCTGATAGTGGGCTGGATGAGTAGACAATGAGGTGGATAGAAAACTGACTGAACAGCGAGGCCCAGAGGGAGGGGATCAGTGGAACAAAGTCTAGTTTGAGGTCAATAATTAGAGGTGTACCCCAGAGGTCAATAATGGGTCCAATCCTATTCAGCATCTTCATTAATGTTGTGGATGATGGGGCAGAGTTTACCCTCAGCAAGTTTGTGGATGACACAAAACTGGAAGGAGTGGCTGGTGCACCAGAGGGTTGTGCTGTCATCCAGTGGGACCCTGACAGGCTGGAGAAATGGGCTGACAGGAACCTCATAAAGATCAACAAGGGGAAGTGCAAAGTCCTGCACCTGGGGAAGAACAACTCCTGGCACCAGTACTTGCTGGGGGCTGACTGTCTGGAAAGCAGCTTTGCAGAAAAGGACCCAGGAGTCCTGGTGGACACCAAGTTGATCAGGAGCCATCAATGTGCACTTACCATAAAGATGGCGAATGGTATCCTGGGCTGCATTAGCAGGAGTGTTGCCAGCAGATCAAGGGAGGAGATTCTTCCCCTCTACTCAGCACTGGTGAGGCCACACCTGGAGTACTGTGTCCAGTTCTGGGCTCCCCAGTTCAAGAGAGACGTGGACATACAGGAGGGAGTCCAGAGAAGGGCCACGTAGGTAAGTAAGGGACTGGAGCATCTCTCCTATGAGGAGCTGCTGAGAGAGCTGGGACTGTTCAGCCTGGAGAAGAGAAGGCTTAGGAGAAATCTCATCAGTGTCCATAAATACCTGAACGGAAGTTGCAAAGAGGACAGAGCCAGGCTCTTTTCAGTGGTGCCCACTGACAGGACAAGAAGCAATGGGCACAAACTAAAATACAAGAGGTTCTGTCTGAACATCAGGAAACACTTTTTTTTTTTTTTTTTCTGTGAGGGTGGTCAAACTAGAAGAGCTTGCTCAGAGAGGTTGTGGAGTTTCCACAGAGATGTTTGGAGATATTCAAAAGCTGACTGGACACAGTCCTGGGCAGGTGGCTCTAGGTGACCCTGCTTGAGCATGGGGGTGGACAAGATGACCTCCAGAGATCCCTTCCAACCTCACTCGTTCTGTGATTCTGTGAACTTTTCCTGTAAGGTGACTATGAAGGCAGAGGATGAGCTTATAACTTGATTCAAATTTAAAATAGAACATCTTTGCTGTAGCTAACTCAATGAGAACAATCTCCTGGTGTAATTTTTTCCCCAGATCAAATAGTTTGAACTGGGTGCATTAAAGGGATCATTTACCCGAAACCTTTGGTAGCGAAGGAGCCACCCATAGGAAGAAGAATGCCTAAAATTAGATGTGGCAGATGAACACAAGCATTTCTCGGGGCCAGATTACTTGTTATGTAATCATGCTCATCCTTTGCCACCCACGACTTCCCATGGAAGCACACCTTGGTGTGGGCAACATGAGAACAGCACTGGAGATCTTGCATCCTCCTCCTTCAAATGTAAAAGGTTTAAAGCAATTCAGCAAAAGGTGAATCTCAGCTGACACTTGGGGAGGTCCTATGATGCAAGGTACAACAGGGTACTACTATAAGGCAGTCTTATAGAAGGCAGAGCTGTGCACAGACACCAAGTTCTTTACAATAGTACAGTTCTTCATGACATGGCACTTGGACTGCCCTCTTCAAAGTACACTCTCCATGATTACATTTTTCATTGCAAAGCTGTATAGAGCTTTAGTATAGGATTATAATCAATCACTACTGCCTTTTCTGATGTTTGCTGTCAGCTGTGACATGCTATTTAATATGAAAGCTGCAAGTGTCTGCGTCATTCCTACTTTAGATTGACAATGAATAATCTGACAAATACCTTAACTTTTTCTTTTGTCTTTAGTTTGTCTAAATGCTTTAATCTAGCCTGTAAATTCTTTTACTTAAAGAGCATTCATCCTTTTTAAAATAGAGCACACTGTATGTCTTCCCTTTTAAATGCCTCTACTATGAAGTGGTTACAAACACTAAAGCAAATCAGCATAGCCTTGTGGAAATCATCAGGTGAATACTATTATTTTAAATTTACTTTCAGGTACTTTTCCTAACAACATCAGGGATATATTTCTTGTCTTTGTCAATGCATGTCTTGCTGATAAGCCAGGTACTAACTAACATACCCCACATGTAAGATTCTCTAGTGACAATCAAGGAGCAAAAGTCTTGGGAATGATTAACAATAAAAGCTAAAGATAACAGTTGACTTCAGATCAATCTGACCTTTACCAGAATGCTTTTGTCTACAAAGACATGAAGTAACCCCTGTAATCCTTTAAGCGAGGTTACTCCAATCATAAAGAGGCCATAAAAATAGCACTTGAAATTTAAGAGGTTTACAGTTGTCAGCACCCTAGACTAGGTGTTCTGAAGAAACATCGAAGAAAAATATTCATTACACATAAAGCCTGCTTAGGCTCTGGAGGTCATTTAACACCTACAGCATAACTTTCAAGCTGTGGAAAATGCACTTTTTTCCCCTATCTTCTACACAAACAGTTCTGTCGCTCCCTCCTCTATAATAAAAACAAGAGATCTTCTCTCTAACAAAATTTAGGTGACTTTCCCTGCCTTCCTTTCTTTCCTGTGTGCTGTTGCACTCCACTGTAAGTGTGATCAACTCTTTGCTTTTTCACTTTAACGTTCTGCTTTAACTATGCCAAATCCTAAAGCATATTCTATTTTGGGAGCAACCTAGCTTTTGACATGCTTATATATCCAGTCCTCAGCAACCTGAAAGTAGAGTGATGGTTAGAGTCCAAGGCTGCAAATCAGCTTAGCTTGGTTGCAGACAGATATGAGAGAAACACGTGTCTAAAACTGGTTGTAATTTTCTCTTGCCAGGACTTTTTAAAGGGCAAAAATAAAGATCTTAAAGTATCCCATTAAAAATCTCTCTCATGCTTGGTATCTGCGTCTTCTAAACATACTGTTCTGTGGCTGTTGGTGTAAAAAGAACAGGGAGAATGATTTAAACCTTACTGCAATAGAGCAAATTGGATTGTGGCTGCTAAGTTCAAGTGAAAGCTTCTTGTATATGAAGAGCTTAGAACTATTTGGCTGGCAGAAAGCCATATGATCTTACTCTTATAATTAGAAGGGGACTTCTACATGATGACAATCCCTACTGCTCTGCTGGCTGCATGTGTGCAGGTGCAGAATTACAGAGTTACTGAAATGAATACTGAGGGATGAACAGCAAGAAGGGAAGGCAGGGTGCCTCTGCTCAGGTTGTCAGTGCTGCCACTGGCTCCCCATGTGACAATTTTGTTACTGTAATTTCCATTCTTATTTATTACCTTGACGCCAAAGGCTCAGGAATGATGGACTAGGTTCCCAGTGTGGTGGGTACTCTGCAAATGCAGAACAAAAGGCAGTTTCTGAACCCAACCCCAAGCTTGCCATCTTATACTAAAATAAGATCCAACAGGATGCTGACAGCTAAATGGGAATACCAGGGATCCTGTGGAAACACTATGCTTAGTGTCAGAGGCAGGAGGCTGCAGCTACCAATAGCCTAGGTAGCTGGTAGATTTGTGGTGGCATCATGACAAAAGAGAATTTAAGCATGTCTGTGGAACTTCATAGAGCTGCTGTCTTCCGTGAGGGACAAGATACAGAGAAACAATGAGTATTAGGGCTCCAAATAAGTAGTTCCTGACATACAGTCTGATTAGAAGCATGTGTTGGACCCCCTGAGAACGAATACAAGACAGGAGCTAGGACAGGGTGTAAGGTTGAAGAGCTGGGAGTGCAAAGATGAGAAAGAAAAGATATTCATGCAATGCAGGAGGAGGAAAACGGAAGCATCCAGGCAGTGGCACAGGAAAACAATTTTCTAGAAGGATTTTGAATGAGACAAGTAGCTAGCAGGGATACTGGTAAAAACAACCTGTCAGACTGAGATGTAGCCTGGGTGTGGGGACAGAAGATGAGACCCAGAGTGGCAGAGGTAGGAGGATGGCAGTGTTATCCCAACCGAACTAGAAAAGAGGAAGGAGATGTGGTGGGAAAGACTGTAGCCCTGTTGACTTCAGGTTAGTGGTCACAGAGATGTAAGTAGGTGCCAGAGGGAGAGATGGATTTGCACACAGATCGGCCCAGGTGGGATAGAGTAATAGATCTGTCAAATATCTTCACTCAGACAGCATGTGAATTGCTTTGGCTGTAACTGATGAGATTACCTGGGAACACGTATTGAAGGAGAGTAGACAGTTGAGGATGAAGCTCTGGAAAGGGTGCTCAGGTGTCTGCTGCTGCAGAGGATATGAAGGAGGAGAAATTAGGGAGGGAGGCGGAGAACCAGGAGTCACTTAAGCAAAGCTATGAAGAGCAGTGTGGTCAGCTGGAGCTGGCAGGTTGCAGTAGAGGAGGCCAGCTCAGAGTTAGTCCTGAGCTGTGCTTTGAGCCAGGTTGTTAGACATCCCAGTGAGTACAGTGCTGCCATATTTTTAACTCAGACATCCTCTCTTTCCTGCCACACCAAGTTCTGCTGGGCATGTTTTAGCAGGAGCAGATATCTGGTGAGGCCTTCTGC
The DNA here is from genome assembly GCA_013399475.1 of Chauna torquata. NCBI lineage: Eukaryota > Metazoa > Chordata > Aves > Anseriformes > Anhimidae > Chauna > Chauna torquata. Next base: position 308,113 of record VXAL01002740.1, on the reverse strand, counting down.
ACGCAGACAGGAGGGGTTGTCCCAGGCGCCTGAGCTCAGCCAGCCACAGTAGACAGCAGATGTTTTGTGGGAGTGATCACAGCAAAGGCCTTGCTCTTTCCTGCCACCGCCAGCACCTGCTACCCCTTTCCTTTCTTCTCCAGCTGACTGCTGGAAAGAGCTGGTGGAAGAAGAAAGGGATCAGAGACAAAGAGTTTGCCCAAAACAGAGCTGCTTCCTGGCAAGTTTGTCCACAAGAAAGCAGCCATGACCTCTAGGACCAAGGAGAAGGATGAGTGGGTGGAACTACTTGTGGAGAAATGCTCCTGAAGTGCTACAGAAAGAGGACAGCATGGTTACGGACAGAGGCCAGAAGGACGGGTTTGGGGCCTTCGGTTTTAGTCCAAGTCCGGTTCATGGTGTGGCTGAGTGAATCCTCTACCCTCCCTGCCATTCATCTACCTGTTTAAGGTAAAGGTAGTGTTAATTGAATGGTATGAGGTTTAACTGATACATGTGCAGTGCTTAGAAATCTCTGCATGATACTGTTCTCAAAGTGCAAAATATTCTTCCCACTTTTCAGAAGGTATTTTGGTAACTGGAGATCTTTCCACTTCCAGACTCCTGTTGTTGTTTCATTGCGGGTAAAAAAAATAACACTAGCTCCATAAATTTCAAGAAACTTTGCTAGTCTAAAGGAATAGTCTGAAGACGATGAGGTTATGGAGGGATGGTCTCTTCAGTTTTCTTGCTGAAAGGCACCTTAATCTAGCCAAACTTCTTACACGCATTAAGCCAACAGACTTTCAGTGGTTTCCCAGGTTACAGTTCATTAGTGTCTGTATCACAGAGAATGAGGAAGCACACTAAAATAAGGACACTGCAGATTTCATTGTTGCATGGTGCTAGCAGAGAACTCACTTCTTGTACAGACGATTAGACAGGCCATGGTACTTCAAGTATTTTTAACTTATGATCTGGTGAGAGTTTTAGAAATAGCAGAGCTGGCATAAAGGATCAGGCATAATTCCACAGTTTGGAGCATAAGGTGGTGCTCTTCCAAGCTGATGGCATCTAACAGCCACTGTAATATAAACGATACCCATGAGTGGGGAGGATTAGTTTGCTCAACATCCTGCTGGGTTCCTCTTTCCAGACCCTGCATGCTGGCAGGTTTTCTCACTACAGGAGGGATGACTTGAGGCTTTGGGGTCTGCTAGAAAACTGGCACTGTGGACTAAGACATCTACCAAAGTGTGGTCACAGAAAATAAATGTCCTTAGTGCTCTCCCCGCCCCAAGAAAATACCTCATTCAGCTACATGGCAAACTTAATGTGCCATTTAAAGGCCACAGGGAGACTGAGGAGATTTTCTGCATTCTTGGGCATTCACAGGACTCAGTCCTGAAAGGTGCTTCCAGAGGGAAGACCATGGACTCTGTGCAGGGCTCCAGCAGCCTCAGTGGCCACCTTGTAGATGCAGTGATCCTGGCACACAGAGCATCTTCCAAGGACCAGGGACATTAGTAATCAGTCTAGGTGGCCACTCATCTTCTTGAATCAGTGCTTGTCATACTGCCTAGTGCTGCTTTCTGGGTCCCTGTGCTCTCCTTCCTGCGTGTATCTCACCAGCTGTCTTGTTCTAGCTCCTTGGGGCATGCAGTCTTGATGGTCAGTGTTAAACAGTGCCCAACCCTGTGGGAGCCTGCCTGTCAGCAAGCACTCCTGGGCTCCAGCACCGTGTAACCCTAGAGTAACAGCGGTAACGGAAGCAGGCAGGAGGGGACAATGCATGTTTTGTGCTTGATGCAGCTGCAAAAGAGCTGCACAGCAAATATACACTAGGTAGCCTGAGTCTGACTTCAGAGACATTAATAACTAAGCTTCACTGTGATTAAAAGCTACTGGGGGAAAAGGTGAGCCTGGAAAATGAAAACTGGCTTCCTCAAGCCCTTTTCCAGTGCTCGGCAGAGGAGGAAAAGGGACCTAGGTAGAAACTAGAGTATATTCCTTCCCCAGTTATTTTCCTGGCTTTGCTGATGGATAGCACAGCTCACTGAAGAGGTTATTGGTGCATTCAAACATCAGTTACCTAAGCCTGTTATTACTAGAATCTGTGGGCTAATTAATGCTTGCATCAGAAGTTAATGAAGGACAAAGATTCTTTACTGCTGATGGTCTCAGTGAAACAACTGTCTGGAACACATGAAAAAGCTATTGCCAGTAGCAAATTACCATTACAGACAACCACATGAATGTAAATCTCTCAAAAAATGTGACATACTCTTTATTTTGTGGGTTTTGTTCTAACAGTGACCCTTTGGTCCATGTGCAGCATCTCCGTGATCCACACATTTGGCTTCTTGGTGGGACCCTGCACAGCCCAATGTTTCATCATTCTGCAGTTCTGGGAGAGTCCTGCGTGTTTATCTGCCAGCTGAGATGTCTTCCTCTAGCTGAAATCTCCTTACCTCTTCTCAGTCTGATTTTACTGTCATGACTCATATTATTGTTAAACCAAACACCCAGATGTAGTGCCAGCATTTTAAGCAACTTTAATGTCATTGTGTGTTCTCAGTACAGTCATTGCCTGCCTTAAGGATTTGTGCTGCACTCATCTCTGAAGTAGCAGGGCTGCTGTGTACCCCAGGCCCAAACTACTTCTTTTTCAAAGGCAGAAAAGAAAGTCACCACAGGAGGAGTGACTAACTGGATGAATCTAGCAGAAAAAAATGACCATCAGGCATTAGCACAAACAAACCATGCCTGAATGTTGCTTGATTTGGTACTGGGGGCTTGAATAACACCTCGAGAGACTCAGGATTCTGACTTAGCTAAGGGAACATGAAGACACTTTCACATTCCAAATTTCAGCTGCACTGAGAGCTCTTCAGCTGTCCCAGAGGTTGATTCAATGTGTTTTAGTTTCCACTTAAGTTGTTCTCTCATACACCTGCTTGTGGGCTGTCTTGGTGACTGAAAGGGCTATCCTCACTTTGCTCCACAGCATGTCAGCCATACTCATGGTAAACCTCACTGAGCAAAGAAGGGTCACTTGCCCTCCACCTGTGCAAGGTAATTCTGTACAATGTTGCTACCTTGAGCTTTCATTTGGGTGGTAGCTTCATCTCTCTGATGCATAAGGGCCAGCAGATCCTTGGACATGGGCTTGGAGGTACTTTAACTCTCATCTGGTATATCAGGCTGGATGGGAGTGTGCTTTAGAGCACAAACGTTGCTTGAATACAGGCAAACTAAGAATAACACGATAGGGTAACGTGGGTATGGTTAACAGTGTTAACATCATCTTCAGATGGGATTATAGTTGCTACTCAGTTTAAAGAAATGTGACATAGAAGCTAGATGTCACGAAAAGCTACTGCGTTTTCAATTCCTTTTGTCCTCTATAGAACATTTAAGAAATTGTTATATAAAACAGAATTTATTTTCCTTCCAAGAAAAAATCATAATTTCCACTGAGTTCTATTTGACTGGTTGATGAAATGGCTTTTCGCATGGGTTGTGATTAGCTGGCTGGCTGGGTATGAGCCATTCCTCATCCCATCAGGCTGTGGCTCTTCTGAGGTTACTACAAATCCCATGAGAGTCCCTAAACTCTGAGTTTCACTATTAGATTTAAATTAACTTAAAGATATATAAATCTGTTGGGAGAAAGGGAGCTCCTTGTTCAATTCTGTTTGCTCATTCTGTTTTGGGTGCATCCCTCTGGTGAGAACTTTCTTGACTTCATAATGGTCACTGTGCACCTGTACCACTGTGGACCAGTCCTTTCTTGATGTACATACCACAACCAAATATTTACTCATCCTGGTACAGACAGAATGAGTGACTTGTCCAGGATCATGCTTCGTCCAGGGTCATGGAGGAAGTATGGAGCTGAGCAAGGCACTGACATGTGGTTTTCCATAAGCACTATTCCTTTTAGGAATAGCTGCTGAAAGGTTATACATAGGAGTTTAGGGAATTCTACTTTCAGGTAGAGCTAGATGAGTGGACAGAGTAATAGGAGAAAGGACTAGCCTCTTGCATAGTTTGGGATGTCTTTCTAAATACTGAATAGCACAAAGGAAAAGAAGCAAAAAAATTCAAAGAAACCTAATTAGAACAACACCATGGATTTTCTACCCCTGCAGGACTGGACTTACAGGAGGATCAGTTTAGTAAGACTGCTGTGTAGATAAAATGCAAATCAGAGTAAGATCAGCCATACCATAAGCTGCAATTGTTAAAAACTGCTACATCCTTTAATAGCCACATCAAACCAAGACAAAATGCATAAAATCCTAGTAACGCTTTAAAAACTATTTCATTGTTCAAAAAATGTCATAAATAAAAGGTTTCTTTGTGATAAAAGATCTGGAGAAACAATAGACCAGCATATCACAAAATAGTCAGCTCCTGGATTGTCACTTCTAAAAAGGTGAATGTGTCAGAAATGATAGGGACAAGATGAATATGCTTGACTAAGACTGTTCAGGGAGCTCACTTTAACTTTACTAAGAGCCATAGACATGTACACGTGAACACTTGAGTCTGCAAAAGCAGAGCATATGTGGTGCAGAGACTGTGGTAATTAGTTTTCTCACGAAAAACAAGGAAAACACACTAATATTTGTGCAAATGCAAAAGGCAGAGAAAACAAACAGAATGTAAAAGAAAACATGAAGATACGATGGAGAGTGGAAAATGTCCCGCACAGTGGGCCATATGCAATAATTGTTGTGGAGCTTACAAATTAGTAAAATGAAAAACAAAAATCACCATACTGAAACAAAAAGCAGTGACTCTAAAGGTGAGATTATATATTTCATCTGCAAATTCTTAAACTGCAAATTATTATACAGACATGATGTGATATGATATGATATGATATGATATGATATGATATGATATGATATGACATGATGGAACTTTAATAATTTGCAGACTTCTGACTGGCCTTAAATGCAGAGGTCAGGCAGTGATACACAAGCAATAGCAGTGGAATATCAAAAGAGAGTTAACAACTTCTTCAAGATCAAGAGGAGAAACTGGAATTGTTGCCCAGCAAAAATGAGTCATGTAATGGAGAGAAAAACATAGTGAGATAGATTTTGGACCACAGAGAGGATGGGTAGCTTTTACATCAAAGCCATATAAAAGCTGTCTGTTGGGAGTGCTCAGAAAACCTATGTGAACTCAACAGAGAGCCATAGACATCAGGTTCTGTATTGCCAACAGAGTAAAATTCCCCTTGACATGATGAAGGGTATACTGCAATAATGTGTTTCCATGTTAGATTCGCACATCTGAGGACAGGGAACAATTCTGAGCACTTCAGCATTGCCACTAGGAACCCCAAATGGTTTTGGTGAATGTACTGGAACTGCAACTCTGCTCTTTATTACAACAAAGGGAGTGAGACAGACAAGTGTTGTCTTATCTAGAGCAGCCTTCTAGCATGAAAAGATGGCAACTGAAGATAAACTATGCAAACAATACAGATACCACCTTCTTCTGAGGTTTCATCAAACCAGTGAGATGAACACGGTATCTTTACAAACCCAGCTGATTCTCCTAGGTCATTCTTTCAGACTAGATGTATAATCACTGAAAACACAAGGCAAAAACATCAAGATGGAAGATGGTGAATATTCATTCTCTAAGAGCATTAGCTCTTAGACCTAGGCCAAACAGCCGCTGTTGGAGGGAGCACACAGCCCAGAACTGCGGCGGCAGGGCCTAGTGCTGGCCATTTCCTGCAGTTCCAGGAGACATGCTCTCTTGCCACAAGTAGCTTCTTTGGAAACTATATGGCAGTAAAGCTTGAAAGAGCTACTGTTCTAAACTGAGAGGAAAATACTCTCTGTTGCTAAGGGAAGTCAGGGCTTAGTTAACTCCATTACTTTGTTTGCAGCTGATACATACCTACGGGTACAGAATATGCCTCATGATACACATTCATGGAATGATAGCTCTAAGAGTTTATTGACTCCTTTCATATATAACCCCTTTCATAGACATAATCTCTATGTTTAGTTTTGCTATTTACATTCCAGTGACTGCCATTCTTGACTACAGCGGGTGGATGTGTTCCTTCCCTAGCTTTGGACACCGGATGCTCTCAGCAGCACAGCATGTGGTTTAGTGCCAGCTGATTTGGGTTTTACCTGGCCTCTTACGCTTGTGACACTGGGCTGTCCTTCTTCCTGAAGCCCCTTCTTTAACTTAAACTTCATGGAGACAGACAAAAAAATTTCCTTTTGTATTTTGTAAATATGCCACTTTTAGGTAACAATGTAGCTCTTTCTGGAATAGCGAGGTATCATTTGGTGCAGTGAAAAGTGCGAAGCACCACTGTTGTGATAACTGTCTGAATATTTTTGGCTACTATTCTTGGATTTTCAGTCCAAGGCAAAATGTACACACATCATAAATATAACTACAGTGTAATGGCAACACTTGCCTTCTGCCTCCTTGATACTGAGGAGTCTGAGACTAAAAATAGTGATGTGCTTGCAGTATGGATAGTATTAGACAGATGGTATGCTGTTCTCACTTAGTAATCACACGACCCATGTTTCCATGGACCTACGTAGACAAGCACATATCACCTACTGCCTGGTAGTCAGTATGTGAACACAAAAGGTTAACTTGCTACGTGTGCCCTGGCAATTAGAGAATTGCCAAGAGTCTTCTGCACTGCTGAGCATGTTGGTGCATGCTGTTGATTTCCCAGGGTTTTTTTTTTTTACATATGTGTATATGTATATATATTTCTTTCATTTAATAATTCTTGCTAGAATGGAGAAATGTAACAGAAACTTACGTGCATGCAAAAGAGACTTCCTTCTCCTTTTCTGTTTGTATATGCAACTTGGAAAGTCTTGTTCCCCTCATGCATTGTAGTTGCTGCGTTAATTAGCAGCATAGCCTATAAATGTGGTCCAGTTTTCAGGGGAATTGTTAGATTTCCTTTGAGGCTTCTGCTAACACAGAGACTTATGTCGTAAGTGTCCTAGTTTGCTTTTTTGTTATTCTTTTTTTTTTTTTTTTGTATTAAAAATGCAGTCAATTTTGTAAGTAATTCTCAGTGGTGGCTGCAGTGATATCACTGCTTGGTTTAAGCGCCTTTTTCCATTTAACTTTATCAGGCATATCCAACTTTCTATCCCAACAGTGTAAGCTGTGCAGTGGTTGTTTTGTTCCCTTTATTTGTAGCTATGCTTATCTCAATGTGATCTTTATTTCTTTTTTTTTCTGAAATTTTACTTTTATTAAACTTTTTTCTTAGATAAAATATGAAACAAGCATTGCAGAGGTGCACAGAGAAGTCTGCTGCATAAACAAGCAGTATCTTTTTCTGCAGATATGGAAAAACTCTTTGTTCGGGGAATTCCTCAGGTATACAAAGGGAATGAAACTCTGCAGTTTCTCTCCACATACATTCTACTGATTTTTCTGGAGTTTCTCCAAAGAAAAAAGATTTAATACTGGGTTATTACCCAGAAATGCATTTCCAGGGCTCCATAGAAAAGTTTTCCTTAATTCCCACTTCTCTGAAACAATGTTGTTATATAAGCCTCAGGAATGCTCATTGCACTGAGAAGACTTTGAGGCATATTGTCTTTGATTTTGTATGTTGCCCTGTGTACACGTTTAGATGATGATTTCAGAAGCCTGGATCCATCACAGGTGTTAACATCAACTGAGGTTTGCAGATTCTTTGATTTCATCTCTCTCTGCTTGTCTGCAGTAATTTCCAAATTGATCCAAAGCAGCTATTCTTCCTGGGGTGACTATAAGGAATAGTTGGATAATGATGATTGGGCAGAATTCATTTATTACTCGTATTCTTTTCTGCATTTTCATCTCTTTTCTAGGGCTTGCTGTGTTGTAAGGAAAAGATCTGATTCCTACTAAGTCAGCAAAAAAATGCCATTGGTTTCTCCAGGAGTTGATTCAGGTTCTGTGCCTTGTTTTAGTCATAACCTCACGAGGGTCCTGATCACAGCAATTGCTGCACTGAGCAATAAAAATAGTGTTCAAATGCTAAAGGCTGGAAAAGTTGCTGGACCTATGAATGAATCTTCAGCTTCATGTTCTTTGAAAATTTTATAATACAGGGCTGGGCACCATTCAAAACTTCAGAGTATTGCTGGCTAATGAGAGCTTTTCATGGCTATATGGCTGTGCGCAAGAGTGCATGTGTGCATGTGATGATATGGACCAATGAAAAATATCAGCCCCATTCGCAATTCTTACTCACACCTGTATTCTGCAGCACACAGTTCTTGTTCTCTCTGCATCTTCTGTAGGAAAATATCTTAATTCCTCCTAGAATTCCTACTCTGAAATTGCTTTTGGAGAAGCAGAGCAACTGATATAGATGCAGAGACTGATGCATCTGCTTTGAAGCTATTCTGTTTTCCTTTGTTGTTGCACTTTTGGCCTAGTCCAACAAAGGTAAATAAGATGTTTGAAAAGGTAAGCAGTTTCTTTATACCTTTGCTTTCATAAACATAAAGGTCTCTTTCTTATGTACACGACTGAATAAAGCCCTTGCCTATGACTAGTTTAAAGATACCTGTTCATATCTCTAATCTCTGACAAGTGGCCCATGGGAAAGTGTGAAAGAGGGTGATTTATGTAGCACTTCTTAAAACTGAAGGGCACTCACTGAGTTCATCAGGGGTTGCCTCCATCAGCCTCTATGTAATTAATCCTCATTAATATCAGTGTGAGATCAAAATCAGCTCTCCCCCGCCTCAGTATTGTTATGGTAAAGGGCATTCCAGACACTCTCGATTTGGGAGAAATGTAGGAAGAAATTAAGTTTCTTAGCACAATCCTATAGCAGGAACTATGGGAGACATTGCGTGAACACAGACGTGCATGACTGGTCAAAAATGAGTGTTTGCCTGGGGACTAACTGTGAATATAGATGCTCTCTGTGTGAGCAGCAGGAATAAGGAGTATAATTGTGTGGAGAGGATGAGAAAAAAGAAGAAACAACTTGCCAGAGGGTATGAAGAGTGACACAGAGAAAGACTTTGGAGGTGGAAGGCTAGCCAGAAAGGCTAGTCTCAGTTGCATAAGGAACTGGCTGCCTGTGGCTTGGGGATCAGTGGAACAAAATTTCATATAACTTTGAAAGCAAATCTAGAAAACCTCAAATGTGAATAAATGGCTGCAGTGTGTGGAAGAAAAAAAGACAATGTACAATGGGAATGGGTAAACTTTGTGTAAATTTGAATTAAAAAGTTGGTAAAATCTTCTCAGTAGATTTTCCAGTACATCAGTAAGCTACAATATCTGATGAATCTGAAGCTAGCAGTGGATTTGGGTCCAGAATGAACTTCGGAAATGTTTGTGAATAGGTACACTTTGCTTATTACTGGTCAAAACATGTTAGGCTAAATTCTCCAAGTCAAATGACATCATTAGAGCAGACAGTGGCAAGGTTTGGTAAGATCAGGATTCCAGAGACAAATGCATTTGAATGTAATTTGTGTACTGAAATGGAAAGTTACAGAATTAAAATGTAAATTGCAAGGGTAATAAGATGAGAAAGGCAGCTTCCAGAAATAGAAAGATACATATATATATATATTTTTTTAATTTTCCAACTTTCTCTCCCTAACCGGCATTGACAAACACATCCTTGAACAACCAATGTTTTTTCCTCTAGCTCGGAGGGCAGGGTCCCAAAGACCCAAAATACTTTCCTCTGCACTCCAACTCCCACCCATCCTCTCCAAACCACAAAGGCAAGTGCTCAGTGATGATTTCTCAGTGTCTATTTCTCTTTTTCAGTTATGGTGAAAACGGCGTGACTAATGACAAAGCAAAATACAAGAATTACTTAGTTCCTAGTATCAATGTTTTAGTGAAAAATTCATTTCACCACCCATGGGATCAGAATACTAACCCAGTCTCTGATACATCAACCCTTGCTGCTGTAGTACTGTGTGAGGCTTGGGGCTGATACGCTCAGCAGAAGTGCATATTCTGCCATCTTCAGCAGGCTGTTAAACTAAGACTTCAACGTCCTTCTGAGAAGACGTGTAATGGTGAGGAAAATGTCCAGCAGATCGTTCAGGAAAATAGCCTTGCCAAACTTCTCTGAGGAGATGCCATCCCGGAGAAGGTGGTTGGAGCTTCTTGGAAAGAAGTACTGGACAAGTCTGTAATGTTCAGAGCTTGGGTTCTCTGACTTCCAGTGTTTGCTCTGACTTTGCTTTTGCCTCTCTCTGCTTCCCCATCTTCTTCACCGTCCATTTGGACTGTTCTCTGTTCTGCCTCCCTGCATGCATAGAAGGCTCCACTCTAAGCCATGTGCAAATTCAGACAAAATATGAATGCTGCTTTGATAGCAGTTCTGGGTGCTGGGTCTCTGTGGGACAAGAGGGAGCATTCTGGGCAGGGGGATACTGCCAGACTCTGCTCCCAAGCTCTCACTGAATCACAAGGCTGCAGAGTTCACGCAGTTGGGTTTCCACAGTTTTCAGGAAGAGCATATGTTGGAATTACCACTCCTCTAGCTCCCAGTTTTGGGTTTTCTTCTGTGCTGTTCTCCTGCATATTCCCATGTAAAAGCGTAATCTTCTTGCATACAGATTTTAAAAATAAAGAGTATGAGATAAACCTATGCCTTCAGGAGCTCTTTAGCCTTACATCATCTTATCAGTCTTAAAACCCAGAAGTGTAATTATACATCTGGAGAAAACTCTAGCCATATTCTCGAAAAGAAAATACTTTTGCCCATGTCGATTTTTCATGTAAATCACGTCAATTACCATTTCATAAGCAAATACACACAGCCCTTTATAATCCCTCAGCACAAAGGAAAAAATGTATGAAGACAGGTTGGGAGAAACTCCCTGCTAGCTGTACAGATCTTGAAGAAAAGACTAAGAAATTATAAAGATTCTTGGAGACGCTGGATATTTATATGAGTATAAGAGGTACCACGAGTCATTATCTACTGTAAATTGCAAAAAACAAGCAACCCACAGAACCAAAAAACTACTGAAGGATCAAACTCCTCCAAGTTTCAGGACTGAAACCAATCTCCAGCCACCTGGGACTAGAAGAAGTCTTCCTGTTGGGACTCAACTTCTTCAGCCTTCTTTTGCAACATCTGATACTAATTAGTGCTCAAGATACATTCTGGACTGGCTGGATTTTGTATTATTTTCCACCTGGAAAGCCTCTTCCAATCTTTAATAATTTACATTCTTCAGTCCTTTGCATGGATGGATGGTCATTAATACTGACTCTTACTAAGCCTCTACATACACACACATATATATTTACAACGTGCAAATTACTTTCATTTTCAAAGATGTTTACTTGGCAGATCTATAGAGTGATCTATTGAGACGTGACAGTATGTGCAGGTTGTAAATAATTCAAAAGTGAAAGAAACTGTGTGAGCCTCCAGAATAGATATTGCACATGACCTAAAATCAGATAGAAATTTAATTTCATATCCTTAACATTCCTCAGGTAGCAAAACAGATATGACTCAGAATTTTAAAAGGACAGTTAAGCTGGAGCTAAAACATTTTATCTCCCTCCCCTCTAAGCCTGCTCCTCAGTACAGTCTGAGACTGTAAAATATTTTAGTCACTAAATAGCACTAGATTTTTAAAAGCGTGAATATTAAAAGTGTTAGTATCTTTGAGTTCACCAGAGAGATCATGAACACTCATACTATCACGTTGTTTTATCAAAGCAAAGAGAAAAAAATTTCAGTGTTTTGGACTCTGTAGTACTGATTTTCTTTCTTTTTTTTTTTTTATAACAGCCTGTAAGTAACAAAAATAGCAGCTAGGATACTTACCTTCTTTAAGTTAGCATTTGAAAATCAGTGGTGGGTGCACTGGTACTCGGTGCAATCCCTTCCACAAGGTTCAGAGCCAAGGGAACTGGGTCAAGAACAGAAAACCGAGTCTGGATTAGATGTAACTGTACTCACAGTAGTTGATTCAGATACCTGTTGAAACATGGGAAAAAAGGATCAGACACTGCGCTTGATTATTATTCTGTGAGTGATTTTAAGTATTTTTTTTTCTGAATGACTGGCTTGCTCAGAGACTTGATGATGAGCTGAAAGATCTTTCTTCTCTTAGGACTTGAGCCAGGGTCCATCAGAGTCAGTGAGCAGCAACTCAGAAACGCAAAGAAAAGCAGAAGGTTAGAGAGATGTTTCAGATAATAGATGAAATGGCTCTTTGTTCCTGAGGGGTACTTGATGTAAACATTCACAGAAGAGCAGTGTATGTGCTTATTAGCTTCCTGACTGCCACAAGCAGGGCAGTAGTGCAGATCCCAAAGGCTGGGGGTTGCTGCATTCCCACCTCAAGCAAGTGGGCATGACGGGACGTCTGCCATGGCAGCTAACGCAGCCACGGCACATGGCGGGGACAGACTGTGCCAGGCATGGAGCAGAAGGAAAGCAGGAGGCAGCCTTTCTCTGGAAGCTTCTGATCTGCTCCAGGGGGACAAAAACAACAAAACAAAGCTGTGCCCTTTCGCTCAGTTTTCATGGCAAAGTCACAGGTGAGCCTCTGCAGATTTTGTGGTCTTGCTTTGCATATATTTAAAGATTCATTCATGAGGATTAATTTAAAAATTGAAAATCAAATTTTAAGGCTAGTTAAATCTTCCGGAATACTTGCTTTTTTTTTTTTTTTCTTTTCTTTCTTTTTCTTTTTTGGATGTAATTTGTGAGAGCTTGAAAAGCTAAGATAGGAAATACAGTTCAGTTACAGAATAGCTTGCTATGTAATATTCACCTCAATGATCTGATTCATTTCCAGCTTATCAACCATCTTGATCCTTTGGGCAGGAATAGCATGATAGATTTCCAACAATGAGAAAAACAAATTGCATAAAACACAGCCTGTCTCTTCTCTTCCATTGCACAGTCAATGCCAACAGCTTAACTAATTCTGTGAGGCTCCTTCCTCAGTCACAAGGCTAAGTGCAACTCAACGCTTTTTTTAAATGATTGTGAAATGGACAGAAGATCAGTTTTCTCCAGATAAACATTTATTTAGCTGTACTGCTATCCTTGTTCAAAGAGATTTGATATCCTTTTCTTTGTGCATAGAACTGTATAAATTATCCTTTATCAAAAGCTCCGGAGTGAACATATTTTATGATGACTGTTACAGACTGTCTGATGCCCTGATGCTCCACTAGCCTGTTACGAATTGGCCCCATTGTTGGCTTCCACGTGCTTCCAAGATGGCTGGGTGTGGGTAGGATCTGCTCCTTGGGATTTGCTGTGTTGGCATTGAGGCCCCGCCAGTGTCCCAAACCTCAGTAGACCAGTCCCCTCCTGATCCCTCATAGTTTACTTATGTTGTGGGCTATGTGGGTATCTCAATCAACATCTGACCCTCTGCCAAACCCTCCAGGAGGAGAGCACTTTCAATAGTGCATGGTCAAATCAATGTTTCAGGCTAGCTGGGTCTGGCCTGTCCTCCCTCCCACAGGTCCTCCTAATGTGCAGTGGTGGTTGTTTACCTGCACGGAGCAGATCATTCAGTCTCTGAAGAAGCAGCTCCACCAGTAATACTTCCATCTCTTTGTGGATCCCCGTGCAGAAAAAAACCAAACAAACGAATGAACAAAAATACCCCACACTGTTCCAAGGAAAGTGACGCTTTAGAAACTGAAAGCCAGAAAAAACTCAGTTGCAAGTGTGACCCTTTGAGCGGGAGCTGGACACCCCTTCCTGAGGAGGGCAGCTGTGGAGTCCATACTGTAGGTAGGCCACCCTGGGCACCAAGAGCCAGCTGCTCAGCACAGAGTTCAAACCAGAGCTGTCAGTTGCTAGAGATGTATCCCACTGCCAGTCAGAACAATTCTTCTTTTAATCAAGACAATTTCCAGCTCCTGGAAGAGTTTTAGACATCTCCCGGGGCCCTTCCTTCACCCACAAGTGAAAGTAAGATGGTTTTGAGCATGATCTAAAGGGTCATGGAGAGCAACTAAAACTGAAATCTCTAATGTTCTGTTTCTGATTCTGTTCTGAACAGAACATTTTGTGTGGCATATTTAAACATATTGTTTCAGTGGTCAATTTGACAATGTGTGAAGTGAATATGATCTTCATTACAGTTTTTTTTTTTTTGAACTTCTCTTGCTTAACATATAATTGAAATATTGGATTTTCCTTTGTTACCTTCACTACAGACAACGTAGTTCAGTAAAGCTGCATAAAGTCACTAGAGATGGCAGAAATCATTTTATGATGCGAGCACAGGCAAGAACCAAGAGTTATTTCTTCCCATGCTTGAGAGAAGTGATTATGGTATTTCAGGATATATGGTGACAGATTGACAACGGTACGCTTTTATATTTATCCGCAAGGATAATTTAATACTCACTTCAGAGCAGAATGGCTTTGTGTATTCATTTGTATAATTGGAAGGGGCATGTCATATCTAGCTGCATTTTTACTTTTACTAATGCTAATCTTCTTTTTCCCATAGTCTGATTAAACCTTGCAAGCATCTTGGATTACAATTCTTCAATGCTCACAGCCCACTGTTATCAATAGGGATGAATTTGAGGAATCTAGTGTCGCTGACCCTTAACAATACCATTTCAGTTGCCTAACCTTGCTAATAATAGGACTAACCACGGTGCTCATCTCCAGTGAGCAGTATTATCTCTTACATCAAAAAGGACCTTATGGACTAAAAATTCCATACACAGAAATTTTGTTTTTTTGTCACAGGCAAAAACGTGGCCCCTTATCACTTATAAGAAAGCAATAAGTACAAGCACGTGCTCAGCAGCAGCACAATTAATTATACATTTTTTAATTTCAAGTTACCCCGAAGCATGTCTCTGGATTTAATGTTGGACGACTTTCCTTCATGTTTAGCTGCCTCCTCGCTCTATTGTTTCCATGGTAACACCTGTGAAACATTGCTCCTTTCTGAGGAGGTGATAAGTAAAGTGGCTGGAATATCTGAGTGTTTAAATATTTAAATGAAAACAACAAAAAAGATGGTGGAGTGAGTCAGACACGACAGGTAGGTGACACCCACAACAGCAGCTATTAGATTGGACTATGGGGTAGCGCTCTCCTTGCTGTACTCGGGCTACAAGCTGAAAAGAGCAGCCAGCTCACAGGAGCTGGGCTGAACCTGGGCTGTCCTGGTGCTGAGAGGCAGCTGAGCACATTTATGCCCAAGGCCAACTGGAATAGCCTACTGCCAACCTTAGGAATAGCAAAGAAGTTAATTTGCAGGAGTGCTACATTTGTCTGTATTTGCCAGTGATAAATGTTTTTTGTTAAAATCAGGAATAATTACTAATCGTCTTAGCATTTTAGTGTGAGGTCTGTTAGGAAGTTAACATGGAAATATTGTAAAAAGTATTCTTGTCAGTACTTGAAAATACACCAAAGTTTGCTTTGACCGTGACTTTTCATTAACTGTAACAAACATTGGTTATCTGGGTTTGGAGGAGGCTGCGCTGCAGACGTTGCAGTTTTTGTAAGCTCAAAGGGAGCTCTTATGGAGAACATTCTTCTTAAAGTACTGCAGCTACACTTGTCTCTCTCTCCTGCTACACCGATCCTTTTCAAATTCGCAGCACAAGACTTGGTCTTCAAAGTGGCTGTAGTGTTGCTCATGTCCCCGTTTTAGCTCGTTTCACTTGCCCTTCCGATCCACTTTGATTAAGGTTCCCTTTGTCTGCTGCCCCGGAAGGCTCTGCCTAACCCATTTGCTCAGAACCTTCTCCCCATTCTTGTTGTACCAAAGCTCTCCCTTCCTTCCCTTAAATGAGTCCTTAGACTAACACCTTTCACTTCACTGTTCTGAACTTGGGCACTGAACCAGCCTTCTCTGTTCTTCCTACTCTCGTCTGATCATAATGGGGAGCTAATTAACCCTCCTTTCTTATCTCTTCCACAGAAGACAACATGAAACAGCAGTGAAATAAATGACCTGAATTCCTCATACAAAACACTCCATTGAACACTGTTCCTGCTCACTTGATTTTTCTGATTGCCATTCCCTCCAGACTATCATTTTACATGATTTTATACACTGAATTTATCTTCCTAGGGCAAGGTTGTTTTCTTCTTGCTTGTCTATAAAGGAACATGATTTCTACTAGCTTTACAGAAATAAATGGAAGAATTTTCTCCCTCTTCTGACTGACAGCTACAATTCGTCTTAGCTTTAACATAATACATTTCCAATAAAATAGATCTTCCTTTTTGAAAATCTGTGGTCAGATGAGGGGGAAAACTCCCAGAACTCTCCAAGCGCTGCTCACTAACAGTTAAAAAAAGATGCCAGCCAAAGTAGGCGGTGTAAATTTTCTTAATGTTATTCACCATCATTTTATTTTAAAAGCTTTGATAGGCAGTCAAGCAGCAATTTCAGTATGAAGATGGATATTAAGTTTCAGAGCAAGCCCACTCAACATTAGGGAGAGTTGATATTGCCTTAGCAAAAGGGAATGAACAGGATGACCTCTCAGGGTTCCTACAAGCATATGTTCCACAAGCCTCCGAATAAAGACCGCTCTCACCTTTTCAATATTGACGTTTCAAGGACATCAGTTGCCAGGACCTACATTCCAGCACTTGCTTATATAGAGTTAGTAGTCTGCAGTTGTTTTTTTTCCTACAGTCACTGAGGATGAATGCTTATTTTTCTTTCCTTGATGATTTCGACGCACTAATCTAATGAGAGAAAGGAGCTGCCCTGTTGAATCTTTCTCAGCTACCCCAACAGGACTTGCGCTGAAACTCTTCAGCCTCCAGGCTTTCAAACACTGACATCAACTGAGGCTTTTTGTGTGTGAGAATTCTCCACAGCTTCCTCCTGTGTATTCATAAGATCAGAGCAGTCTGTGGTTTGGGCTAAAAACACATAGCTGCTGAAATTTTTTTCTCACTGCAATGAATCAATTTTTGCTTAGTTAATGATCCTTCTCATTCTAAGGGACTAGCAAAGGGTTTTGGAAACAGATCCCAGTAGGTATGAAAGCTGCAGAAAAGTGTGGTTGATTGAGGTGTGGGAAGGTGTCTCCTCAGCAGTCGTTTTGAATTTCACTGTATTTCACAGACATACAAAAACTTTCCAGAAAGAAAACAAATGGAGAACGTTTTATGGAACTGAATTTAGTTTCTTTAAATGGGAGAGGAAATGGAGAGCAAATGAAGGTGTTGTATAGTGATGGAAGAGAGTGCTGCAGCCAACCTGCAGAGTTAAACCAGTCAGAATCACTCATGTTCAGCGTGATGCCACCTAACTAGATTCCTCACAGTTACGATTAAGCACGGTCAGATTTCCTCAAGCCTCTGGGAATAGGGTTCAGAGTCAATAATAGTCTCTAACCCATGTGTAGATTTAAAGGGAGATTTGAAGAGGAAGAAGTGCTGTTTACAGAAAGTGGAACAAATGAAAAAATTTACACTGCACCTAGAAGATCAAGAGGTGGGGAACAAAGTCATGTGGAGCAGAGACAAAGAATAGGGGAAGCAGAGAAACAGGCAGAAGAGAAAGTGACTATGAGGGCAGAGAGGAACAGAAAATCACTGGCAAAATGTAAAACCAGTAAAATCAACTGAGGCTTGGATTCAGTGGAAGTAAGTGAGCCTGAGAAACTGAGAAAGACAGAAATGGTATGTGTGTAGGGGAGGATACGCTGGGTAACTGTCTGTAATCTAACCCCCAGTTCAGTACGGCTTTATGCATGTGCATGAGTTCTTCAAAATTTGGCAAGCATTTAAGCAGATGCCTATATCCCCAAGAAATCCAATGGGTGTTAAATGTAGATGCTGTGATGAATTTGGAGGGCTTGGACGATACAGGTTTAAGGAGACAAATACTGAGATTTTTCTAACAAACTCTGTTTTTTAAGCTAGATACTAAAAAACCCCTATGGGCAGGAGAACAGATTGAATCCTACTCACATGCATAATGTCTCTCATCGTCCTGCAAGAAGATGCTATGTTCTGCCCTTACCTGAGGTGTGGTGCGGCTGGCAGCTAACATCCTCACCCTGCTCATGCACAGCCCAGCCTCTGTTGCTACGTCCCTTTGAGTCTCTGCCTTCTGAGAAGTTTAGTGTTAGATCTGAGGGGGCAGGTTGAGAAACAAAATCTTTTCTACTCGTGCGGTATTTTGGTGGGTTTAGAGGTATGAATAGAGCCAATGCATGTAAACTAAAATGCGTTAACAGTGTATGTGGGACACCAGGAGTCAAGTGATCTTATTTTGTTGTATCTTAAAGTAGATCACAGTAAGAGCCTCAATCTGGTTGGTACATTTTATTCTTCTTGTATAGCAAGAAGATCATATGCAGCAGCCTGTCTCCTTCCTGGGCTAATGTGTGGTTGTCTATGGCATGTAGGGTATAAGGAATTCTTGCTTGTAGCATCCCTGCGTGCTGTGGGAGAATCCCGTGACTGTTAAGTAAAAGTCCTAAGTATGGCCTGGGTAAGTGTATGGCTGCTAGCTAAGTGTTGAATGTGGGGTGTAACTACTGATGCTCAACAGAAGTAGAAAGCAGCATTATCCAAGATTATTAAAGAGAAATCAGCAGTAGGAAGACTGCAAGATATAAAAGCACAAGGGAGGATTTGGGTAAGTTAAAGGAAGATGTGATTCCATATTACAGTGTGAGAATGACTTCTTCTTCATAGCATTTAAATTCCGGCTCAAGGTTAAGTTATTTATAGCCTTGGAAGCAAAACAAAGGTCTGAGTAAAACTACAGAAATAACTCCGTATTAAGAAAAATTTCTGCCTTTGAAGCATGCAAAAGTACAATATGATAACAAAGCGGCAATCACACACTAGAACTGGAAAATGGATAGGAGATAAAAATCTGAGAATGCGTAGAGAGATGTTGAAGACGTTAGCACAAGGATGAGTCCTCTAATGGGTACTAGAGTTAGAATTTCTCTCTAAATCCAGAAATGGTCCCAATTCAGGGTTTACCTATTGCAGGGACTATGACAGAACCCTCAGTGCTCATCCCAGCATTGGATCTGCTTTGTAAACTTCAAGTATGGTTCAGCAAAGCAGCTTTCACCAGCGCTAAAAAAGAACCAACTGGATATTCCTGCTTGAAGTACGGTGGCCTGAGTTAAAGTTCAACAACAAAGTATTGATGTGCTAATGTTTGCTTTCTGCAAGGTTATTTTGTCAAGTCATATTAGCATGTGCTCCTTTTCTGGGGACCAGGTCCTAAACAAACACAGGATTGCTCCCTTGACAGGAGGGTGATTACAGACAGCACCGAGCTGAGGTCCTCTCAGTGCATCCCTCGTATGAAACACCTTGACCAAATAGCAAAAGCAGGATCACAGTCTTCTCTCTCGCCAACTCCTTTTCCTCTCAGCATAGTTTTTATGTCTTTGGGGAGATTTTCTGGTCTTTTTTTGAGGGAACACTGTTAGCTTTTCTTTGATACTGTCTCTTGACCTTAGAGATACTGGGACAATACTGGGATATTGGCTGTATCAGCTGGAATAGCTGGTCTTGCCCAGGATCCTAGGGCTGGCTGAGTGCCTGTCATAAATTATCACCTCGTAATCCTCGGGACTTCTCAGCTGATGCAGTCTCAGCTCTTCTGTGCTGCAACAGTCTTCATGGCCAGCTAATAGCATCTCTAATAGCAGTTTCCAGCTACCCTGCTGTGCTGCTGCTGCTGCTTTTCCTACTCCTTTTAGGGGGTGCCATACAGAATTCATCCAAGCATTATATTTCTCCTTTGACTCTCAGCAGCATCAATATTTTCTCCTTAGATGAGCTGATTTCATGGATCTCCTGTGAGACACTTCCCTCATTCAAAGCCTTTTGGCTGTTACTCAGTTCAAGGTACTAATTGTGTTTGAGATGAAAAACAAACAAATTTGGCAGTGATAGCTGAAGCTAGCGTTAGTCTGTGCTTTTAGTGAGACATTTTAGTGTGGGACATACATGAAAGTTAAATTATTACAATGATAAGTGTGATGTTAAGAAAGACAGTTCCTTGTGTCTGGCTTTATGCTGATAAACATTATTTAATATTTTCTACCTCTGCACTTTGTTTTGAAGATATTTCCCAAATATCTCTAATTTCCAACACGTAATTCTTTCAGGAGTATTCCTAGATCTAGTCTGGAAAACATTTTGTTCCGATTATAATGGAGACAGTGAGCATCTGGAATATCACCAAACCGCTCACTGTAAAGGCATCACTCAGAAAACCATGCGGGGTGTCTCACTTTTTTTTTTTTTTTTAATGCTGTTAATGGAAAGACCCCACTGAATTTATAAACAGTTGTTCTTGCTGCAGAAAGAGACAGCAATAATTTAAGATTTAAAAAAATCAATATAAATGAATGTAATCACACCTTATCCACAAAGCATTTGCTTTTTTGCCTCCGACATTATCACCCCTCACTCACACACAACACGGACGTCTCAAATAAGAAGACAGTGTCGGGGCATCATTCCAGTAATGCCCTCCATCTGAATGGCTTGAATGTGCTCCAGCAGGCCCTCCGCATGTGGGTCGTGCCAGCTGTTGGGGGAGAGGTAACTGGATATAAATGCAGGAGGGCACCACTTCTTTTTGAGACATCCTATACAAAGAGTTACTCTGCACATTTTATAGGAAACACCAAAATAAAAGTAATTTGGAGATTCTGTTCCTGAAGTTTACCATTCAAGAGCAATTTTGAGTCTGCCCTGTGATCACCAGACTGATTAAAAATGCTAATCAGAAGCCCATATGATTAGGAGATTAGTACAGTCTGAACTTTGATCTGCCTCATTTGTGTACACAGAGAGAGAAGACACACACACACACACACACACACACACACACACACTCACACTCACTCAGAACTGCTTTCCTAGGCGGCAGATTTTTTTTTCTTTTGTTTCTTGTTTTCAGTTCCCCATATGGATGGCCCCAGGGTTTCTGTAGTCACTAACTGTTACCTCTAAAACAGACATCTTCTTAACAGAAAGAAAAGAAAAAACAACCTATGTCAAAAAATGCATTATTACACTTGCATTCCTGTAACTGACCATGTGCTTTGATTTCATCCACGTGATTTTCATAGGACCCGACAGAACTAATGAAAATCCCTCACATGGGAAACTTAGGACCTCTAACACTACTTCAATTCCATGATCTTTGGGTAAGCAACCTACAGACACAAATATGGAATACATGGGAGTCACAGCCTCGCCTCAAGACCCAAATTTACCTCAGTTCCAGACAAACTTGACATTGCGTGTCTTAATGTTAGTAACTGTTCAGATCAGGAGTGCTATGGCTTTCATATGCAGCAAAAGAAAATGTTCTCAGCGTAGAGAGCAAGTAAGAGGATAAACTTGGTAAATACAAAAATCACAGGCAACCTCAGTCAGCTGTGGGGAGAGATGCAGCCACCAGGACAGCCTCTCCAAAGCCCATGGCTCTGGTCTGCCTTATCAGTGAAGCGCATAATGAGCTTATGACAAGCGGATACTGAAAAAACAATGAATCTCTGCAATGTCTTCCAGTGTCACCACCTTTCTATTGCTAGATGTAATCTTTATGCAGAAGACCACATGCTTGTCAGCACCTTGACTCTTACAAACCAGCGAGTAAGTGAATGGCAGACTGATGTTCACATTGCCATTTCAAGTAGAAGGGGAGGCGTTAGTGCCAGAAAAGAGGCGACAAAAAGCTACGCAGGGAATTAGCTCTCAGGCATTACGATGGCTGATAGGGTATGCAGTGGGATCTTACCATGCAATAGAATCTCTACTGACATGGCCAACCAAAAACTTCAGTGGAGCCTGAAGGTCTTTGATGAAAAAATGTCAACTATATATAATGGTCTTGAGCAAAAAAGCTTCAGTGGCAGTTATCTTACGAGACAAGTTTACCTGAGAATAGCCTATTAGGTGTTAAAAGGGCTCTTATTCAGATTCCCATGGCTCTGCTGCCTAGTTAGACGGTAGGTTTTTCTGGTCAGGGGTGGCTTTTGTCATTCTGGGTTCAACTGTGAGATTTCCTATGTGGCCATGGAGAGAAATAGCAGGACACAAGCTGACTTGTAATCTTCTCTACTACCTTCCTTGTAGCAGTCTGCTGTTACTTCTGCTGTCTCAGCAGCTGTAAAGGGAACGAAAAGACAGGAGAGCGCGGCATGTCTTAGTGCCACTCTTCCGACATGCAGTTTTTTTCCTGCTGCAAGGCAAATCAGAAAGTCAAAGGCCCATCAGAGCCTAGGTGCCCTTTCAGCTTGAACAGTTAAAGCTCCAATTTCTGTAGCTATGTGCACGCAAGCAAGCGATGGGACTGAGACAACTGCTTCTCTTTGATTCTCCAGCTTGAGTAATCCCTTTGCATTGAGACAACCAGGCAGCCTTCAGCAGGAGTCTGGAGCAACTTCACATCGGGTCTGTACCACAACACCCTTAGCACTCTACTACTGCTTCTCACTGTAGCAGAAATAATTCATAACCAAAAACCAAACCAAAGCAAACCAAAACATTTGCAGGAGGAAGGGGAAACACGGAGGATTAGTGATATTTTGTGTGCACAGATCTGCTTTTGTAGGCTATTTTTATTGGTATTTTAATTATGTTGTCATTAGAAATAACGCCAGATACGAAGTGAAGCACTGCATGTTCTGAGGTACGAGGACAGAGATCCGGGGGCAGCATGCGAAAGGCCTGCCGCTGTAAACCAAATGCTGCATCGAGAAGAGCAGGTGAGTTCGCGCTGGCCGTGCGGGCCGCTCGTCCAGGCGCACAGCATTGCTGGGTGCCCTCAAGGGACGCAGAAGCAATACCTGTGCTGCTCTGCCAGACTCCCAGAGCGTTCTCGTTGGGCAACGGTGACTGCTTAATTAATGTAAATACCGCATTTTAGTTAAAAACAAAATCTGCTTCGGGACAGAGTGGGACTAACCGCCGTTTCACAGGACGTGCCGTTCAGTTTGCCGCCCTGAACACCCCTCACTTTCGTTGCAGCGCAACTTACGCGCAGCGGGGATCAGCGCAGCGCCATCCCCCCGCCGCCAGGGAAGGCCGGCTCACGCCGGGTGTTATCCTAGAGACGAGGGAGCCCCGAGGCCCCGGGCGCCGTCCCCCCAGCCCCGCAGCCGCCGGCCCCTGTGGCCCCCTCGCTCCGCTCCGCTCCAACGGCCGCCCGCGGCGCG
>VXAL01002740.1:267092-284062 GCA_013399475.1 Chauna torquata | reverse complement strand
GCGAGCGGCGCGGCTTCCTTAGCAGAAAGCCCCGCGGCGGGCAGGTGCGCGGCCGCAGCCCCGGGCTGGGAGGCGAAAGGGTCGCTGGCGCCCGGCGGCGCCGGGGCGGGACCGGGACGGGGACCGGGACCGGGACCGGGCGGGGGTCGCGCGGCGACCGCGTGCCTGCGAGCGGCCCTGAGGTGGCTTCCCCCCGCCGCCGCGCAGAGCCGAACCCTCGCGGTCGCTTCTGTCCCCTTGCAGCTCCGGCCACCTCTCCTTTTTAACCTGTGGTTGTAAGCCCCCAGCAGCTACAACAGCTGCTTTTCTCTGTCTTCTCTCTCCAAACCCCCCTAAATTACAGGGTGGATTTGACAGAAAATTCTGTATTTTAGGCAAGGAACAGTGCTCACCTCATGTTTTATGGAGTCTGTTGCATCCTTTGTGCAAGTGCCGTGTTGGTAAACTGATGCATTGATAATTGACTACATCCTTCCCGTTTGCTTTTTTATTTTTTTATTTTTTTTCCTCACCACCTGCTGGTACAGTTTGGGCTGTAAATGTGCAACTTCAGGCCCCCTTCCTGCAGTATGCTTTGCATCCCTCAGATACGAAGCCTAAGGTTACTGGGAGACCACATGGGTCTCTAGGTAGGACTGCCAACATTCCTGGAGGATTTAAGAACAAAATCAAACTAAGCCCAGATCCTATCTCTATGTTTAATATAAGAGGAATTAGGATGGGTCATCTGCTTAAATTAAAGTTGAAACTGAAAAAAGATCTAGTGGAACTTTTCATACTTTCTAATGTTGTTGTGCTCAAATTATTGCCTATGATATTTCAGATATATCTAGGATGGCATCAAGCTGTCCATATAAGAATTTAGTGCCTATATTAGCATGTAGCTTATTTTAAAACTTTCAGCATTTTTTAATTGTGGTTTCAGAATATACTCTTGCTTTATTTAGAACTGTTTGTCATGCCTGTGACTTTTTTTTTTTTTCCCTTGCAGTAGCTTTATATTTTCATAAATGTACTGGTTCGTGAATGCAGCTAACTGGGGTATGGTTATGTTTACACGATTTGATGTTTTTATTGCAGATAAAGGTTTTCCAGACATTTTTTGGGCATGTCTGAAAAATGCCATGACTGATGAAAGTTTTTAATCTCCTTCGTTGTCAACTAAATCCCTGATAACCTAATTTTTGATAGTATGCTGCATCAGGTAGTTTTTTTTTTTTCAGCTGGCTAGTTTACAGTATATTATATCCATAAACTGACCATCTGTTCTCTGTGTTTCTTATAATTGTGGCAGCAGACTATTTTAGCAAATACTCTAGCCAAACTAACTTTCCAAGACAGATTTTTTTTTGCAAGAGTCACTGTAGCAAACCACAGGCATTCCATGATGACTGAATATAAATTCTAAGATCAGGCATGGAAGATTTTTTGTTATTATAATATGTTCATTTGAAATAAATAAGGTTGAAATGGAAGTGATTTAATTAAGGGAATCTGTTCTTCCTTTGATTATTGTAATCGTATGCCATGCATTATCACAAGTGCTCCTTAGGTACTGTATTCAGTAAGTTCCATTGAGATTGCTTGTGGAATATGAGTTTAGGCAAAACCTCCACTGACTTCTGAAGATGCTTGTCTTCCTTAAGACCTGTGGGGTTTCACAATGCTGTTATTTTTCATTTCCTTGACAAACTATGCAGGGATTGGTATTATCAAGTACACCCAACACAGAAAGGACCAGTCCCTTAATTTGGAGTAAGCCAAAATACAACTGGAACTTGTGAATATGCATTTTTATTTTTGAGAAATCAGAGATGTAATATATGCAAGTGCGGATGACTAAAGGAAAATGTGATTGTTGCTCATGTCAGCATAGCTGGGCTGGTTTCATCTATAGGATCTGTAAATGTTGCGTTTCACAGGTACAGCATTTTATAAGTTTCAGCATTTGCTTGCTGCAGAATTATTTTCCTGTCATGAGTCACAGCCAGGTCCTTTGATAGCCAGAACGTGCTGATGGCTCTGATACTGCACCTTCATAGCTAGTTTTACTCTTTGTAGCTGGGAGCACCTGGCATGCATATGTTGGCACGTGCCACAGTTACACCTTCATTTTGCTGCAATCATTTACTGATGGTCTGTCCATGATCCCGGCTAGTGGGGGCATATAGTCCAGATAAGAGGACAGAGGAGAAATTTAGTGACAGTGGGCATAACCTCTTTCTATTTATTATAGGCCAAGAATCAACTGTTGCAGACAAGCACGTTTTATCAGAGACATGGAGGAACAGAAGACTGATGGCGTCGCCTAATGGGACACATGAAGGAAAGAACTGTACAGAGCCAGGTAAGATGAGAAAGTTTTATGATGTCTTGTAAGCTCTTGAGATGTATTGCACTGTGCGGTCATGATGAAGCTGCAGTAAACATAAAAGTGTCAAACTTACAAAAAAAAAAAAAAAAAAGATAGGATTATTCCGTGGAGAGAGACTTCTCATGCTATATAATGCAATGACCTATCTATCAAAGGTAAAAGTTAATATTCAGACGTAAGTATGTTTTGGGGTCATTGTGAGACTTGTGTTGACAATTTGATTTGTCAAGTTTTGTTTCTTTTGGTCATTATTCCTATCTAGCTGATGCTGTGTGTATTGCACTGGTAATGAGAGGTGCACTGTTCTTGAAACTATGGGTAGTTAAACACGCAGTGTTTGAGATACCATCTGAGCACAGTAATTTGTGCTCATTACCATTATAACCTATATTATAGGTTTTGCTATTTTAGTGATAAACTGTGTATTCAGAGTAGGAATTCATATTTTGAGGAGGAGTATGATGAGGTAAGTAATATGGAAACCCTGGATCCCATTTTACTTCACGATATCTGTCCTGGCCAGGGCATAATAATTGATTGAGAGTAGGGATAGATGACACATTTTAATATCAGTGTTAGTCCACAGCACTTTCATCTTCCCATCTGTCTTTCCAGTGTATATTTCCTTTCTCTCTCTCCTTGCCTCTCTGTGGTTTACGGTGTGTGGGAGATGAGACATTTTGCCAATGGTGCTAGCCAAATTAATTTAAAGTTCAGATTTTTTTTTTTTTTTTTCAATATGACTCTTTGATCAACTAGTGGATGACAACAGAGTCTGTACCTTCTTGCAAATAGTGACAGCATGAGTTCTGGGATACTGTCAGTCCCAGGCATCGAGGAGTTTGGAGCAGTACTCCCCTCTCTCAGTTACATGTTTGTTGTAATACTGAGGCATCTATCATATAGATTCAGGGTTACTACTGTGCTTATGCATTTTCTGAGAGGAGTGGAAGAACGTTGCTAGAAGTATGCAGATCCAAAAGCTTTAACTGTGGCGTCTTGATGTCCAAGGGCATCTCTGTACTTCTGTTAAGAACTTAGTGAGTTAGTTTGCTGGTGTTTGCATCTGTAACCTTATGATACTGTTGATTTATTAGTCAAAGTTGTTCACAGATGAGAAAGAAGACACAAATAACCTTTTGGAAAGATGTAATTATTCTTGATGAATAGTCAGAAAATACTATTCTTTCCCATTCCTATTTTATTTTCCTCTGCATATGTGAATGTATCAGTGCATTCATATATGAACGCATACTTGGCTGCACATTCAAAGCCAAGCTAACAAAGACCACAAAATTGTCAAAGTTGGATCAGAGAGATGCTGCTCAAAGTTTTTGATGAGGATTTCCGCTTAGGATAAATGAGAACTTATTTACAATGATATGGTGAAACTGCTAAGGGAAAACGTGTGCTTATGTATTAATTGAAATACTGTGAGCAGTGCTGACTTCTCCAGATATTTAGAACAAACCATAGAATCAGAGAATGGTTTGGGCTGAACAGACCTTAAAGATCATCTAGTTCCAACACCACTGCCATGGGCAGGATTACCTTGCGCTAGATCAGGTTGCCCAAAACCCCATCCAATGGTTCAACTCCCTCTATTCCTCAAAAATTGTAAGATTAGTTTAAGAATAATTGGATTAAATAAATAAATAGAGCTGGGTCATTTAGATTTGCTTTATGAAGTTCAGGTTGCTGAGGTGCACTTTTCTCTTCAACCACAAGAGCTGGACATGTGGAAGCTAGGAGGCCCAAATATGTCTCAGGATGCTGAGGTTTTTTGAGAATTGTCATGAGACTTGTGTTAAATTTATAATTTCTATTCACAGTGTTGGAATAAGTCTTTCTTTTTAATAGGTGTTTCTTCGGTTAGAACACAGATTTACAGTTCAAACATGTCACAGGATTGCAATTGTGGCATTTTAGTCACTTCCTGTTATTCTGCAGCTATGTACAACTTATCTCTCTGGATCTTCTGCAGCTGAAGGGGGGATTTAGATGCTGCAAGAGTGGCTAGATGTAAGATAGCTACAAATAAAGGGAACATCTGAAAATGTCTGAAACTGATGCTTGTTGGACAACAATGGGTTTGTAAGAACCCATGATTGTTATTGCTCAGTAGTAACTGTTGCACATTTTGTTTGGTTCCTATCTGGTAGCCAGAGATTGAGATTTGCAGTGTAATGAAAAGACGGTACAATGACTTAAAACCTATCCAAAAGGAGCAAGTAGCATAGCTCATCTCCATGAGAATGTAGCTTGTGTAACCCCTTGACTGCATCTGGGGAAAGTAGTCACAGGAAAGGCTAAGAGACTTGATTGAGATCACATAGAAACTTGGTGAGAAAATGCGGGCTTTCAGTTGAAATATGCGAGCTTTCACTCGTGCTCGTCCCACAAAACCACCTTTCTCAATTTAATGAAAATCTCAGGAATATGTTGTCAAACATTTTAAATGTCCGTACTTTGACTGTTTTTTATTTTTTATTTTTGTTTGTTTTGTTTTTTAAAGCTTAAGAACAGATAGTTAATATGCATATACGTTGTGTTAATATAGTGCTCTGTATAGGCTCCATTATGGATGTACTTATTCTTCCCTGTGTCACTTCTGTATCTGCTTTAAGCACTAGGGGCCCTGCAGATGCATGTGTGTGTATATGGTACATAGCAGTTTCCTTATGTTAGGTGGATGTTTCTCTATATGTGTTTAGGATACCAGAACTTCATACCTCGGGGAATGCAAGTTCTTGCTGAGAGCCTGTTAATCCTTTGTGCCATTGCAGTGCTGTTGCTGTGCTCCCTTTTTATTAGCTTCCCACACAAGTTTGCAGCTTTACTTCTCTTTTCCCGAAGGCTTTAAACAAAGTTAATTTATTTATCACTTCATCCCCTTTTCTTGCTTACATGCAAATAAAAAAAAAAAATCCCCAGTTGTCAGAAGTTGCAGCTATAGAAGTTGGTAAAACCATGAAAGCCTTGCAGTTCATGACAGTGGTAAGAAATGCTCATCCTTGGTTGAATACATCTTGGGGAAAAAAACTCCGTAAGCTTCTCGTAGTAATGTTAGAAGCTTTTGGAAGCCGCTATGTGCTAGAAGCTCAGATAGACTACACTGTATGAGATTGTCTCATTTACAGGAGTAGATCATTTTGTATTGTGTTCTTCTGGAAAGCATTATTAATACTTCTGGGGCCATTGTATCAGAATAAAAAAACCTTTGAAGTCTTTGCAGTGCTGCTCTAAATAAGAACCCCGAGGCTCTGATAAAGGAAAGGAAAAAATATATATGTGTGTGTGTGTGCGTGTGTGTGTGTGTTTTTGTGTATGTAAAGAAGGAAAGGGGATGGGGAGAAGGTAGCAGTTTATTTGTTAATAAGGCAGAACTAGAGGGGAAAGATTTGTCTGACATTTGGAGGTTAGAGGGACTGGTATTCATGAATATCTTTAAGGGTGCTGTGCACTTTTTCTGTGGTAACTATTCTGCAGTCATAAGGAGTTATAGGTACTACTGATCCCATAACAGCAACAAAGAAACTGTAGGTCAGCTGCAGGAAGGAGATGGAGCATTTGTGAGCACCAAGCCAACCCCAGTTCTCATCTGGACTAAGGCCGCAGTTGGTGTGCTGTATAGCAGTTTTCCATTAAAGATTCTGGCTTGAAACTCCCTGTTTGTTGGAAGCTCCTCTGCTATGAAAAGATACAGTCGGCGGTGCCCAGTGCCAGGACAAAAGGCAATGGGCTCAAACTGGAACACAAGAGGCTCTGTCTGAACATCAGGAAGCACTTCTGTACTGTGCAGGTGACTGAGCACTGGCACAGGTTGCCCGGAGAGGTTGTGGAGTAGCTTCCTTGGAGATCTTCAACAGCCACCTGGACGTGGTCCGGGGCAACCTGCTCTAGGTGGCCCTGCTCGAGCAGGGTTTTAGGACCAGATGACCTCCAGAGGTCCCTTCCAATCTCATCCAGTTTGTGATTCTGTGATACAGTCTTAATATTATCCTGGAGCCAGGCTGGAGGCTTACAGGTAGTGTGTAGAATGCTCTGGACCTCAAAAATTTCAGGAGTCTGATTTTTTTTTTTTTTTTTGAAATATTAATCTTCTGCTTATTTTGTATCAAGTAACTCTCTGGATGGCTGCTGTGGTTATCCCTCTGAGGGAAAACGAACTACCTTTTCTTTATGGCTTTGAAAACTTTTTCTGGGTAAATTCATGTTGGAGGAGGGGTTTATCTGACCCTGACTTAAAGCAAAGGGATCAGAAAGGGAGAGTCATTGTCTTTAGCATCTTAACAGATCTCATTAGTTTGCTACCAATTTTTTTTTGCCTTTTCCAAACTCTCAGTTCCATCTGCCATCAGCTCGCTAGCTTGCGGTGCCATCTGCCCAGCAAGTCTGATTTACAGCTTCTGTGCTCCTATGGCTCGCCTCTTGTTTCAAAATGTTCCCATGATCTCCATGTCTTCCAGAACTCTGAGTAACGTTTTGAGAGTAGTTACAAGTAGGGGTTATTGGGTGCTGTGGTGTTTCTAACCAGGTGACTCCACCGGATCATGTTAGGCTATTAAAGCAATTGATCTGGACTCCTTTCCATTGCGAATATTTTCAAGTAATCTTTGTATACGTTACAGAGAACACTTTAATGACTTGCTGTGAATTAGAAATGCATCTAAATATATTTCTGTACAGTCTTCTGACACTAGTCAGTGGGCTGCCTTGAAATTGAAGTCTGTGGGCTTTCCCCTCCAGAGGTTTGTCAGCCATGGACGGGTCATGAGCTACATTGATTTTAAGCAGCTGGGGATTTGATTCCAGCATGCTCCTCCTATTGTTATCAGTGGGTAATGATGAATTGTGGGTTGGGGGAAAGGCAGAGGTTAGCATTTTTTTCTGAGTCATGGTGCCTTTTTACTTTAGAATTAAAAGGTACATTACAGCAATTTTTTATGTTCTTACAGTGAGAGAAAAAGAATCAGTCATCTACAGTGAAATAAAGTGTGTTTCCCAGCAGCATGTGTGTAACTTGAGTTCAGAGTCAGGATCAAAAGTCATTAAGTCTGTGTATATTTTACACTGCTAGTTATTCAAACCTTGGGGACTCAAGTAGAATGTGATGCATTGTAGAGAACCTCCAGAAGACTCTACGTACCGTAGAGAATACAAGAGCCTGTTACTTTTTCTACAAAAATCAATTATGGTGTTCTCAGTGACTAGAGGAGACAGGATTGACTCTTCCAAGTAATTTTCCAAAATGACAGAAAAAGCTATTTCTTGTACACTTGTAGTCAAGACACTATAGGAAGCATTATTTTCCATCAATTTTATTTAAAAAATGCAGTGCTTAGTTAAGTGCATCATTCTCAATATGCAGGATTTATAAGTCCTTTTTTTCTTAATCCTTATAGACACCTTAGTACATAAGATCATAAGCTTTGTGTGTTAAATGCTGATCTAAACATACTTGTGTTGCTGGTGGAATATATCATTTTGTGCTATGTATTTTTTTTTAACAATGTGATAATATATATTTCTTTTAAACAATGTGCTCATGATCTTCACTAGATCAAAATTCCGTTTTGTAATGGGGATAAGTGTCTTAGACCCCCATTTTTAAGGTGGTGTTACTAATAATTTCACTGTAACCCTTTGTTTCATGAACAGTCTGAATTGATGAGCTCAACATGACCTGAAAGTTTTTACTATGCATTCACAGTGGGGTAATACAGACAATAACTGTGTTATTTCCAAATATTCCCCCCTGTCCTTTCATAATCAATAAGACTTTTTCCTCTACCCTGATGCGTAGAAAATGTGCAACTGTTGTAGTATGATAGGTTCAGTGATAATGCATACATCTTGATTTAAAATGTTTCTTATTCACATGTCTTATGCCCTCAAAGAACAGGAGATTTATCAGCCTTAAATATTCTAGTCTTGTGTTCATCTAAAAGAAAATGAAAATGAGGGAAGTTTTAGGAAAAAAATTCTTATTTGCTCATACTCATATGGCATTCACAGATGTAGGTGCAGTGTCCAGTAAACGTGTATGCGTGCATATAAATGTGCACAGATGCATGTATTTATGTAGTGGAAAGACTTCCTAACCAGCTAACAGTAATTTATTTCTGTAGCCACTTGTCATATGCTTGTGTTTTTTCTTTTGTTTTGTTGGTTTTTTTTGTTGTTGTTGGTTTTCTTTTTTTGTTTTGTTATTTGTTTGCCAAGAAAAAAAAAAGGAGTCGCTGGACTTGCTCTTGTCCCTGTAGATGCTGAACAGTAAACTTTATTGATTGTGGTCTCCCTGGGATGGTTTCTGTTTTCAGGGGGAGATAGATGTGTGATGAGTTAAAACTACTTTAAGTAGATGAGTTGAGGGCAAAAGACAAATGTGTAATGGCAAATTTTTCATGTGTAGCTCCCAAGGTCTCCTGTTCAGAATTCACACCCAGATTTAGGTTGGACTTCTGACACTATTTGGCCAGCTTATTGATGTGGATATTAAAAAAGGTTGGCAGGTGGATGTCACTGAAGTTAATTAGGATTTTAATTTTTTTTTTTTTTGTGAAACAGTTTAGGAAATACACTTTGTTTGAAGCTAAAATTTCAAAAATAACCAACCTTTTCTCTGAGTGGTTCATTTTATAGCAGTGTATTAATACTGGCATCCAAAATAGTTGAAAGAAATGAGACAAACATCTCTCTGTGCTTGGCTTACACCTGCCAGTGGCATCCCCTGGAGAGCTGAGAACAGAAAACGAACTCCAGGGTAATTTATCCATTTTCCCAGGTCTAGGTGCCAAATTTGCAGGAAGTAGTTTACCACACAGTGTATAAATGTCCAACTAAAATGCTATTTAGAGATGTAGTAAACAAGGGCAAATGAAACAAAAAGAAATGCAATTTAATTTATTACTGTATATTCTTAAACCTAATTAAAATATTACTTGATATAATCTTTATTTCATATGACTCACATTAATTTACAGTTAGTTTTGGTCCAGCTGAAGCACACTGTAAATTATAGTTTTATACAAGGTAAGTCTTTGCTCTGAAAGAAGGAAACAGGCTTGAAACAGAAATCAGAGTTTCTAAAATGTAGCAACTTCAGAATGAAATCTAATGTCTGTGGACACAGGCCCTCACTTTCTTTGAATGGAACAAAACACCCAGGTTGAATGCTGTGGAATGCTAGACTGAGGTCTACAGTTTCCCATATTACCTTAGCTCTAATATCTAGATGCCTGATTTCCTATATTTTAAACCACATTGCCTAAGCATATCTCAAACATTATTATAATGCCACCTGTCTCTCTTTCTGACTGGACAACTCAGACAGCAGCAGTGTTAAATTAGTGACCTGAGGTCAAAGAGTAAATACATGGTGGAACAAAGAATCAAATCTAGATATCTAGTCTTGATCTAGGCTTCTGCAACGGTGATGTTTGAGCAGAAGGTTGCATTAATCTGACCTCCGTAGATCCCTTCCAGCCTGGATTTTCCTGTGATCTGGCATGAAAACCAAATGAATTACGTTTCACTTGGAACATATTTGAAAACCTGAATTGGAGATTTCAAAGTCAAAGTTAATGAGACTTGTACATCCACATCTCCATTGTATCACTGAATATCTCACCCTTAATATGGGATTATGTATGTGTATTTAGGTCTGCTTTTCACTAGAATGACCATTCAGGCAGACCTTTCTATGTGGAAATCTGCTCTATTTTAGAATCATAGAATCATTTAGGCTGGAAAAGACCTCCAAGATCATCCAGTCCAACCTTTAACCTAGCACTGTCAAATCCACCATTAAACCATGTCACTAAGCTCTGAATCCAAATGTTTTTTGAAGATCTCCAGGGATGGTGACTCAACTACTTCCCTGGGCAGCCTATTCCAATACTTCACAACCCTTTCAGTGAAGAAATTTTTCCTAATATCCAACCTAAACCTCCCCTCGTGCAACTTGAGGCCATTTCTTCTTGTCTTCTCAGTTGGCACTTGGGAGAAGAGACCGATCCCCACCTCGCTAGAGCCTCCTTTAAGGTAATTGTATAAAGTGATAAGGTCTTCCCTGAGCCTCCTTCTCTCCAGGCTAAACAACCCCAGCTCCCTCAGCCGCTGCTCATAAGACTTGTTCTCCAGACCCTTCACCAGCTTCGTTGCCCTTCCTTCGACACGCTTCAGCACCTCGATGTCCTTCTTGTAGTGAGGGGCCTAAAACTGAGCACAGTATTTGGGGTTCAGCCTCACCAGAGCCGAGTACAGAGGGAGTTTCCACTCACAGGAAATCTTACTGTTGATATAAAAGTCACGTTTAAATTTACCCATCCTTGTCCTTATCTGTGGCAGTTTTGTTTTCACTCCTTCCTTTTTCACCTTATTATCTGTCATGTCTTGCCATTTACTGCAGCTGGGATGGAAAAAACTGCTATCTTACTTTGTACCAAGCACAATTATTACCATACCTCGGTCTAGTGTTGGAAGAACTGGGTTGAAAAGGCACTATAAATCAATCTTTGTGAGCATTAATCTATACTCTTGGGGTTGGCCTAGGACAGAGTCTTTATGAGGTACTGGATTGTTTGATAGATGTTATAACACTGCCTTCATTACTTGCTAGTGTAATTGAAATAAGTGACTGGAGAGAAAGAAAAGACAACCTTTTTTATTGGAAATTTTACGTGGGCACTAGCAATGCTAAAATGGCTGTGGTTTGTAGCTGGTTTCAGGCTGCTTGACATGTCCCATTGCAAGAACGTGTTTGAATTGCTTGAAGTTTTGGCGAACTTAAAACATTTGAAGCTGGTATAGTGAGTGTTTGGTTCACATGGATTACTAGTTTAAGAGGAAATTTAAAAGAGAAGTCTGAGTGCTTTTGTGTGGCCAACTTGATAAGTTATAAACCGAGTCTTTTTATAAAGAGCAGAATAATCCAATACATCCAGTGATATAGCTGAAGAAAATGTTATTTTCTTGTAGAAAAATATATAAAAAGCAAACAAACAAGCAGGCCTCCCTTTTCCCCCTAAAAGAGCCACTTGTTATGTCACTGATACATACATAATTTTAGACAAAAACAGTCAAAAATACTAGCTTGGAAATTCTTCTGAGAAACTTTTGAGACTAGCTAAAATTTCTGAAGCATCTACCTTTGATGAATCTGCGTTTAGGTCTGCATTTACAACCCTGCGGGTTGTAGGACATTGCGGAGAGCAGAGATGCTATCTCTGTGCTTTCAGTGTCTTATCAGTCCATAGCCTGGACCACACAACGTGGAGGATTCAGGTGAAACTGGGCAAGCACAGAACTGGGCTGCAGGGAAATAGATCGTGAAAAGCAGCTGGAGGTAGAAAATGGTCACCAGAAGCTGCAAGAGTGATAGAGAAACTTGGGATTTAGAGCTAGGTGGTAGGAAGACTAAGATTATCCGGAGTTGGAGACTGGAGTTGGAGGATAGGTGAAAGGGATGCAAAAACAAGAGTGGAGGGAGGCTGAATTTGGATAATGAACCATGAGAGAATCCTGGGAATAGCAGGGCAAGGAGGCTGGCCCTGGGAACTAGTAAGTAGAGAAAGTGACAAAAAGGGAAATGAAAGCGCAGTGTGACGTTTCGTTTTAGTTGGGCAAAGATTCCAGAATGAAAAGCAGTGCGATGCTCTAAAAAAGAGCTTAAGTTACAAAAGGGCTACATTTTAGCCTTGTGTTTGGCATGTAAAACTGGAAATATTCACAGTTTATATCCTTTGATTTTTTGCATGGATTGGGTATCAACGAAGAGCAATTTCGGAGCCTGTACTAATAAGACCATCTAGATATAAACTGAAGTAGAAAGCTTCACCAAAGTGAGACCTTCTTGAGCCTCAACTCTGTGTCTCTGAACCTCAGTGTTTGTTTCAAGGGTCAAGATTACTAATTTAAAAATATACTTAGGCACAGTGTGCAATTTTGTTACGGTAAATTAATTTTAAACTTTGTTCTGCTAATATTTTTAACAAGCACCCTCATAACTGATTTTTTTTCGGAAGTTACGTAATTTTCTTATACATTTCTGTTGCTGTATTTATTCATAGATGTGGTTATCCACCTTAGCAGGCTGAAAATATTCCGTGAACCTGCTGACAATTAAACTGACATCACTCCTGTTCTATAGGAAGGCAAACCCCTTAGGCAATAAAGAGTGATAGTTTCCTTTATTCTTTAAAGTTGACAGACATCGAAGACATTATAGTAGAAAACACATTAGCCTTAGAAAGTGTGAGTCAAATTCATTCCTGCTCGGACTCTACTGGTAAGCTGAAGTACAGCAGAGCAGACGCTTCAGGAAGAATGCAGGCTATGTGTCTCTCTGCTTGTTCAGTTGTTCCCTTTTTTACAGCATTAAGTTAATGGTTTAATGTTAATGACAGGTGCTGGATTAACAATCTTAAGACAGTGACATTCTCTAGCCATGGAGGGGAACAGTGGCCAATGTGCGTATATCCTTCCTGCAAACAAGAAGATGATTTAGACTCTGCCTGTTCAGATTCCACCCATACTTGCTTTTTGGACTATTCTCAGAGAATGCTGAAACCTGATGACTTCTTTTCCTTGCATATGATGCAGTCACTTGTTCAGTGGGTTGAGGGTAATGTGACTGGATCTATTGTATGGAGGTATTTAAACCTTTGAATAGCAAGATGTAAAGATTCACAGATGGTGGGGAATTTCTCAACTTTGGGAATGGTAAAGTTAAAATGGATGAAACTGTTTAGAAGCTTATAGAGACTGAAATGGGAAAAAATATATTTATTATTTTTTAATTTATTTATTGTGAATCAGCACGTGCTTTGAGTTTTGAGTTCCTAGCCCAAAATATAGAGTCCCAAAGAGAGAGGCGTTTGTCCATTAAGGCATCTGGGAGCACATCTGCATCAGTGCACGATGCCTGAACTCCTCTATGTCATTACAGCCACGACAGTTCATAGCAGCTGAGGTTCTGCCCTGCAAATTTGTTGCTGGATGGTGAATACTGTTTCTGGTTTAGTTCTCTGAACATAATTATTCTCTAATGAGAATCTTTTCTCTTTAAACACTTCCTATGCCTTCATAAGGGTTGCATTCTTTGCCTGATTATGTCACACCTCTTTAAATCCTTTTGCAGGATTTTTGGCTACTGTTGGAGTCTAAAATTATGAGTTTTTTTCTCATCGTCTTAGGCCTTTCACAAGACTTTCCCTTCCCTGTTGCTGCTAGCCTTTATCTGATTCCTTTACCTGCACTCAAGCACTGAGATGAGTTTCCAGTGTCCATTTGCCTTTTCTTACTATCTTTACGCTTTCCCTCACAGATTAGCATGTGAAAGAAACTATCTGGAATATTATAATTCTTTCCTTTTTTGAATCTCTGTTCGTGAGCCATGAGTATCATGTTGCTCTCAGGAGATCAGCCAGCCAGGATTGGCTACACTGGGAACAAGACAGAGCTAGCATAGTAATTAGTCCTATTTTAGTCATGTGCAGAGGCTCTGCCAGTTTACGGTGGAGGACGAAGAGAAGTGTCCCTCGAGCTGTAGTGTTGTCTGTCCTTGTGAGATGCAGTGGCAGTCCCAAAGAGCACATAATGGAAATGTACAAGGAAAAGGAAAGAGAAGGAAAAAGGCAAAGTGAGTTGCCTAAAGTCTGCAGAGAGGGTCAGTAGCTAAGCTGCATTTTCTTCCCTTAAATTGTAGCTGTACTAAATTCAGTGAGCAGGGAGCTTTTGCTGCTACCATCATCATCTCTCTGCCCTGCTCCCTGATCAGCTCATGGTCATTTGGCTCTTATATTGTGCATTTTTCATGAGAAATGTGACTTTTCACAACATAGATTCTTTTTTTTCCTCCCTTTGTATGTTTTTACAAAGTCTAAAAGACTGGGGCGCCATTACTAATTACATCATACCATTACTAGTGTAAAAGGGGCAAGGATATGCCTAGAACAGATTCAGTACGCTGAATGTTTTTGGTTTGTGGTGGTACCTAAAGGTTGTCAAGTGAAGTATCCAGCTTGCCTCAGGAAGGTGCAGTGGTTACTGTTTCCCAGCCAGTCCCACCAGGTGGTAATTGCTGCATAATGTGGCATTCAGCTATTTCCCCTTCTCTTCAATTTAAATGGAGAAGGACCAATGGAAGAACCTTGGAACATGCAGATCTTTTCTGTTGTTCTCACAAGGGGCTGAGGAGATGCCTGGCTGGCCCATCTGTGGGGAACATCTACAGCTACTGTCTGTAGAGAATGGAGATGCTGGCAAGTGGTTTTCAAGCTGAAGGCAGCAACCTGGACCTTGAGAAAGAGAGAGAGAGAGAAAATAGTGACTAGGAAAGCTACATGTATTGGTGGTTCTACCACTGGGGAATGTTTTGTGGAGGAAGGAAAGCTTGTTGGGACCACTGTGTGAGAGGGACTGCATTAAATATCAACACCCCTTTATACCATGCCAGGAATAAAATGAACACCTCTGTTGCTTACAGGATGAAAAAGGAAAGAAAGAAGAGATTTCAGCAATGTTTTCTCAGCAATGTTTTCTCATCAATGTGAGCAAATCTGTACTTGAGCCTCACTCAAAGGTTTTTGAATATTTCGTCTTTGAATTTGACTTGGGGGGCTTTGTATCGACTCTAAGTGACATTTGAGTGTGGAACAAGAACAAGTAAAAGTAATTCAGATTTGAAGTTAATTGACTATGTTTTTTTAATTCTGTTTGGGTTTACTATAGTTATTTGGTCAACCAGGGTTGATTGGTGTAACAGAATCTGATGGGAGAGTTCTTACATGGAAAGACTATCTGGGATCATCTCCAGAACTGCTTTAATCTGTGGATATTCAGGGCAACTAAGTTTAGTAAGTACTGCTTAGGTAATTAAAGGTTGGAGCTGGGTTGCTTTCTCTGCAAGACAACAGACTGGTAAAGGGAAATTAGCCAACTTGATTCAATGTTACCTGCTGCATAGGGCGCAGCCTGTTCACTCACAACTGGAAGTTTAACTTTCTAGTGTGTTAAGGGGTTTTGACAGTAGAAATAATATTACTCTTCATGTAGTCTTGGAGGTTGCACAACTGGAAGAGATTACTGATGTTGAAAGGTGTATTTATAACTGTTTGAAACAATCAAGATGTGCATTTTGCACTTTGGACTTAAGTTTGCTTTAAAAAAATGCAAACTGGATAAAGAATACTTAAGTATCTGCTAAATTTCACCTACTTCTGACATTGTTTACTTAGTAACTGCTTCACCGGTTGGTGCCTATAGATGAATGTAGAGGACCAATTTGCACATGTAGGAGAGATGTTAAATTGAAAAAACAGCAGTTGCTGTGATCATACAAGCTCTTCCAGGTCTTAAAAACTGCTATGCTTCTACAAGCTGAGTGGCTTTTGAAACTGGTCAGATTTTGTGGACAGCATTAAATTATTTGCAGAATTTTTTGGTTTTGTTGAACACTTTCAAAATTCAATGTTGTTTCTTCCATTCCTGCCCCTGCAGGGTTGAAAGCTGTATAAATGCCATTAGCAGTACTGGTCTTCTGGGATGAGATTGCAGATGGGATTGGAGTAGTGATGCATGTATTACGTGCTTCTTCATGACAAAATGAACATCTTCACAACTAGAATTCTTCCCTTCCATCCAGTAACTGATTCCAAGTATTCTGGTCCTACCACATTGCTGACTTCAGATCAGACTTCTAGAGCTGAGCACTGCTGAGCAGCTCTGGGGAGGAGAGATTGTACTTCTGCCAGATGCTGCTTGAGAGGAACCCAGCTGTGATCTGTGGGTCAATTCTGTCCTTCTCCAAAGGGTTTTTGGCTATGGAGACTAACTAAGCACATCTGATAGCTTGTGGAAGAGATGAGGACCTCCGGTATCCAAAGTGTAGGTTGGAAAATCGCTGTTTGACAGCATTGGCTGTGTGCCTGTCTGTGCTAAGATGCTTAGCCTTGTGACATCTCGCTTTGCTCATGTTGTAGTAGGAGATGATATCCCATGATTCTGGAGGACCTACAGACCTGAGCCCAAACTGACATCTTGCTCATTATTACAAAAAGTAGATTCTCATCTTTTTTTTATAGCAAACTAGGTTTCATTACTGTAGTAAATGAGGAGGGGTTTCTGCTTGTCTTATTTACCTTATTTACTGTAGGAGACCCAGATCCAGTGTTTCAGCATGGCATCCATCGGTCCAGGAAATTCTCAATTCTAGCTGTGGCTGCAGCACTGTCTGCCCTCTGTGATTCTGCTAATATTCCTTCACTCTACAAAGCAATATATATATATTTTTTTTCCTTCCTAGGAA
This sequence comes from Chauna torquata, assembly GCA_013399475.1. Classification (NCBI taxonomy): domain Eukaryota; kingdom Metazoa; phylum Chordata; class Aves; order Anseriformes; family Anhimidae; genus Chauna; species Chauna torquata. The sequence goes on along the minus strand of VXAL01002740.1, from coordinate 267,377 downwards.
GCAAAAAAATTAATCGAATTCCAGTTGGAAACCTAGATCTTTTATCCTTTTTACAAATATTATTCAGTTAGCTTGGGCTCTGAATTTGAAAAGCATCTATATAATGCTAAGTCTCATTGTTCTTCGTAGAGAACAAAGATGATCCTGCGTTCCCCAATGGCAGATTGACACCACTTAGGTGCCACATTATAGATTCTGATATAGACTGAATGTAAATATGGTGTAGCTTGCCAATGAAGCACCTGTTTCTTACCCTCAGATTGTTCAGTTCATTGCTCTGATATA
>VXAL01002740.1:250599-264451 GCA_013399475.1 Chauna torquata | reverse complement strand
AGTGTGTGAGCTGACCATCTAATGACCTTTAAAAATGCAGCCTTTGGAGAGATGAAGAGGGATTTGTTAGTTGACAGATTTGTGCTAGCAAGCCCCAGGTTATTTACGGAAGTCTGGAATTTTGTGCTCTTGGATTTAAAGAATAGTGTGTAATTCAGATCAAAGGCAAAGCATTAAAATCTTAATTCCACTGAGAGAAATATCCTTTATTTTGACATTCTCAGGGACATTATTCTTAATTCATGTTACCAGTGCACCTTATAAATGAGAAAAAAATTAGTTTCCTCTTAATTTTGGAAGAATTTGTTGTGTAACCATTTTTCTTCCACAGCAGGACTGCATAGTAGTCTGCAAAGCTTATCATCATTTTAAACAGTGAATCTCTATTCTGATTTAAATCATAAAAAAAAAATTGCATTATGTAGTCAGGTGTATGTATTTCCTCTGCTAATTACATAGCAAAAACATGGACATGCTCAGCTTTATAGATAAAGCACTGAAATATCCCTGTGTCATCAAAGTGTGTAGAGAAGGTATAGGTAAGTAGGAGGAAGGAGGGGAGTGAAGGGAAAGAACATTTCAAAACTATTTTTGTCGCTGTTCAAGAAGAGTGTTTAAATCAGTACAGACAGAAGATGCTAAACTGAGATTCTGTGGACTTTTACAACCAGTTTATAATTCATAGGTTATATACTGCTCAGAAAGATCACAGTGAAGCAGATTTGGCTGGTGGAAGGCAAAGTAGCCATTGCTTGGCATGTTTCCCTCTCAGAGAGGGAGATTATGAAAATGAATTACTTCAGGCAATGTTCTTGTGCTGCCTTTTGCATAGAAGTACCTTGAGTCATGGTAGATGACTGCGGGTGGTAAAACAGAAACTGTAAATCTCTGTGCTTCAGGCTGTTTGCTGTCCTTGAGCAGTGGAAAAGATCCGGATAACGGTAGCAAGCGTCGTGCAGCAAGTGTTGTGTGTGGTCCAAAAGCACTGTGTGTCCCTCAGAAATTAAATTGTTGTCCTATTTTTGTGCATCCAAAGCTTTGACGTTGGCGATTCTGTGCATGGGAGCTGTTGTCCGCAACTTAATAAGCAAAATATTATTGAAGTGTAGGTTATAAACCTGCCCATAGAAATTGTTTCTCTGTCAGTGAAATAACGAGATATATTGTTAAAATATTCCATTCTCATTAAAATCAGTAAGGAAAACTCCCTTGAACAGAAGAGGGAAAATGGGTTATTGGGGGGGATTTTAGGGACATCAATACTTAAAGATACAGACAGATTCTCAGTGAAATATTTGGTGGCATAAGGGTTCTTGATTCTCTGGATCTCAGGTAGAGTTACATGACTTTGGCAGTCTCACTAAGTGCATCCTTAGGTACCTGGACATCTTGACACTTCAGCAATAGGGGAGAAGTTGCAGAAAACTTTCTGCCATGTTTTTGAACAACTGTATTTTCTCTCTGGTCTTTAAACCCAAATCATGCTTCTGCACTCCCAGTGAAGTCTGAGGGCTTCTGAACGCAAATTTTTTTTTTTTTTTGACAAGTACTTCAGGTAGGTCAGGATGAGTTGCCTTGCTACTGAATCTTTCACACTAAACACAAGGAGATATTGAGGAGGGGGAGAGAGAAGGAGCAAAGAGTAAAAGTCTCTGACAGTAAGAGAAAACATGTTTAAAAGTTAGCAGTTCTAGTGGAGCAGGTTGGTAACCGTAGAGCTGTTTTGTCTTGCTAGCAACACTTTTTCACTCATTTTGGACTGACTTACTAGTAAATGTGCAAAGATGCGAAACTATTACATTGTATGAATAAACTTTAGACCTGTAGTTGGGATAGTTACAATCTCCGTATCCTTTTTCTTTTTCTTTTTTTCTTTTTTTTTTTTTAGATAAGTGGTTTTGTTTTGAAGTAGTGACCAGTGAGATGAGCACTCTAATCTGGGAATTGAAGGATCTAAGTTTTTTGTTTTTGTTTTTGTTTTTAACTAAAATGGCCATAGTGATTGTGGTTTGTGCTGAACTCAGTCTTACTGAGACGTGTAAGGAGTACTTTGAGCACACGTAATGGATCTAGCCTCTCTAGGGCCTGTGGCAGATTTTAATACTGTTTCACCCTGTCACCCTGTTACTGGTGAGCTGTGTTGCTCGGGTAAAAGCTAGCTGACTCTTTCCCACAGGTGAAATTGCCCAGGGAACCTGCAAGGTAAACAGGGAGGTGCTGAATTCCTGGTTTCTCCAGGGATAGATAAGTACTAGTGGAGACTTTCTGGATTGTTTCTTTAGCTCAAGTTAGTAGTAGTAGCTTAAGTAGTTAGTAGCTTAGGTTAGTTTAGTAGCTCAAGTTCTGTATTAGTCCTGGTTTAGCCCTAAATTTGGTGATTCTGATGGAATTCTATGTTGCAGGCCTCATTGATGGAGTTTTACTGAAAGTACTCTTTTGTCTCAGAAAAACATAATGAAGTTGCATACATTAGACTGAAATGCTGAATATTATTTAATGATAAAATTACAGACTCTTCAAATGATATACCAAACCTTATGCAAAACTACTATGTTTGTAAATTTAAAATAATATTCACTCATTCAGTGTTATCACTGACAGACAATGATAAGTGATTTTTTTTTTTAAATTGTCAAATATTTGGCTTTTCAGACAACACTGAGCACTCACCATTAAAAGTTTAGTTCCCTATAATATATATCATGTTGGTTGTTTATGATGTGAGTAACTTCCATGTAACATTGGCCACTTAAAGTTCAGACTTAGCCACGTAGACTGCTTGCTCTTGGTGGAGAAAGGCATCCCAAATACCTTGAGCACTGAAGGTTGGATGACTCTGGCATATCTTACTTTTCTGTTCTAAAACAAGCTTCCTTCCTAGTCAGTGTTATGCAAGAGAAATTCTATCCCCAGAGACAATTCTAGGTACATTTTGGTAAAGGCCCAGCTAACAAGGTAGAAACATGACCAACTTCTTTCTTAATTTCTTGCATTGCATTTCTTTACGTTTTGCCCATGCCTTTTAATTTTGCTTTGTCTTAGGCTTTTGTGAATTGATTTCATTAAGAGTCCTTCTACTTCAAATATGACATTGGAAGAACTTGTGTATGTGTGACTTTGAACGACATTTAGTTGTCTCATTTGTATTGCTGCAGGCATCCATCTGTGTCTCATAAAACAAGTGACAACGGGATGTATAGTGTAACTGGACCTTTCCATAATTCATTTCTTATTGATTACATGTAGCAGAGGAAAGAAGTTTAGAAAGTAAAAATTAGGATACTGTGTTTACTGTTACTGTTTGTTTATGGAGAATGTGATTTCAAAATGCCAGCTGATTCTTTCTCCCAGGGTCTGGCTCTGATACTGGACACTGAGTATTTTTGGAGTCTTGCCCTCTCCTTGCTCTTCCAGGACTTGCAATTTATCCACTAAGTGCTGTTAATATAGAGTGCTCCAAATCTCCCTTTCCCAGCAACTAGGTGTTGCTGGCTCTCTCATCAAACGCTGTTCATGGCCAAATTGTCATGCAGGGTCCTTCAGTCAGGTGGCCCAGCCACCGTGCTGCATATCACTTAATGCCCTGGGCAGCAGCTTAGTGCTCTTTGCTCGTGACTGAAAGGCTGTGCTGGAGGATTCAATTCTTCCGAAGTCCAAGTCTACAGAATACAAGATTGTTCCTTAGATAGTATCTCATATATCATCTTACTGGTTATCTTCCATTGTGTGCCTCTTGAAAACTTTTTTATTGATTTCCTTGTTCGGCTACTGAGCACGCACACAAGACCTATCAGTAGCAGCATTGTATATTTTGTTGATACACATTTTTAAATTTTGTATTTGGACACTTTCCAGTTTTTATATCCTCACTGTACATTATCACTAGTTGCTGTGTGGAATGTCATTAAAAAGTGGATGGACTGAAGGCTTTCTACATGTCTCACTGCTTTTTGATCTCACTTTAAAAGACTGTTACAGCTGAGTAACTGAGGTAGCAATTAGACTTTGTAATTTTTGGGCACACATAGCAGTGCTTTTTCTATCCAGAGAACATAAACTGTAATAAACTCAAGGCACTTTTTGTAGCGTGTATCTCTTTTTAACTAGAGGAGTTGAATTGAGAGTATGTTTCATGGTAACCATGAGGAAACTGTACCATAGTGAGAGATTGATGTGGCGCCCTTTGTGCCTCTCTCCCTCTGCCCTTCCAGCTCCCCCTAGTGTTCACTTATCCCTCTTTTGGGGAATGTCCATAACCTTCCAGTCCCGTGTATGAACACCAGCATGGTTCTGTTCTCAGTAATACTACTGGATTTGTATGTTATGATTGAGTACCAGAAAGAAAAGATTATATCTCTTCTGTAAGAAGTATGCATCTCTGATGAAAAGTCAAAGCTGAAATATTTTGTTCCTTTTCTTCTCTATAGTCCTACCATATTCTGTGTTCTCTCCTCTTTGTGAAAAGCAGCAAGTCCACCTCACATCAGTCACATGGGTGCAGTGCAGCACAGGAAATAGAAATTTGGCTGACCATCTAAACTTATAAAAAATAAATGAAAACTTGCAGCATGTGAGTAGAGACACTCAAGAAAAGAAGAAGAAAAGAACTATGAATTTTGAATGCTAAGAGATAAGACTGCAAGAGCAAGTCATGTTATTGTGGCATAATTATCAAAAAATAGACAAACAAACAAAAAACACCGGGGCTAAGATGCCCTATTGAGAGGTCTATGGTGTGTGTCATGTGCCTACTGTCATTGATGCACAAATGTGTGGTGAGTGACTGAAGCAGAAGCAGAATACACAGTTGTGTTTTGTGTAATGAGAACACTTTGTTAGTGTTTCCAGTGTTTGAATATGGGAGAGTAATAGAGGTTATCTCAACTGAATGGTGATAAAACCTGTGTAGTATACTGTGTCCTTCTGTGTTTTTGTTTACTCTACATATTAAAGCAACATTGCTATTAAATAAAATGTTTAGAAGGTCGTATTTTTTTCCCAAAGACTTTTTTTTTTTCTGTCCCTCTGCTCTACTAAGACAGTCTGCTTTGTTGGACCATAAGTCCAACAGCACAAGCTTCCAAGTGACAAATTACTCTTAGTATGTTTTTGCAACCTCATTAAATGATCTAAAATAGCTTAATTATGTAATTCTACATCTGTGGATGTTTTTTAAGGAAATATTTTAAAATTAACTGCCAGCTTGATCTCATGCAATATATAATCAAATTATGGTCCTAATTCAGGGGAGCATTTAATCACATTGCTAATGGGCTCTGCTGAAGTCAGAAATTTCAAGTGTTCTTTAACTCAAAGAAAAAAAATTCTGATTTTGAACTGATGCTATTGTGGAGGAGGGATGCCCTTTCACAAACTGTAAAATAATACTGTTGAAAAGAAAGATTACTTTTATAAACAGAAACAAATTTTAACTTTTAATTATTACCTGTTCCATGCATATCTTGGGTTGCACTCAACGTTAACATCGAGCAGTGCTTTGAATCTTGAAGGAGTGAACAGCATGTCACCACTTCATTTCTTTTGTTCTAAACTTACAACTAAAGTCAGAGGTTCTACTTGCATGAACCATTGATCTCATCCCTACTATTTTTTCCTCACCTAGTCACTCCACAAATCAGGTAGCATCTGCAGAGCTGGTCAGTAGACATTGCTCTAGCCTGAAAGCTCAGTGAAATATATGTTATGTTAAAGTACCATTTCTATGTAGGTGGCTTGCAACGTTCTCATACGTGAGCGCTTCACTTAATAGATCCAATAAAATGAGTAATATTAAGTAATTTGTTCTTACAGCACCTCTCCTCTCCCCAGAGGCCGAGAACTATTATTGGACGTGTTTTACAGATAGAGACCTGAGATCCAGAGAGTTCAGGAGCAAATTTAAGTACGTAAAGGACTGAGGCCATGCATAAATTGAAGCAAGGCTCAAATGGGATATGAGGCAAAGGATTTTCACCACAAGGAAAGCCAGGCATTGGACCAAGTTGCCCAGAGAGGTTGTGCAGCTTCCATCCTTGGAGATTTCTCAAGATGTGACTGCATAAGCACTGAGCAATCTGATCTGATTTCACAGCTCACCCTGCTTTGAGTGGGAGTTTGGACTGAAGACCACCTAAGGTCCCTTCCAGCCTGAATTTTCCCATGATCTTGTGATCCCCAAAGCCCAATTAGAGGGAAAAGTGCCAAAGTTTACATCAGAGTTCTGGCATGCACCAATAATGATTATTGCCTGTGTCAAGTTCAATATCCACACTATTTGCAAACCTGAGGTTTCTCTGCAGGAGCATTATGATGACTTGGGGCATATCATTCCACTGAGCATAGCCTAAAATAGGGAAACTATGGCCATTTTCTCTCAAAACTATGGCTAAGGGAGATAGCAGTGCTTGTATTTTGCATAGCAATCCAGGAGTGAGAGGCTTGCTTGGGGAATGCATTGTGGGTAACGTTGTTTCCATCACAGCCTTGGTGGATTCAAAGCCACCTTTTCCAGGACCAAGAATCATGCCCTAATGACAAGAGGGATGTGGTTTAGTGATAAAACTCAGTAGGTAAGGTTGACAGTTGCACTTGGTGATCTCGAGGGTCTTTTCCAACCTAGATGATTCTGTGATTCTCTATGACTGTCAAGTAGTCAGTCTGAGAGTGCAGTCCACCCTTCCAGCTGAAACTGTATGACTGTGCAGCCAGAAAAGTAGTACTGGTGTGCCTAAGGGTAAATGTGGGTATAAGGAGTTTATTAATTTCTACTGAGCCCAATGTAGAGTTCACTACTTCTTATCTTTCCTGGAACAGATAGATTAATCTTTGATAAAGAAAGATAGCAAGCAAGAGGGGCACCTTTCTCTGTAGACTCTTGATTAAGCCAGCAAGTTGTGATGCGGTAGATAGAAAGGGAATTAGCTTCACTTACCCTTGGTGCTATCACTGCCACTTATTTTTCAACATCTGCATCCAGAACAGAGAAGGACTATAGAACTCAAGAAAGAGGGGTGTTTATTTCACTAGTCCCCTTTGGCATACCGTTACACCCCTATTCCTTCTTCTAGGGCTGGTACTTAATACATTGATACAGCAATGTTTGGTGTCATGCAACCTAAGCATCTTTCTGTCTGTGCATTTAAGCAGCTGAATATTCTTCATCTAGATCAGAAGCTCTTAGGCCAGATCTATTTTTCTGGCCAAAATTAAAGCTTGCCTTCTATGTAGTTACCTAGTCCCTTTTCATGAATGGAAAAACTGCGATGAGATGCTCCACATGCCACACTTGGCTCTTACCTCCCTTGTGTTTATATGGCTGTGTGCTGGGCTTGCTTATGGGCTTGTAGGCTTTCATTCAGCTCATGCAGTGCATTGGGAGCCATGGGTATTCTTACTAGGCTTGCAGCACAGCCTTGCAAATAGTTGTACAAGAACAGATGTGGAGCGGTAGAGCATGCATGAAATAGGTTGGGAACTGCATAGGTTGATTTCTTCAAACAAAAAAAATATGTGGCTGTGATTTTCTGTAACTTCTGGTTTGGCTCTGGCACAAGCATTCCATCGTGGAGCTTACCTTCCAGGTTTCATTTTTTTGGGTAGGAGCACTTCCGCAACAGGGGACTTGGGTCTCCTTTGTGGGTGTGCTTGGTATTGTGCTTAGCTTGCACACCTCTCCTGGAATGGTCAGTATATGCTGCGTGGTCTGCAGTGTGCCCAGCAGCTGGAAGAGTGATGTGTTGGATATTAAAAGTGCCTGTGCCCCTGTAGTGATGTTTTTGAAATTCCTTCTGTTGAAGCTCTTCCATATTTTATAAAATATTTCAGTGTTTGCTGTGGCAAAGAGACAGACTGGAAGGGTGACTTCTCCTTACCTGCTAGGACATTCAAAGGGATATGGGAAAACCTGAGTTCATTTCATCTCCCAGTGTGGTGGCTTCAATGAAGGGACTAAAGTGCTCTCACATAAGATAATATATTAAGAAATATCTGGATGTTTGGAATAATTGAAACTAAACTGGAGTTTCCCATCCAGATTGGGCAGAATGAGTACTTGAAAATACAAGTGCCTTCCAGCCATGTTCTCACAGGGGTCTTTTCACTTCTTTTTATGGCTGTTTGAATTTTGTGGTCATGACTGTGCAGCAGTCTTGTTTCAGCAGAGGGAACATCCCACAGGTGTTTGAGCTATGGACCTGAACCTACCTTGAGCTGAGCCTGGAAGCCAGGTCTTCCGCCTTGCTAGTGCTCTAGCTGCGAAAGTGGTGGGTCTCACTGCCAGATGTCATGGCACTAAGGGACATAATTTAGTGATGGGACTCAGTAGGTCAGATTGATGTTTGGACTCGATGATCTTGAAGGTCTTTTCCAACCTAGATGATTCTATGATTCTATGTTTCCTATATTTTAAGCAATCTGGAAAAAAACTCCTTGAGCTTCATGGGTTGTTTGAATACAGAAGGAGGAATCAGTAACTTTTTCCCTCAACTTTTTTTTGAAGTGTCTTCAAAACATTCTGCTGGGCAAAACCAGAAGCGTTTTTTTGCTAAGACATTATTTTTGTAGGTGTATAACTTTTTAATACATCTCTTAAATTCTTACTGTATTAAAAATAAATAGGAATTATACCTACACAAAACATATGTGATGCAAAATGGGCAGACAATAAAACAAACATATGGAGCTAGTAAAAAGTAGAGAAAACAGTTGAAAGAGTACACACCTTATTCTTATTATGGAACTCCCACTGGTATTTTTCTGTTTTGCTCATTGATTTTTCTATTAAGCATAAGTACTAAATAAGTATTTGTCAGAAAACTGAGTCATCTGTGAACACATGCTAAAAGAGAAGAAATTGCAAAGTACATTTTGATCTAAAAAGCATTGTAATTCTGAACCATCAAAAGCTTTTCCAAATGTCTCTTGAAACAGCGTACCTACTGTACTTAGTTGTGAGCTAAGCAAGATAATACCTGCTGTTTGTTGCTGCTACAGATTACTAGATGTGCTATCTTACAGTGTTAAAGCATCTAGCTGAAATTTTGTTCCCAACATAATATTTTTCAGCTGCAAGCAGTGTAAAGGGGGTATTTTGATTCTGGAAGGAAAAAAAAGCAAAGGAGGAAAAAAATTATTCTCCATGACAATATGATGAAGCACTGAATATTAAACAATTAAAAGTTTGTAGATGTGTAACAGGCAAGAAGGTGATTTATTTGAGTTCATTGTTGCTATTTGTTGCGTTGTTGCATTGTTGCTTTGTTCGATTAAAAACTGGCTGGGTGGCCGGGCCCAAAGAGTCATGGGGAATGGAGCTAAATCCAGTTGGAGGCTGGTCACTAGTGGTGTCCCCCAGGGCTCAGTACTGGGACCAGTTCTCTTCAATATCTTTATCAATGATCTGGACGAGGGGATCGAGTGCACCCTCAGTAAGTTTGTAGATGNAGTGGCTGGAAAGCTGCCTGGCGGAAAGGGACCTGGGGGTACTGGTCGATAGCAGGCTGAGCATGAGCCAGCAGCATGCTCAGGTGGCCAAGAAGGCCAACAGCATCCTGGCTTGTATCAGATATAGTGTGGCCAGCAGGACTAGGGAAGGGATTGTCACCCTGTACTTGGCTCTGGTGAGGCTGCACCTCGAATGCTGTGTTTGCTGTGTTCAGTTTTGGGCCCCTCACTACAAGAAGGACATCGAGGTGCTGGACCATGTCCAAAGAAGGGCAACGAAGCTGGTGAGGGGTCTGGAGAACAAGTCTTATGAGCAGCGTCTGAGGGAGCTGGGGTTGTTTAGCCTAGAGAGAAGGAGGCTGAGGGGAGACCTTATCACTCTCTACAAGTACCTTAAAGGAGGCTCTAGCGAGGTGGGGATCGGTCTCTTCTCCCAAGTGCCAACTGAGAAGACAAGAAGAAATGGCCTCAAGTTGCACGAGGGGAGGTTTAGGTTGGATATTAGGAAAAATTTCTTCACTGGAAGGGATGTGAAGCATTGGAACAGGCTGCCCAGGGAAGTAGTTGAGTCACCATCCCTGGAGATCTTCAAAAAACGTTTGGATTCAGAGCTTAGTGACATGGTTTAATGGTGGATTTGACAGTGCTAGGTTAAAGGTTGGACTGGATGATCTTGGAGGTCTTTTCCCGCCTAAATAATTCTATGATTATATGATTCTGTTTTGAAAATGAGCTTAAGAATTATGTTGGTCTGGGAGTTGTCTGCTATGAAAATGTCTTTAGATTCTAGATACTGGCCTTCTCTGCTCATCAAGACTGCCTTAGGGCCTAATCAAAAAAAGCTTCTAGATAACTTTCTGCATGTCAGTAGCTTAAAAATTAAGTGCTTTGTTGAACTGGTGTAGTAACAAAATGCAAGCATGAAAGTTACATGCAGGTGTTAATACTTAACTTTTTATATCACTGAAAGTACCATTACATTGTTAGTTTCCTTCTGTTGATTCAGCTCAAAATGCTATATAGGCTGGAACAAAGTAAATCACATGTAAATCTTCATTTTGCTGTAGATTGGAACATTGAGTGTAACATGGTTGTCTTCTGGGGAAGGAAAATGCATTTCAGAGACTCTTTTGGAAAATATTAAAATTGCTATACTGTATCTGAGGACCACTTAGTTTGTTTTCTTTTATTGACCAGATTACACGTAAAGTGTTGGCTCTTCTGTTGCTGTAGTGAGGGATTTCCCCATCTAAGCAGAGTTTTTTCGTGACAAACTTTCTTCAGCATCCAGCATACCAAAGTCAGTGGAACCAAAGAATTAAAGCTGAGAGACAGAACTATTCTTGCTACTCTCGCGTCTGGGTATTGCAAATACATACAGTGCATTCGGCATTAGATGGCATCTGTCTCATGCTTGTCAGAAAGAACTTGGAGTTCATTGTCAAGATGAAAAACAACTAGGCCATAAGATCTTTTTGAATCATCTTTTGTAGTAATTTTAGATACACAAGTGTTTTGTGCAAGGACACAGCTCAATTTTTATTGTTAGTAGAATGCTAGCACTCTAATAGTGATAAGGAGTAGTGCTAGTCTATTTGCTAAATGCTCACTTTGCAATTGAAAGTATTTTCAGTATCTCTTGAACAACCTGGACTTCAGTGCTGTAGGTATGCAGTGCTCAACTCTTGCTAAAGCTTAACTCTTATTTAAAACCATGAGTATCTAGTTTAGGCATTCTAGTAGCTGTTCAAGCTTACATATTTTTCTCTCCAACCCGTAGGTACTTCCTAGGGTGGTCTCTTCGCAGTAGTGCCTAGTTCTCGCTTACACTCAGGAATTAAAGACAATTCCTGTACATCCAGCTGAAGAGACTGGAAAGTGTGTCACAGCAAGAAGAGTGAAGAGCAGAATCTTTGCACTTATTGCTCTTTTAAATACACTCATTTGAAGGGCCTTCCCACAACGTATAAATAACATGTTTTATTCATTTTGAAATACTATTGATTCCAGGTTTCTTTGAAAGTCATTTGCCCCTGCTGTCATCTTCTGGGCTCCCGCACAAGTCTGTCATTGGTTTTCTTTCTTCTCTTCACTCTCTTTCACTGCCATCTTTGTGGCAGTGACTCTCACATCTTTCTTTTTGAGTTGTCCTCAGGCAGTCACCAAAACCAAGCTGCTCCTAAGCTGTCTCTTCTCCAAACACAGAGACTTTGGAAACTTTCCTTTCGTTAACGCATGCTATCAGCTTTGGTGAAATCTCAGGACAGACACAGCCTAAAGCTTCATGGCTTGTAGCAAAAGAAATTTTCTTTTTTAACATTGTTATTAGGTAACAATAAGGAGTGAGTGAGTGAGAGTGTGTGTGTGTGTGTGTGTGTGTTCATGCACCATGGAGAGTGTGTGTGTGTGTGTGTGTGTGTGTGTACACGCACCACCAAACATGTTTGGAAAGGTCTGTTCCTCAGCAAAGCTGTGGTTCTTCTTTTCCTCCACTCTCCTAGTTTTTTCTTCACTCTCTTTTTCATTTCTAAAGTAGGTACTCATACTGAGTTGCTGAATCTGACCATTCACCTGTTATTTCTAAATTTTATCCTTCTTTTCATTCCCAACGTGCATTACTCCTGTGCTACTCATGGGTCTGATACTTCATTACTGCAGTTTTCAGATATGGAAAACAGCTGAAATCTATAAACACAACAGTCACCTTGCATGTGCATCTTTTTGATTTGCATGTATGTTAGTAATAGTATGAATAAATGCTAATCCAGATACATTTTTTTCTCTCTTGATACTGAAATCCTCAGTTTTGAAATGGTCTTGTTCTTCTGGATATAGAGAAGTCTGCTAACAACATTTAATGTAGCCTTTGGCTTCATTTTCCATATTGAAATTATTCATATGTATGTGTTTGATGGCAGAATTTGATCATTTATTAAAAATAAGATCTTTTAAAATGTGTCATTATCACACCAGCCCGAGATGACTCTGAGTATACATAGGAGCTTTCTGGATTCAGCTGTGTTCTTCATTATTCACAATATAGATTCACAGCCGTATAAACCATTTTGCATTCCTGACACCTGGGTAATGCAGCTGGGGTTCAACATCTTGCCCTCAGCCAGACAGGGATCATATGGTAAGCACCAGCACTTCATTTCAAGCAAAGCTGCAAGCCACAGGCCGTTCCCAGCCTTACTCATTGTAACCATTTCATTGTGGTTAACCTCCGTATCTGAACTGTGAATCAGAGAAGCAGTTGTCCAGCCCAGGAAGGGTTTTCAGGGTGTTCTGAAAAGATGTGGTGTGGGATGTTGCTTTCACTAAACAGGTTGCAGCAGATGCTCACCTCTGGGTAGAATACCAAGGAATAGCATTGATCTTGCTCTTTTTGGAATAGCTTGTGATCAATTTGTGCTTTAATAGTAGTTGTGCTGTTGTGGGCACATATGCCTAACAGTATCCCTCATGAAACAATGAAGAAAAATGCGGGTAAAGTTATATGCTTTGTGTATACGAGACCTGGGTAACTGCTTTTTTGCCTAAATAAGAAGTGAGTTCATTCATTGCGTTTGATAATTGCTTTATGTTTATACATGGATGTCGAAGTAAGGGTCTGGGACTATGATATTCTAGTGTAATAGAAACATCAGTAAAATAATTATGATATTTGTGTCTATAATATTAGCCCCCAAGAACCCCTGTCAGGAGTAGAACCTGCTTTTTATAAACTTTTATGGAGATAAGCTTGCGTCTGCTTCTGTGACTCAGGAACGCAGGAACACCTGTCCCTGTCTAAAAAAGCCCATCATCCTTTTTCTTGTTTCAGAACTGAATGCCTCAAAGCATGTATGCTTATCAGCAATACAAAATAATTTGTTTATTAAATAAGTTGTTGGAAGTCTTGCTGGTTTGTACCTTGTCATGTCTTAAAGAGTAACGATGCAGAACTGTACCCTGGCATATGAGACCCTTACATGATATAAACTAGTATAACTACTGGAGTTATATATAAAACTGCCACTTTCATCCCACAGGAACTGGAAATAGCAAGTAGGTCTATGATAATTTCACAGTAAAAAGCAAATGAATGTTTTAACAGTGAATGTAGTCCAACTTCAAAAAAGATTTCTGGGCAACTTAATGTATTGTCTTTAAACCAAGAGTGGATTAATAAACCAATGATTATGTGGGGTTTCCTGGTGTAACATAACCAGCAGTATGTTAAATACTGACCTGATCAGAAAGGTCCTTTGTAGCTTCAAAATGTGCAAATCTATTAAAACTGTTTGGAAAAGAGGAAAAAGCATTTGCTGTGACAGAAACTTATGCTAGGATTTCACCTCACTAATTTTTGCTTGTGTTTGAGAACTTGAACTGGTATGAAATATTAAGAGGACAGATAATGTTGCAT
>VXAL01002740.1:235911-250582 GCA_013399475.1 Chauna torquata | reverse complement strand
TTTTATTTATTTTTTAAAGTTTTTGACTTGGTTCTGAGGAAATAGGAAAACATACCGAAATTAAATAGAAGAGTATTTGAGAAAATGTGCACCCTACCCCTTCACGTTTGGGCACTACAGATGTTAAGGCTCCTGAACATATGACCAGTCCCAGTTGAGTCTTTTTGTTTAAACATTTCAGCCTTCCTGAAGCAGGACCGCCCACAACTGAAGAATGGGGATCTAATAATAGACTAAATGATTTGCTTTCTCCTTTATGACATCAAAAATAGTAATGGATAAGCTGGAAAGCATTTTTCCAAGAGCCCTCTATGCTAAGACTCACCAAGGTGTTTCATATGGCCCAGCTTATATAAATAGGCAAACCATTCCACTGCAGTTGGCTGGAACTTAGTTCAGCAATTCCAAGGTCAGTCAGACTTTTCTAAACCTGTTTTTGCACATATTTGGTGTTATTCGGTAAATGTTTAGATTCTGGTGGTAGCTAAGTGGAACAGGGTTCATCATTTAAACCACTTTTCAGGCACTTTGTACTACTCTTTGTATAAAGTCATCCTTGTCTGACTTTTGTAGTAACTTGGAAGGTATGTCTGATAAACTGTTATACATGAAAATTTGGATTTTGACAATTGATCTTATGACTGGAGTAATAATATACATTATCCATTAGTACAAGTCCAAAAGTTCTTGTTCTTTTCTTTTCTCTCTCTCTCTCTCTCTCCCTCTCTCTCTCTCTTTGCTTTGCATTTGGATGAATCACATGTGACACACCAAAAGAGAAATTAGAAATTTCCAAGGCAAATTGGATCTTACAGAAGAGGTGAAAGGTACTTGTCAGCTTACTTTATCAAAAGTATAGACCTAATTAGTTTTCCAGGATAGTGACAAGGGGTTACAGGTATTTTTTCTCACTTAATTTTCTTGCAGAGGGAGTAGTTTCTTTGAAAGTGATTTTCAAAATTGCCTGGTATTGTTTTACTTAATTTAATTGCTGGCAGCTGATGATGTTCTGGCAATGCATACTTTCAGCCTTGAAGAAAACAAATTGAAAAAAATAGGCATAGACTGGTCCTAAGGGAAACTTTAATGACTTATCTACACATAAAATGAGAAACGAAGGGGATAAGCCCACAGCAAAATGAATTTTCAGTCACCACTTGAGCATTGTGTATGTTTGTGACTAACAGCCATGCTTCTTTTCCATTTAAACATACCCCTCTGTATTTCAGAAGAACTTGGCAGGTGGTGATTTTGGGTAACAGGTCTTCAAAATTAAAAACAGAATGAAGGAAGTTTACTGCTTCCTTTAGGCTGTTTCAGCTTGAGTGACAGCATTAATACTCAGTCTGTTTTTAGGGGGTTATCTTACTGGACAGTGGGTGGTTTGTGTGCACAGGCGTTTTGCATATGGACTCGGAACCTATGGAAGTGACGTGGCTTTACAGATTCCTTTTTTAATGGAATTGAAATTACAAAAAAACTATTGAAAAATTGCCAAACGTGTCTGGCAGCATTGGAGAGGTAATTAGAAACTTAGCAAGCCTGTAGTTGTAAATAAAAACCCGCCTGCAAGTTGCTTGGCCTTTAACCAACTTGTGACAATGACATAGCAAAAATGTAGATAATATTACTATTGAGTGTTTTAGAAAGCAGCTGCATTGATCCTTTAATGTTAGTTTCACCTTTTCTTTTGTACACATTTACAGCGAGATATGCCCGTGTACAGTGAGATGTGCCAGCTTTTTCATGAAAGTTGTATTGTGATTGATTTTCAAGAATGATCTTTGTAGAATGGAGGATGGGGTTACCGTTTTGGTAACCGAACATAGTCTTGCAGAATATGTAGACACAAGCATCTGGCAGGATTAAACAAGAGTTCTATGTTCTAAATTTCAGCACTTCTGTATGACTACACATATACTAGCTTGTTCTCTACCTAGCCAGAGATGCAACCCCCTACCAGTAGCCTGGGACAAAAAAAATGAACACGTGAACTGTAATATCTGCATGTTAAAAAGAACTGGTGTAGCTGAACTCACCAACATGTTTTTTATCTCTGTCAAGAGAAAGATCTGGCTGATGGGGAGAAAGCTTTAGGGACATATTTTCTGGTAATCTATACCCGTTCACATTCTATTGGACTTTATGCAATTGTTATTTGAATTCAAGAAGCGTTTGGACAATGCTCTCAGAAATATATTTTGATTTTGGGGTGGTCCTTTGTGGAGCCAGGAGTTGGACTTGATGATCCTTGTGGGTCCCTTCCAACACAGGATATTTTATGATTGTATGATTCTATTCTTCATTTATGACAGAACAAGAGATAAATATAGCCTTCTGCTTTTTGGATGATATCTACCGTACAATAACTTTTCTATTTTAGCAGAGAAAGGTAAGGGGAAATAGAACACTTTGTAAATCAATACATAGGGTGCCTGTGACCCAGATACACAGGCATTTTACAGTGTTTCAGATGTACTTTGTAAAGTCATCTATACTAATATTGATAGATTATGAAATCGATGAATTTATCTCTTATAATTTGTCAACCAGCTAAGCATATAAACAGCTAAATGCAATGCAATCAAATGTGCTGTGTGGTCCTCTATGTAATCTAAGCAGAATGCCCCTTCATCACCTGGTAGACCTCTCATGCAATTTGAGGGGTCATTCTGCTTTGTATCTTGATCTTTGCTAATCCACCTTATGTCTTCACATGGAGATTTTCAAGTTTTCTGCTTGAAACACTTAGTAAAATTAAATGTCTAGGAAGATAGTGGCATGTTTGCTTGCTTACTTGACTGTTATCATGATCTGGAAAGTCATGGGGTTTACCAACACCATATAAGTAAATTAAAACTAAACTATCAGTCTCATAACTGCAATTTTATCAGCCACTTCTGCATCAAATCTTGTTCGGAAATCTGATTAGATGTGAATTATGTCTTCAAAACCCAACAATTTAAAATGAACTAGAAAATGAAAAGCACCAGAAGTATATTGCAGTGATGAATTCTGCACTGGTTGACAGGTAGATTAGGTGAGCTTGTTGGTTTTGTCCGCTTAAAATTTGTATCCATGGCAAGCCACACCAGGTGGTGCTGTTATACATAAGCTTAGCAATTCTTATTCCTAGTAAGTTAATGCTTTCTTGGGAGGATAAACTGTGTATTGGTACTTTATTTTTTATTCAGAATTCTCTTAAAAGGGAATAGTACAAGTAGTAAGGAACTCATCTGGAGCCTTGAACATATATTAGAGATGATTCTTGAAGTGTAGTTACTGGGCTGAGATTGTAAAGGAATGGATTTCTTAACATTCAGTTTGACCACCTCATTTTGCAAGCAGTATATTTGGTTTGAATACGTGTTTTAAATTTGGCATATATCAGCTATTAATAGAAATTATTTCTATTAATATTATCCTCATCTTCTGAGCACCTGGAATGTTCTGGAAGGTCTGCCTTTGGCCTTGCATCAGGTAGAGGACATAGAGATCTTAGAAAAGAGTGCATCAGATACAGCCAGGTAATATTAATCACACCTTTTATGACTGGAAAAGTTTTCCAGGATTCTGTTTATTTTGTCTTCATCTCCTTTCTCTATTCTTCTTTATCACTTTCTTCTCATATTTTATATACTGTATATTTCCTTTCTTCATCTTTTGAGGAAGAAATGGATCAACCAAAATCAAAACTTTGAAGTCTCTTTGATTTTTAAATACAATACTAGAAGCTGAATTCTTAGACTGTCAATATGGCAGGTTTTCAGCTAGAGAGAATTATTCTGTTTTACATAACATTTGCAATTGGATTCTAAGTTAATTGGCATGTTATAATGTTTAAGGTGGGTATTTTACTTGAAAACATTCAAAGCAGAGTCTTAATGGATTTTTTTGTTAGATCCACTGATTGTAGTATCTCTTGTCCTACTGCACATGGAAGTTACAGAATTTTAGACATTTTCCCTCTAATATCATGGAATCTGAACTGTCTAGCTGAAATTTTCAAAGTTGATTGAGGGATTTGGACACACAATTTCAAGAACATCACAACAGGACTAAATCCCCTGGTCATCTTTGAAGACTTCTACCTTCATTCTTTTGCTATTGAGTATTCCTCTTCTGTGCTGTGGTTTTGTAAGACCAAGAATGATACTTCTGGCTTCTTAATTGCTTCCTGTCATTGTATGGGGTAAAAACTGTTCATCTCAGTTCCTGTTGTTACCAGAACTGCCTTAAAATAACTGTTTATGAGAACTTTTAAAAGATGGGAATAGGAGGGGAAGGGAGAATTATTAGTTATTTACAGCTATATTGTAATACAAGGGAGAACTGTATACTGAAAAGGCTAATAAAAATATATAGGAAAATGTTATTTAACCTTGCTCTGGCCAATAATCCCTTAAAATAAACAGCTGCAAGCCAAAAACCAACGAAGTTTTTATTTTCTTCCAGCTCTGCTTTATAACCAGTTTAAAATTTGTTCTGATACAATAAATGAAAAGGAACCTGAAACACTGTTCCCTCTTGTATTTTTCTTATTTCTGGGGCTCTGTAAGTTTATAAGATTACAAACGGGATACCTAGAAACGTATTTATTGCAACTGAAAAAACCCTAACTTTCAGCAGGAAGCACAGGCCAAGACCTTTGCTTAGTATAGCATGTGTTTATGCTTATCCTTGTTTGAGAGAGAGTGTTTACCCATGCTTTAAGGTGCTTCCCTATTTTAGGGCCGGAAATAAAATGTAAGAAAGTGATTGAGATGCAGGAAGGTCCTGCAGGTACTGGACCTGAGACAGGAAGGCTGTGGATTAGAAGTGAAATTTAAAAGGGACTGAGAGCAAGTTTGGTGCAAAGAGAGTGGGAGGCTGATATAAGCATGGTGGCAAGAATGAAATGTGAAGCTGAGAGATGGAGAAGTGACAGTAAATGGTCAGGTTGGTTAATTACTCCAGTAGGCATCTATGATCATGATGCTCTGACTTGGTTTGGGGCACCTATTCTTGAATAAGTTGCCCAGGTGGAACTTCTGCACCTCCAGACAGAGAAACATAGGGCTGGAAGACATTTTTTGGGTAACCTGGATTCGTTCTGCTGGGACTGAACTGGAACAAATGCTCGTATAGCAGATTCAGGTCTCAAAACTCCCACTCTAAATACTTGCCACACTCCTCTGTTGAAGTTTTATTTGAATCAGTGTTATAGTTGGACTTGGGGGCTGTTTCTTAATAAACATAACAACAAGATTTCTAATAGTTAGAACTTTGAAAGTAATATTTGAAGTTCTTTCTTTTGACACGAAGTTCTTAAATATGGCTGTTTAGTACAGTACTGTCTTCTAATATATCTCCAGTAACTCAGTATATTGCTCGCTGTATAGTTCAATAAAAGGTAAAGAGTGCATGTTATTTTACGTTGAATTCAGTGTAATCTCAGATGACTGAATTCTTCTTTTTCTATTTTTCCTTCAAGAGAGGAGCACAATTTATATGGTTGAGTGAGGGAGGGAAGGTGTATTAGTGGATTGAGTAAGTGGGGGTTTGTTTGTACGCGGTAGCACAGGTGTTTCAAACCTGAGCTTACATGATATCTTTCTTACCTGATTATGCTATTCAGGGAAGTTGAAGTAGAAGAGGATGCTTCCAGTCATTCAGCTCCATTTATTACTCAATGTAGTCAGAGTCTGCTTCCACTTCACCTGATAAAAAGCAGTATTGTTTTTGCTGCTGCAGTTTAGTGATTCTTTTTGCTAGTGGAAAGGCAGATGCTAACAGGATCAGATACAGTGTCAGAGTTTGTGGGGTTGAACACTTCAAAGCATGAAATGTAGCATTGTCTAATATTGTTTTCTCTAACACCACAATGGCTTTTGTTCCTCTGCACAGCATGTATTCACATTACAGTGATTTATTTCCTTTGTTGAATTTCTATTCAAGAAAAAGGCAAAATCTTGAGACCATTATGTTTGGTATCACTGAAGTCTGAAACATTTCCAGCAGAATCACTGATACAATGCGCACACATATATCAAAAGCAGAAAAACACAGCTAGCTTATGCCTGTTTGATATTGTTAGCTAAGCTTATACAAATTGAAGTAATATCAAGTTCAACTAACAAATATCTAAATGATCCAGGCCTCCTACATCTCAGCAGATGTCTTGAAATTGTATTCTTTATTCTTACTGATACGTTTGTCCGGTAACAAGGAAAGTAGTTTCTGTCTTTTTTGACTATACCATCATTAAAAAAAAGTTCAGCTTACCATTTTATGTAGAAACTATTATTTAATGAATCTTTAGTTGTAAAACCTCTTTGTATCCCAGTCATCGGAAGAGACAAAATGGTGAGGAGGGAAACAGATGATCTGAAGTGGTTTATTCAAGGTCATGTGTTAGGGTATTGCCAGAGTTGAAAATAGAATAGTAGTCCAACTGCTATAGTTTATTAATTAATGCTGTTCAAATGTCAGCCAAAAAGAAAATTAGAATTTGGCAGAAAAAAGATTCTTAAATCTAAAGAAAAATGATGTTGAATTGGGCCAAAATGTGCAGTGATTCTTTAAGGGGAAAGCTACCATGAAAAAAATTGGAATTAAGTAAATACTGCTGGGTTCATTTTATTGTGTTTTAGAATTCAGTATTGCAAATTATTGAAGTCTTGCACATCACCTGCCCTGAACTACAAGTTGTACTTGACTGAAGGCTCTTTATTCGTTACTTACTTTTGTGGATTCTTTGATGGGAATTACAGTTGGCCCATTCCGGTTAAAACATTCTGAACGTCTGTGGTTCACATAGGTTCATGCCTAATGAATTCTGTGAGCCAACTGCCATTTGTTTGTGTGTCCATCTTTTTAGGCAGATCACTTGGACAGGTGATCTGTCCGTACAGTTCCTCACATACTACTGTCTCTACCTCTGTTTCTTCCCTGCTCTTGTCTTCCTTTTTATTTTTCTTTTGGCATAATTCATGTTTCCTCCTTCTGTTGCTTTCGCTTCTTTATAACATCTTCAGCTCTGCTCTGATGGGTTCAGTCATAACTTCTCTGATGGTAATTTCCAAATATGTTTATCTGTGGCTGCTATTCACACATTTTTTTCTTCTCAGATCATAAACCTTCAGACTTTTCTTCCTGGAGGTCCTCGTGTCTCATTAGCACATCCCTGTATGTTTAGTCAAAATGGTACATCATTTTTGCTCTCAGTAGTTATTCCCTACTGTGCATGTTTTGTGTAATTTCACACTCGTTTTATTTTCTGTACTTCTGTCTGTACACTCTGTACTTGTTTCAGTCCTCTCTTTCTTAGCTCTCTGTCTTCATGAAAAGTCTTTGATTTCTTCCCTGTTACATGCTATTTTTTCCTTGAAACTCTCTACTCTCACAGTTCCTTGCTTATCAGTAATCTCTTCATCCTTAGGTAGTATTATTAATGATTTATTTTTGTTTTTATGACATTAACTATTATACTTAGTTGTATTATTATTTGCATACCTTACACAAATAGCATATATGTAATAATTAATTTTAAGAATACTGTGGAGATAATCCTCTACTTCAGCTTCTCCTAACAAGGCCTGCCATAATGATGAGATGACTTTTGTGTATACTGATTTACAGCTCTACCTCATTGGATTTGAGCTGTAAGAAAGCGTTTGCAAAATCAGGCTATTTCTCTGGTTGTTTTTAACATACACAGGCCTGTGATCTCACTTGCATGTCTCTGGGATGTCAGTGTGTTAGCATTCAAAAGCTTACTAGAAGCGCAGCTGGCATTTAAGCCAAATGCATGCAAAATGGCATTGTGGAATATCCTCCAAACAGTTCCTTCCTGTAATCTGTATTCCTTGACCTGGAGCTACGCCAGGTAGGTGAGCTGTAGTTCCAACTCCTCATTTGGTTTATTGGCAAGACAAGTGGAATTTTCTTCTTGTCAGATTTTTTATTAAGGGAAAATTAAGTATTTGATTGCATAGAGCTTTTCGTAAAAGGTGGAAAGTGTGACTTCATAAAGTGCGTGTGTTTTTTCTGTAGACATTAATGTTATTCTATATCCTTTATCTAGACTTCCCTCAGTGCCCTTGCTGTCACTACTTGTAACACTGCTTTTTCACTGAAGGTGAACGTTCTGATGCTTTTATGTGGCTGCAATTATTGGCAGGAAAATATTAAACTCATCTTGTGATTGTTCATGTCAGTTCTTCATGGGTATACTGTTCCCTCCTTAAGTGTTAATTTTAGACAATTACCACCCCTCCCCAGCTTCTTCCAGCTGCCACTGCCACCTCCTCAGCCTGCTGGCACAGCTGTGCCACCCTCCTTTTCTCGGAAGCAGCTCCAGCCTTTGGTTTTCAAGCAAATTTCCTCCCATTTGATGTGGTGGCAGAGGAGCCCTATGGACACTTTACACCATCACTCCTCCTAGCCTGCAGCTCTCTCTGTCATACTATACATTACTGATATTTGTTAAAGTCTACAGTTATTACTGTATCAGACTTACTGTGTCAGAATCTGTCATTTCCTTACATTTTAACCATTCACAGCTCAGTCTTAAGTGTGATGTGCCCCATCCAAAAACCAGGGCAGGCTTCTGCTGCTGCAAAACACTATTTCTTGGAGTCCTCTGATGAGCTCCTATATTCCAAATATTTCCAAAAATAATTGTATTTCTTTCAGTCTAGCAATCACATTCCTAACTGCCACAGCCTTCCTTGAGTAAGAGGGGTATGGCTTTGCTTGGGATGTTATCAGTGTATGTTATTTTATATGGCTGGAATTCTCTAATGCTTGGACATTACCATTGCTTCTTTAAGGGTTTATGTTCAGACTGCTTTTGACAAGGAATTTATTTTAGGTGTGGCAGCTCTTTTGGAATCAATTTTTAGGAGACTGCCTAAGTAATTGAGATCATGTCTATCCGGGGGGTTACCTCTGGTTCACCATACAGTTAAGTGGAGCATAGTGACCACAATGCTGAGATTACAGACCAGAATAAGGAGCCTGGTCTGACATAGATGTCTCAGTACTTTTCCCCATCAGTTGTGTAGAAAGCAGTACCTGGTGGTTCTCAACAGCATCTGCATTTAGCTGAGCCAGTGTGCTAGCTCAGCTTTATTTTGCCTATGCTGTTTTTGGAGTAGCCACATGAACTGCACCTATGTTAACCTTACTTGTGTGAATCCCCTAGACAAGGTCACCAGTGCCATTGACCATATATAATGGCTAAAACGTCAACATACGTTACTCAATATGTAGGGTTTTGTTTTGCCTACCACTGATAGTTCCTTGTGATTCTTCAGTGTAAATAGTACTATAGTCTATTACTAGAGTGTATTTTTGACGTTTTGTTACAGCTTGAATTGTCTTCAGTGAAATAATCTGCAAAGATAAATATATCGATTTTGTCCTTTTTTTAGATCAGGTCATCACAAGAGCTTCATTAGAGTACTTTAATAGGTGCCTGACTCCAAATACAGGAAGTGTCTAATTGAAATGGGACTGGTATTAATAAAAAATTCTGTACCTGTTGGTGTGGATTTGGGCTGATGACCTTACAGAGGCACAGAACTTCTGGTCTGTTATGGAATCTGGGTTTCTGATTTATGCCTTGTAGTTGTTAAGAAATACTATGAAAAATTTGTTTCTGTCTTTGTTGAAATGTACCATGCACACATTTTTTCTACTTCAGGATTCTTTCATCTAGTTCTAAACTCAAAGTTAAGAACAACATTGTGCCCTTAGACTGTTCACGCTGTTTATGCCTCTGAACCTTTCTAACTAAAGAAAAATTTGTGGGCTGGAATCTTAAGCTGATGTAAATCAGTAAAGGTCCATTAACTTTTGTGGAGTTATACTTCTTGTTTTCAGTATTAGCCTTTCAGCAAAAATAGGGTTAAGAAATGAGTTAAAGAAAAGAGAGATTGAACTGAAATGAGTTTTACTGGAATTTATGTCTGCCAAGTGCAAATATGTTAAAATCCCCATGTTGACAAAAAAAAAAAAAAATCCATACAATTATTTTGCTCACTGAACCATTTAAGCTGTTGATTCATCTGCAGACCCATTTCAAAATCTCTCAACTGTTAGATTTAGGAAAAAAAAAAAAGAACTGAAAAAAACAAGCTGTTACTTGGTCATCTGCCCACTTTTGTATTAAACCAAAATGTATGCTTTCACAGTAAAAATAGGAAGAGGCTTGTCTAGTGTATGGAACAACTGCTGGAAATCAAACTGGTATGTATCAATCCCAATTTTGGCATTAACTACACCATGCAGTTGGGAAAATCATTCAACCTGTGTCTTCACTGCAGAATTAACTCGAACAATTTATCTCGGATTAGTTTAATGTTGATGCGAGTGACTACACTGGAAAATAACTCAAGAGCTTCACACAATGATTGAATGAGTACGGAGTGATCGTGTTAGTGGCTGATGAGATGTACGCCGTAACTAGTGCTTTCTGACAGGCTGGCCAGCTTCAACTGAAGCACTACCATGCTCAAGTTAAGGATTGTAAAAGGTGTAATCCATTATTAAGGAGGAAAAGCTTACTAGGTCTTGCCATTTTACAAACCAGGTACATTTGATATGCAGTAATTGATGATTACAAGGTAACAGAAGAAGGATTTTCACAGAACGTAAGACTAGGAAAATGGAGAGAAGCAAAACTGAAAATTCCCCTGCTAATGTCCGTCAGTGTTTGTAAATGGTTTGCAAATTCCTTAATCCAAGTAAATGAAAATACTTAGATCAGTCAGGTTGCTGCATTCCTCAGCTACATGCATCCAGGCTGTTAAAGGGAGGTACAAGTAGAACAGAGCAGGACAAAACAAAATAGAACAGAACAGTTTAGTTGGAAGGGACCTTCAGAGACCATCTAGTCCAACTGCTCGACCACTTCAGGGCTAACCAAAAGTTAAAGCATATTATTGAGGGCGTTGTCCAAATGCCTCTTGAACACTGGTCATACACAAACAGTATGAGGACTTTTCATATGTTTAGTTTTCCCTCTGACTGTGAAAGAGATTGGTGTTATGTGACACAGTGGCACTGTAAGTTAATAGATTTAGTAATGCAAAATGGACATATAACTTCTGAAATGCTAGGTCTGGCTATCTGGGCAGGTGAGATATGGTAGATCAGATCACCCATTTGAAGCCATGACTCCTTCTCTGCTTTCATTCCATCAGCTGAAGACAGGTGATGTTTGTGGTGAGGCTCTTCTGTCTTTGAGTATTCACTTTGCTAGTCCACATTTCTTGTTTTTGTGACCATACTGGTCTTTCACACTTCTGCCACTGCAGCAATTTACTATCAGATTTCTTGCTAAGATTCTGGCTCTGTTATCTGGCACACAAGCAGGAATACCAGCAGCCACCTTAATTCTACTTGGCAGGGTTTTTTTTTCTTCTTATTTTTTCTGCCTGACAGTTTGAGGCAAACGTAAGTATGTATATATATAGAGAGAAAATATATATAGTCTGTGTATTTCTAATATATATTAGGAAGGTGAGTTTTCCTCTTCAGTTCATCTAAACAAATGGTAGGAGAGCAAAAACAGTTTCTGAATCACCTGATGCAATGTGACAAAGATTATATGACAATATTTTAAGAAAGAAGAGTAGTGCAGTATAATTCCTGTATGGGCAGGTGTGAAAGCATTCTGTATGTTTTGCAGCTGGCTTTATCACATGTGGTTGTACTGCACTGAGTGGCACTGTAAAGTAAGATGAGGGTAACACTGCAGTCTAGCCTCATTCATACCAAGCTAAAAAAGATCTCTTGAATAAGCTATTTCTAACGACATGTATTTTGCTGGGCACCATTTGAGTATGATTCTTCTTGAGAATATTTTAGATGGTACTCCTAGGGATGTTTTAATTTGCTCTATACGGTCCCAGAAAATGCTTTATAATATGTCTGTCTTGAATACCTGCTATTGTTTGGTATGATTAGATGAGTGTTTCATTTTCCTATTTCTTCTCTTGTCAAGAACTTAGTGCATATATTTAACTAATTTTTTTCCTTCCTTGGCTTTCATACACTGTTTCTTTTCCTACCATGTTCTGAGACTCTGCATAATTCCCTGTCTTCATTTATATAGTCACCTCGGTGATATTTATAGACAGTGATTGTTTCCCATGGGTCTTTTCGTTCTCAGACTCCAGATAAATGTACTCGTCTTGCCTCTCAAGGCCGGGCAATTTTAGTTCAGTGCCTGTGGAGCCAAGTGCAAATGTGCATCGGGTGCAAATACACTTCTGATGTGCTGATTTGGGATTTTCTGTTACCCCTTAGTCTGTACGCATGCAGTATAGTAAACTGGTGTAGAGTATGCTGGAGAGAATTCTAGATACCACTTTCATCGATTTGCCAATCAGCCAATCAAATCTGGAAATAAATTAAAATCTGCTAGTACTCTTTAAATTGTTTGCGGTTCTTAAGGCTGCTCTGGCTTCAGAAGTGCTCTTTCTTTGACTCAGTTTCCGACAGTGTACGTGTATGCAGGATAGTGACAGTGTGATGCTTGTTTTTAGAAGTCAACACTCCAAACTCACAGCTAGAGTATTTCTGCAGTAATGGAGAAATACCTGACCTAGCTTTAAGTGAACTAGCTGTGGTACCAGCAGCAGTGAAGCAGAAGCTCCAGCAATAGCCTATGTATCCAGGCTTCCAGTTGGGCTTATACCATATGTGCTGAAGCTTGTGCTTCAGTGGAACCCTTATTATTAGCGGCTGACCTGGCTAGATTAAATTAAAGATGTGTTTTAGTAAACTGTTCATTCTTCTGTGCTAAAGTTCTAAAGTCTAAAAAACCCCTGTGCTAATCTTGCATGATTGGGCTGTGACATCACTAAATCGATTTACATTTCTGTCCTTACTTTTGCTTTTGCTAATTTCACTTACTCTTGTGGCCTTTGTCATTGTACTCAGTTTGGTGTATGCATTGCTCAAGGTAAAGATTATGTCTTTCCTTCTTTATGTGAATTGGTATGAGCTTCATTGCAACATTCATTTACAGATACCAGATAATCATAGAGTAGGATTTCATGTGGACAAAGAGTGTGTGAGAAGGACTTAGTGTGAGAAAGAGTATAAACGGGAATTGTGGAATTGTTATAGTTTATCTTTTAAGTTCCATCAGCAGACTCTCCTGCTGTGTGCCTCTATTTTGGACTAAGGTCATTTTTATTCTGGAATAATAGCTATTCATTTAGAAAAAATCACTTCCCTTCCCACAAATCTTACTGCTGCTAAATATGTGGGTGTCTCCAAATCTTTTAAGAAGCTGTTTTTTACTTACCAGATTTCATATCAAATAGCAGCTCATTAAAAGGGAGCTTGCTGCACTATGTGATAGAATCTGGGACTGAGAAGAGATTGTTCTTGAAGTCCTTCAGCAGTATTTACAGCTCTTGACTGAATTTCTAGAGCAAGCAGGAAATGCCCCCAGGAATATTTTTTGGGAAAAAATAGCACAGAACTGTGGAAATCTGCCATTTGAAAAATGATTTATCTAGCAAATGAATCATGACATAGGAGGTTGACAGTTAATTCTCGATTGCTTTGGTTGGGACTACTTGTGTGGAAAAGGAGAGTAGATTTTAGCCTATGGTAAAAGAAACATGTTGGCATCATTTTACATCATCAGGCTTCTGACGATGTAAACCACATGCTGACGTGCATGTATCTGTGACTGTTGAGCTAAAGCATATGAACAGAGGAGTAATGCTACTAATCCTGTGTGTTCAGAAAGTGTAAACCTGGCCCTTCAAAATTGTAATGTTTGCTTAAAAGGTAAACAAAATGTCTGTAGCACTTTTGTTTTATTTGTCTTCTGGGATTAATTCTTTTAGAGTTTTGGGCTTGGGCCCTTTTCCACAAACACGAAGGCTAGAAGCAGATTTTTTTGTTTTAAATGAAAGCAGAAGTTCTTACATAACTGCATGATTCCAGGGCCTTGGCTTCAGGAAAAGTAAAAAAGCAAATATCATACGGTTTACAACAAAGTAATGAGAGATGGCTATACTGCAAGAGCATGGCTCAGAGGGAGAAACTGTTGTGCTTCCGTTTGTCTGTATGAAAATGAGATTTTCAAAGAACCAAGAGGTACATGAAAAAAAGTAATAATAATCCTAAATGCTCAACTCCAAAACCTGACTTCTGTGTAGATCCTGGGTTTTCTAACACTATGGTGTTTTGTTTGTTTGTTTGTTTTTGTTTAGTTTTTGTTTTGTTTTGAGAGAGAGGTTGTTATGTGCAACTTGAAACAATTTCACAAAATTCTGCTTCCTTCCAAAATAAATGCAAAATTCGAAGAATTAATCAGCTGATCTCAGCTTGTGGCATCAGCAACCTGATTTTTGTATGAGCTGGGCATGGTGTCCATAGTGAGTGAGTTCCTTGAAAATCTTGGCTTGTCTCTGCTGAACGTTTTTGGGAATTCTGGCCCAAGAAAGGTCACCTAATGAACAACCTTAGAGGGGTTTCCTCTGCCTTATTATTGCGTCTTTGTATTTTACCTGTTACTTCTTGATTGAGGGAGCTTTTTGGACAAAGCACATGAAAATGCATAGTTGGAAATGATCCTGAACTGGCAGGGGGTGGAGTAAATGTTTCAGTAGGTCTTTTTACTGCTACCTTCTAGCATTTTCCTCCCATATCCAGAAAA
>VXAL01002740.1:198929-235859 GCA_013399475.1 Chauna torquata | reverse complement strand
GCCTTACCTTATAATATACCTTTCTCTGTTTCGTTTCTGTAGGCCTGACTTTAAGTCTTCTGTTCCTCTACTACCTCATGCCTGTTTGTTTCTAGAAAACGAGTTTGTTGAACTTAATATTCACTTGGTGGAAGATATCATCTATATCTCTTGTGCTATTTCAACTTGGAGAGCAACACAATTTTCCTGGATGGTTAGAATTCTTAGTTGGATTGGGTATCAGAAAAAGAGTAAAAATACATATATTTGAAATATTGTATTTCATTTTCTTTTCCATGCATTTGGAGAAAAAGAATGGTGTGTGCCAGTACAGCTGCTTTTAAATAAGCCATACTGCAGCTTTTGCTGAAGTAGAAGGGATTCAAAAGCCTGTTATTACGCATTAACTGTGCTGAAGGCACAATAGCACAGTTTCATTTAAAGTGCACTTCTATTCTGAAAGACAGCTTTGGCAAAAGACCTCTTGAGTTGCTTATTTCTTCCTTCTTAGTGTTTTCTGTATATAGTTTGTTCACTTGTCAAGTAACCTGCTAGCTTTTTTAGCTACCAGCAGGTCAAACTTAATCTGTGGTCTGACTATGATCAAGTCAAATTTTGCCAGTCATTTTGCAGATTGAATGTGGTTATCACTTCTCTTGAGGATGTGCTGGGCAGGAAATAGCCTCGTGTCATTGATATATAATGTAATATACTGTGTTGTTTGAGGTGTCTCTCCAGCAGGTGAAAGGAGGTTGTAACACCCTATTTTATTCACTGAAGAGAGCTAGAAAGAACGAACTTGGTTACGTAGAGAAATACTTTTATAGTGAATTTGCAAGCAGAAATGTTCATTAAACAGTATTGGTGATATTTTCAAAGGAAAACTGTTACTTCCTTGTACTCCACCTATATCCATTCATACACGTGATCGTCTTTCGTATTCAATCTGTCACTCTTAGCAAGCTTTTCTTTTTGACTTTGAAGGGCAGTTTTAATTGGTATTAGTGGAATAATAATACAGCTCAGATTTAAAATGGATGACATCTGCCAAATGGAACTCTTCAGATGTTTAAAGAGAAAGGGGACTTCAACCTTGGGCCAGACTCCTCTGGCTGTCTTACTTGCACATTCAAGCAGCACAGAAGAGAGATTCTTCCAGCTATGAAATTCTGCCATGTAGAGGAATCTGTCAAAGACAACTTCTTTGGTGGGTGTTCCTTGCACACCTGCTGAAAGAGTTGTTTTGGGAACAAGGCAGAAGGTAGTGGTCTACTGTGACTGTCAAGTTGTTCATTTGTCATAGAACAACAACATATAAAAGCAGCTCCAGTGCATATTCAGTAACAAAACCAGGGAGTTATAGCCCACCTTCTGTAAAAACTTCATTCTTTTGTGCCAAATGGAGTGTTGTTTCAAAGGGGGTTACTTGTCCACAGTGTCTTAAAATTGTTACACTTTTTGTAATCTTTTCAGGGAGTGCCACAGCTTGCCTGGTTGATTTTCTGGTATTGAAACTGGACTATCATTTTCCCTGGTTATACAGATTACTAACAGATTTTTAGTGAAGTCCCCTTGCAGACATCATTGACATTGCAGACATCACAGCCTCTCCTTGGCAGCAGACTTCTGGCTTTGTTGCACAGAGGTAGCAGACTAGGTTTATAAATGGATAGGCTGAATAATGCTTTCTATAACAAGAATAAATGCTTTCCATCCTTTAGTTCTGGAAGAGATTTTAAAGTCTGGCTGGGAGCAAAAACCAAAACCAAAAACAAGACCTGACTGAGCTTGAGGTGATATCCAATCTGTTTCCAGCTGGAAGGTTTGCATGTGAAAAACATAGGAATGATTCTTTTTCTTTTGGGATGAAAAATTGCCAGACCTTTTAATAACAGTCCTTTCATATGTGAGTCACAGTATAGATAAGCCAGTCATTATCTCTTTTCCAAAACTTTTTTTTTCAAATCAGATGGTGATCTTGCCAGGGATCTACCTTTCTACCTGGATTTAAAAAGGACTCTGGCAAGTGGAGTCCAAAACCCTGCATAGCCAGATGGCTCCCCCTCTCAGATGAAACAAGAGTCTGTTGACCATAGAAACCATCAACTTTCAGGAAACAAAAATAAGGGAAAAGTGGAAGAGGGGAGATGGAATGTGTGAAGCTCAAAGTGAGAAAACAGGGAAATCCTAAGTAGAAAACACCAGTTTTTACCAGTGGCTGATATCTGTAGTTAATTAACAGAACAATCATGAGGTAGTACCATTTAAACCTTTTCACATTATTCCACAATGATTATTCAGTCCTGAATGGAGGAATAACCAAATTATTCCCCCTAAGCTGGGAACTGATATGTCTGATGAAAAAGCACCAGTGCTGGAACCTGCTACTGTTTGAACTGCTTTGGCATCTTTGGCTGAGGCAGTATGAGACAGTAAGTAAAAAAGAGAAAAAAGCTGAAAAAAGGCCTTAGTACCCTGGTTTAAGAATGTGAGATATACAATAAAAGGGATGGCAAAGAGGTGAATGATAGAGGGTTGGTGTCCTTGGGTGGAGTTTGGAAGAATACACGTATGCTTTGTGGAAAACCACTACCGAAATTATGGTAGATGTTTGCTGAGTTCAGAAATTCTTGATTAGTCACTGAGACCAACAGCTTATTTCACATAAGCACAAGACAGCTGTCAAACTGAGGCACGTTTAAGGCACTACACTACCCTGAACTCGAATCTTTTAATGTAAGGTGTTCTTAGACTACACCAAGACCGAGTGTAGGTAATTTCACCTCTGTTCTGCACTGATCTGGAAATTTTCATGTCCTCATTCTTGGTTAATTTGAGTGGACTTCACAGTTTGATAGCTGCACTGCAACTGTGGATCGTGGTAGATGTGTTCCAGGAAGGTTCCAGCTATCTTCTCTGGAACTGCTACTTTGCAGTAATAAGGTTGAGATACAGCTGTATGAAGGCAACAGGCAAAAGCTACCCATAAGAGAAAATAATGTGAGATAACTAACTGTTCCCAGAAAGAAAGGAAGACTAATCAAGAAGCAAATGATCTGTAGCTCTTTAAAGGTAGCTTCTAGAGAATGTATTGGTTGGAAGCCAGGGGAAAAAAATTGATGATCCCAGACCCTTGGGTCCTTTTAGGATTACCTTGAGGACGTTAAAAGCGTTAACACAAGACCCAGTATACATGAAGCGATGCACTCTGATATGCAGTGCATCCCCATGTTACAGTAGTTGTGCATCCATGTGTTATCCCTGACTCCCATGTGTCATCACTGTCTCCCCTGCAATTTTCTTTTTGTTGGCAGAAAATTGTTAATGTATTTTTATTTGATCCTTTGACATTGCCTTAATGAGTGCAAATACTTTTTTATAAAAGAGAAAATAAATTACATACAAGTCCAGGGTTTAGTAAGGTATTAGTTACTTTTTATTGTAGCTAATCCAATCTTGTGTAGAAATTTTCATAGTTTCATACTGATGGAAGGAGAGCTTTGAAGCATATTTCATTAATACACCATCCTTTTACAATACATATTTTAAGTAGATTTAATAGTTTAGATTCGAGTCAGTTATTTGCTTCATAAGCTGGCACTTACCATTGCACAGATAACCACATTTGGCAGCTCTCTTTTAGTTGAGCAATGCAAATTGAATTACTATATCTCAAAGATAAAATTTCTCATAATTTCTACTGTTTGTGAGGTGAGGGCTGTGGAGGAGGATTCTTACTGTGCCTCCTGCCGTATGGTACTTTGCCTGGAAATAGAAAGCTTGATCTTTGGCTTCACACAGCATTACACTCATTATGCACAAATGTCTCTCAAAAAAGTTGGATGATATTTCGTGTCATTTCATTACACTTTGTTCAGATGCTCTGTTGCTGTTCTGGTGGTATAATCTGTGAAAACAGTTTACTAAAGAGTTATCTGTAAAGGAATTTCCTTGCAGATTTTTTCAAGCAAATGAGTGCATTTCTTTGAGATGCCCGTTCCTGATTTGCTTTAGCACTGGTGCCTAGATTAGTATCCAGCAAAATCTGAGCTGATCTGAGGGAAAATCCACATGCCATCCTGCTACCGAAAACTGGAAACAGCTGTTAATGGGAACGCGAGCTTAAAGCTCAGTAATTCTTACTTTTTCCGGATGGCACCCAGGATTATTAGTCAATTGTGGTGCTGGTTTTTTTCTTTCTTTTTTTTTTTGTCATTGTAAGATTTTTACATTACCAGTTTTCATGTATAAAAGGACTTGCTGAGTATACCATTTTTCTCTATTGACACTTCAGAGCTAATGGCATGTTAGCTTGTGGAGGTAGAAAGAGTTATTTTAAAATTTGAGTTGTATGTGATGTTTTTCATGAATTTAGGCTTTCTGTAGTTCTTTAAAAATATAGTTTTAATGTACCATGGCACATTTATGATTTTCTAATGACTATTAAAATTTACTGTACCTTTTTTGGGAAGCAGTGTTAAAAAGAAGACTTTTGTATGACACATTTTATATATAAGTATAGTTGCTTCAGTGTGATATTATGATCTTCAGGTTGACTTTGTTTCAACTGTTAGCACTGAAATGCATAATTAAAACAAGTCAGTACTTTTCTATGAGCAAAAGTGACCCTGCTCTTTTCTAAATTACACAATTGCTGTCAGAATACTGAAAATGCATAGATTCTAAGGCATACTTATCCCATTCATAGCAACTCAGCTTGCATAGAACCCCTGCATTTTGGGCAGTAGGGTTGGTAGAAGTGATGATTTTCTGATTTTCACTCAAATCTTCTAACAGATTATGTTAGTACAGAATTATAAATACTGTACTGAGGAGTACTGAGGAGACTGTTGCACATTCAACTCTTGGTGCACAAACTGTTGACATTTTACTGCTGGTATCGGGTAACAGTCCATGTGTTTGCTTGAGAGGTATCCAAAGAAGCTCATTTCTGCACACAGTGAGGTTTTGGTGTGCTATAACTGAGGCACAAATACGCGTGCTTGAATGCAACACCAGGCCTTAGGAAGATGAGGGTCTGCAATGTAAAAAGGGAATTGCACATAAATAGAAATACACTAAGTGCAGAGTTGGCTAAAGCTGCTTGCAGTGCCTAAACAAATGGCACTAAATTTAAATATTCAAGCTGGCTTGTGAATATGATTATAGAGAGAGTTAAAGTGGAAGTATTTAATTCTGCCTTCTGTCCGTCCTTCCTCTCCTTGTACCTCTGCCCTGTCCATCATCCAATGATGGACCTCCCCTGAAAGCCAGGGGTAGGTATCACAGCCTGTAGATTTAACGTGTCCTGAAGTGTGCACCCAGGGTGGAGGAACAAGATGCAGGCATTAAAAGCAGAAGAGGGTTTCTGTGTATGTCATTTGCCTAACCCCTTCCTTGCAAAGGCAGAGTGGAGCTGGTCACGTGTGTATTTTCAAACAGCTACAGCTCCCTTCTCCCTGTGAGGAGAAATTAAGGAGTTGTAACAGGCTTGAACGCTTAGCAGGTATTAGGAGTCAGTATGTTTGTTGCCTCTGTGAATAAATCAAGAGCTGATGAGGTGAAGAAATCACATGTCGAGGCAGGTTATAAAACCACAGATCCACGTGGTTGTTGAGATGTTCTGTCAGGCTTAGGAGATTTTGAAATTTAACTTCGTTGGCAGACTGCCTCACACAGAATGGACAGGGCATATGGGAACAATGCTCTGATGGTACCCAGAAGTAATCCGGTAACAGCCTAAGCACGGGCAGGTGTCACTGGCATGCCTGGGTTACCCCTGGCTGCTGCATGTCAGATCTTCACTCCAGAGCCATGCAGTCGGCTTAAGCTCTGCAGCTGCTGTTATATTCTGTTCTGGGGCATGCTATTTGCATGCTTTCTGTTAGCTTTTTAGCCACAGGCAGCTCAGCCGGAGCTTTATATCAAAGGTGAGTCATCCTTTCTGTAGAGGCATAATCAAGGATTTTTTAATGTTTCCATCACTCAGAGAAAAAGGTAGTGGTGTCACCACCTCAGATTTGTGGTCGGATAAGCTTCCTTTGTTTTCCCACTCATTTCATGTTTGTAGAGAGGGAACAAGCTGTAGAATGATCACAGTTCCAATATAGACTTGGCTTTCTTGGTGCCCTCCCTTCTCCCTCAATAAATCTGTGCTTGATAAGATGAGCTGCAGGAGTCATGGGTTTGCAACCGTACCAGCAGGATAAATATTTCTGTATTTCTAGCTGATTTTAAGATGACTGGTGTGTGTTCTCCTCCTTTTTTTTTTTTTTGGCAAAGGTTAGCCCCATTAGATGTACAGCTCTTCATTTCATCTCCTCTTCCCATCTGTTCTGTCTCTTTTCAGTGGAAACCGAGGAGATGTAGCTCCCACTCGGGCTGCCAGATAGCTGTGTCTCCCATACATAAGAAAATATCTCTGCATGAAGTAGAGCGGTGCCCTCCTGCATCTACACATCAGATTGTACAGTGTGGGCAGACCGTGCTTTCTCAAACTGTGATAATAGCATATTCCCTATGTCAGCTTGTACAGATGAGAGAGTACCACTGTCCCTCAGTTAGGTGATGATGATTCCCAGGCCTAAGCTAGGAGCCAAGGGAATCCAAACAGTCTTTTCCTGAGCAATCAGATTATCAGAGCAGCAGGTAAGAAAGACAAATCTGTGTTTAAAATCTTAAAAATATGATACAGTGAGTAAATAAAGAAAAATTCATGTAGATAAGATACACAGAATTTATAGATGACAATTATACAAAATTTATGAGTATCTAGATAATAAAAAAGTCTAGATAATAAAACCATAAAGAAAGCAAATGCTTATGCTGAAAAACTCCAGACTTTACCTTGGAACTTAGTGGCTGGTGGCCATTTCATTAAGGAGGAAATATTGTTTACCAAAGCCCAGAATCTTGCTTCATTTCCCTGACTTCTAAAGATTTTATAGTATCTACATATGAGAAAAATTGCATGACATGAGTTCTGTTTAGAGAGGAGTGTTACCTTTAAGAAAAGCTGTCTTTGTGTTGGTTCATGTAAAAATACCTGAGGCAAGGAGATATTTATTACAAGTAGTTATTTATTAGAAATGCAACAACACCTTACTGTGTACAAAGCAAGTTGGTTTGCAATGAAGCTGGTTTGCTTTTGCTTGGCGATCAGAAGCCTTGGCTCATTTCTCTCATCTGGTTCTTACTTTTGACATCTGCTGGCCTTCTGATTTCCTACTTAGTATTAACTTTGAATAAGTAAAGTTGCATTAGAAAGATACTGTTACTGATTTTTATTCATGCTTCTTGAGACTTTAGTTGATTCACGTTCATCCCCTAACTGAAAGAGATTACCAGGTAGGCAACAGCTCCCCTGATTTGTTTTGCCAAATCATGAGACAGGGGCATATTCCCCCTGAGTACATGGTGGCAGTAAGAGGAATAGTGCTTCTGGCACAAGCACTTGTGATTGTAGGTGCAAGCCTTCACAAAACTTCACATTATGTGAAAGGATGTACCCTATGTTATAGTGTTGTGTTAGCATTGCTAGAGACTCAGGCCAGGGCTCTGGTCTCTGCTGGCCTGGTCCACTGCTGGAATATGTGTACTCTCACAGCCATGGCTTGAATGGAGGAGATGAAGGACAAATGGGGGCTGCAATAAGGAGAGTAGTGCCTCATATGGATGTCCTATATACATCCATGTTGCGCGTGGTATTTTAGCCTGTGATGCGGGAACAACCATATTGTGTAGGATGCCAGCAGCTGTAGCTCTGAGTCTTTTCTCCCAAAGAAGAAAGCTCCTTGGTGCTTTTTTAGTTATTAATAATGTTAGTTAATATTAATTCTTAATAGCTAGATATTTATTTAAAACCCACACGCTTTCAGTGCTGATTAATTTTTCCCATACTTTATTTCATGTGGTAGGGAGTAACTCCTCTGAGCAATTTTGCTTTTGGCAGCTAATGTAGCTGACCAGAAGTTCTTAAATTTGATGATATTCCAATATTACTCCAAAAGGATATTCCTCCCTGATTGCCACATGAGGGAATGATATTACTGAATTTTACTATATTGCATATAAATATAATAGTACAGTGTTTATTTAGAGTTGTGTATATATATATGGTAATATAGTAATATGATATGGAATAGTAATATATTANTATTATATATTACTATAAGGAACCTGCTTGGCTGTTACATGTATATAAGGTTCTTTTGGCATCTTAAAATGTTTGTCTGTAGATGGAAGCATTGCAGATTGCTGCATCTTGACCAATAGTTTGTGGATTATCCTACACTGTCTTCCAGTAAGAGTAAGAATGTCCACTCTAAGTACAGCATCTGAAAACTACAATGCAACCAGTTTCATCCCAGTTAATGTTATATTTCCACTATCATTTTCCTTGTTTGAGGGTAAGGAATGAAAAACTGTACAGACAGGAAGATGATTTACTCACGTATTTTGATTTTAGAACTACTTGAATTTGTTTGGATTGATAGGCAAATGTCTTATTTATGGCGTGGCTTGCATTTGTAGAGCAATTCTGTTTCGTAAGGCCGCAAATCACAGTGCATATCACAAGCCATGAGGACCGTGGAGATTTGTAGCAACGCAGACCCGCTTTCTTGAACTAGTCCTGCTAAATGCTGGTATGCTGATTATCTTTAGGCATGGAAGAACTCTGCATATTCTTGAATGGCATTCCATTATTCAATAAGTATTATTGTGCTATTGTGCTGATGCATTTGTGTGTTTACGTCCACTGTTGCTTTCATTTTTCCTGGTGATTACAGAATGAGGGCCAGGAATAGAACATTTACCTAGGCTTAGGAGCATCAGAAGTATCTAAGCAATATTTACTATAAATTTATACATTTTTTTTATGTGAACTTTAAAAGACAAGATGCACCTTTATCTTGGGAAAGCTCTATTCAACATATTAAGTGCTTATATTGGTTCCAGTTGGAATACAACAGTAAGAACAGGTCTTCATGAAGAACCTATTGAAAATTAGTAAAGGAATTGCAGTAAGTTATCATTGCTGAACTTTTATTTTATGCTAAATATTTTACAGACTGTTAGTGGTTTTAAATGAACTGTAGTGGTTTTCAAATAGTAGGTTGGAGGATTTAGAGAGACTTCATAAAATAGTAAATTTGACTTTTGGAAGGAAGGTAAGATTTATGTATATAAGGTTTTAAGTACCACCTGCTGCCAAATATTCATTCAAAGATAATACATTTGTGGTAGTGGACACTAAGGAAAAACAGAGCTATGAAATCTTGAGCTATTATTGAATATACCTACCTGAATATTGCATCCAGGCAAAGACTGTTCAAGTCTTTGTCAAGCTAGATGCATGCAACATGTGGACGTGTGTAGTACAAATGAGAAGAGGCATTTTTGTATTGCTATAAAGTTGAAAGACTGAGGAAATTAAAAGTAATTCATGTCTGAAACTAGAGTATCCTCTCACTGCAGCTAAGAATTTCAAGTGTGTTTGGCGATTACAGGTAGCCCAAAAGTAAGAAACTCAAAAAAGTTTAATCTTCAAAGGGTCACAGTGCAACATTTCCTGAAAATTATGCTGTTTTATAGTTTTTGAAATTTGGTATTTAAGAACATCAACCAAATTCTTGGGTTTTATGTTCATGGTTACTGTTTGCAAGATTATATCAAGCAATTGAGAAAATAAGCAAATTGAAATTGAAAATGGATCAGCATAAATATCATCTATTGTGCTTTTCTCAAGCTTACCTTTAAACTCACAGACTGGGGAAGATGATCAGGTCTTGCTTCTGTTTCCTTCCCCAAGTTTCAATATATTATGGTAGTTCTTAAGAACCTTCTGGAGCTTAACTTGTTGTCAATTGCTGAAAGCAACATCTAGTTCTGAATAATAATTTAATGACTTCAATGCATTTTGGTTTCAGTGGCTGAAGTAATTTTCGCCCTTAAACTTCCCAAACTCTCTTCTGAGCCACTGTAGATCTCTATCCCTGTCTGTCTTGTCATCCTGGATGTTTTTCTCTCATGTCTTTCTTCAGGTCTTTACTTGCTGCCTTTGTCTCCAACATCTGGAATCAATTTTTTCATGCTGTTGCCTCTGTGTTTAACACAAATTCTTTAACTGAGCTCTACACAACTTCACTGTCACCCAGAATTAATCCTAAAACTCGTATCTTTGCACATTCCTATGGTCCACCTAACATTTCTGTTTCATCCCTTCCTTTGCCAGATGTATATAGTAGACTTTATGAGAAAATACTTGAAATCACTTTAATCTTTGCAAAACAATTTGTTGTTTGAACTGTGGAGCTGTATAAAAGTTTGTAGTTAAGAACCTGATGGAGAGTTTCAAGCATTGCGTAATATTTCAGGGCAAGCCACGCTTCAAGCCAAGAATGTTATTTCAGGATGGATTTTTGTGCTTGTGCCAATCACTTTGGAAGCATATTTAGAGGAGACACAGAGAAGTTAATAGTAAAAGTAAGGCATTAAGAATGTGAAACTCTTAGTATAGTGGAGGTTGGTTTAAGTGACTGGAACGATGGCAATTAGTGACACCTAAGTATCAGCTCTCTGTTTTTTTCTACAGAGCAGGAAAGAAATTCTGAGGTGGCAAGCTGTAATGTAATAAACTGGAAGATACACTCGTGTTTGGTCATATATTTCTACAGAAGTTATTCTTCAGTCTTCCATGTTTAGATGCTGTAAAATACATAGAATATGTATGTTTCTTTTTCAGCCATTAATGAATTTCCTGAAGATGTATTTACAAATAAAGAACGGCAGCAAGGAGGGGTTCTGCTTCACATCATTGCCGTAAGTTTTCCTCTGCTGTGCTTAATTTTTGTTTTCCTTTTATTTCTTTTGTTAGTTGTTAGTCATCTTAGTGCCCTTACTAAATAGACCTCTGTATATATCAATGTATTTCTAATACTTTGATTTCATATTTCTAGTATGTCTATATGGGTACAAATGCTCAAAAGGTAGTATTTATTTAAGCAAATGATGCAGGTCTGAATTTGCAGTGCCTGTGCATTCATCCTCTTGGAGATAAAATCCTGGCCCCATGGATCACAGAGGGATTTCTTCAACTGACTTGTATGTGTTTGCATTTCATCTTGTGTAAACAGAGTTTGGGATTCCTTTGTTGATGATGCCATCCATGATATGGAAGATTCTTGATTCTCTTTCTTTTCTGTTGTGCCTCTATGCAAAAGATGCAACTGTAATTAAAAAAAAAAAAAAAAAACAACTGAAGAAATATAGAAAATGTCATGTGGAGATTTATATTTTATTATAGAAAAAGCAAAACAAATAAGTCCTACAGGCTCCAGTTTTCCATACCCAGCTCAGGAAAACTACAGTAAAAAAGGAGGTGTTTTTAGTGGAGAACAGCAAGATTAGGCCCACTATGCATGCAAGAAACTTAAATCCACATAAGACAGTGGGAGAATCATGTGTATGCATCAGAAAGCAGGGTCATTGCTGAGAGGTGTGGTGCAATGAGCCATGGCCAGGGTCCACATATTTCCAGGTGTGATTATTTCTTTTGTGTTGCTAATCAACATGGTGTTGCTTTCTCTTCAATTACTTGGTCTGATAATCAATTGAAAATATAAGTGAGGACTATGTAACTTGGTAAAGCCCTGCCTGGTACTTTCCTATATATGAATTCTTTTGTGGCACCTTGTTCTTTCAAACTGTGGTATTGTTATTTTCTAGGGTCTGGCAACCATTCTTGTCCTAAACTTAACCGTAGGGACAAGAATCTGCTTTTATGCCATAAATTGATCAGCAGAGGTATTTTTATTTGGAATGGGATAGAAAATGAAGCTATATATTCTTGCTAGTCTGAATAAATATAGCATTGCCTTTTTCCTCTTTTTATGTAGAGGAAATATCTGAAGCATTTCCTGAATTTATTTTCTTACAGGCTCTGTATATGTTCTATGCTTTGGCTATAGTATGTGATGACTTCTTTGTTCCGTCCTTAGAGAAAATTTGTGAGGTATGTTAAAGAACTTTATTCCTCTTTTGAAAATTTATTTAGAGAACATCACAGCACTGAACATTTTGTGCCTCCATTGTTCGGAGTTCCTTCCTGTGAAATTTGTGGCCTCAGTCCTTTTCAAATTATTTGAGCTTTCCATCAAAAATCTAACCTGTGGTCTGGGCACACTGGTCCCCCTGGCCACATTCAAGGAAAAAAAATGAAAGATTTAAGGAGATCATGTGGCAAAATCAATTCTTAAATACCTGACAAATATAGGTGGATGGATATGACATATGGATGAGTTGGGTTTATTACTGTACTCCTAATTTTAAAATACAGTTGTGAAAAAAAAATAATGCATATCCAAATTAATGTGCTGGCTGTGCAATTTTTATTGCATATCTGCCACTGTATCAGCATGGGAAAAGTGCTTATGCAGTCCTAGGATAAAGTGGAGAAAAGTGACAAAAGGGAGAATGCATGAGAAAAGTATGTATCTTGGTTTGATATGGAATAGGAATACATGTTTTTATATCCAAAAATTTAGTACATTCCCTTACATAATTTTTGAGAAGATGTTGCAGAATTCCGTGTAGGATTCTAATTAAGAGAAATGATCAGAGAGGGTACAATTTATACTTAACAAGAAAATGTTATGTTAGGTAAGGCTTTGATGAACTACTACAAAATGCATACAAAACCCAAAACCAGATTTTGCTTCCATTTTGGTGGCAAAGTGGGAAATTCATTTCCTTCATTTTCTGAAAAAATCATGTAGCTATAGTAAAAAAGTCTATTTTCCTATGGATATATGTACTGAATTCCTATTAATGTTACTTAGAGCTATGTACTTTTGCTTATCAATACGGTAACAGATGGAAGAATAAGGGAGGCAACGAATGTCAGCAAAATCTTCAATAGGGATCTTTTCTTTCCCTTTTCAGATGTTCTATCTTCAGCGTGCACCTTATATACCATGTTTAAGTTGTACCAGTTGGGTTGTACCAATTAAGTTGCTGTTGATCTTTCTTAAAATCTGCCTTGTCTGATGTTCTGCTGAACGTTGAGATGGCTTAGAAGAATTCAAATAGTTAGCATACTTATGTTTGAGCTCCTTTAGCAATATGACTGGTAATAGATCACATGGTAGAATAAGAACTAGTGTTTCTGTTTTGTCAGGTTCTGTAGGATACCATTTTTATAAGCTTAAAATGTTGCATACTGCCTGAGAAATGCATGATTTCTGTGCTGGTCCTTTTGTCACTAATCACTTTTCTATCCTTGGAAGAGAAATGAGGTACTAATGATGAGTCTAGAGACTCTCTCAAAAAAAAAAAGGTCCTCCATGAAACCTTCTTTATAGTTCAAGGGAAAGATCCTCGGACAGTATTAAATTGATGCAGCCCACTTGTGGAGTTAAATATTTCTGCAGGTCTCAGAAGTCTAAAGCACCTATATCCTATTAGAGCTTAAGAGACACTGTCATAAAAATAGATCTAACTACCATGCACAGGCCTGTGTCTGACTGGACTAATTTTGTGTGTGTCAGCGGACTCACTTTTGATTAACACAGTTATAAGTGAAGACAGAATTAGGCCTGCTGTTAGTAAGATTCATTCACAGAGGTTATACTTTTTTCTTGTCAATTATGAAATTTTAGAGACCCCCAAGAACTGGCGTTAATTCTTGAATGATTGTGTTTAGAGTTCCAAGAGAGAATTCATGAAAGCAATTTGAGTTTACAATCTTTCTGAGTCTGCAGGCATGCTTTTCTCTAATCAGCTACTTCTAGGCCACAATCAGCTAATCAGTTATTTGTAAGTAGGTAGTATTATCTGATGCCTCACTGACTTAGAGTAAAAACATTTTACTTGCCCAAAGTATATTTGCCTTCCCAAGAGGCAGTGTCTGTTTCTGCATCTCAGTGACTCTTCATTCTTTAATAGCACTGTGTCCAGCAATGAAGGGCTATCTTCGCAGCTATAGAACTGTGCAATGTAAACAAAGCAGCAGTACTGACATAACCAATACTTCTCTTCCAGAAACTACATTTGAGTGAAGATGTTGCTGGAGCCACATTCATGGCTGCAGGGAGCTCCACACCAGAGCTGTTTGCATCTGTTATAGGTATGGAGTCCACACACTAACTTTCACGAGATCTGTTAAAAAATCCGCAGCAGATCAAGCAGAGGTATCCAAAAGTACTAGTGTTCTTCTGTCAATTTATAATCAGCAATTGCAGCTGTCAGCTAGTCTGTGGTTCATGGTATAATTAACTACTCAAAATATCTTATGAAACTGTGAATCTCCTCTCAAAACACAGAGAGGAATGGCTGATTCTCAGCATAGGAAGTAAAAGAAGAGATTTATTGCAGTCCCCTGAGAGAGAATTTGAGGTATTTGATGCCTCTTTTGCTTCTTTCTTCACAAATAAAGGGAATTAATGTTAGCAAGGAAGTAAGAGAACAAAGAACACGGGAAAAGAGCAAATTAATGTACAGATAAGTCAGATCTGTTAAAGTCAGAAGGACATGTTGTTCTGTGTACATTACTTATGGAATTTTTTTTAAGTAATCTCTGTATTATTAAAGATTATTTTTACAGAAGGGAGATC
The DNA here is from genome assembly GCA_013399475.1 of Chauna torquata. Classification (NCBI taxonomy): domain Eukaryota; kingdom Metazoa; phylum Chordata; class Aves; order Anseriformes; family Anhimidae; genus Chauna; species Chauna torquata. Next base: position 221,268 of record VXAL01002740.1, on the reverse strand, counting down.
TAGATGGCAAAAGCATTACCTATTAAGAGAAAGAAGGACACGGAATTACAATGGTAGGGAAGGGGGAAAGCGGCAAATATGATACATCTGTTTTTAGTAAAGCTTTAGTATACTTTCTGCTACTATACTGACTGACATTCTTACATACTTTAGGGAAATACAGTCTAAAGGAATGCACTATATTATGTCCAAATTATTAAAAAGCAGTTTTCAAATATTAGTAATTAAAAGCTAGGTTTAAAGCTGGAGATGGATCTCAAGACATACTACAAAATATCAGTCTTATTTTCATGAATAACTTGAGTGAAAGAATGGTGACTAGATGGAAGGCAAAAACAGGATGGAGAAAGATCTTGATCAATTTGGAATCGACAAGATGAAGTTTAATATCAGCAAATGAGAAGCTTAAAAACAAGGAAATGAATGTATACCTAAGGGGAATATTAACTGGTTGGAGATCTATAGATCTAAAACGGCCTTGGTGTATTGCAAAATAAGCAAGATTCGAAGAACAGGCGATAGTGGGATGTTGCAAATAATAACTGATTATATATTGGGTCCATTTATAAAGCCCAAGCTTTATAAATTGTCCTGCTTTGCTTAGTTCTACTAGACAGCATTTGGGATATTGTATCCAATCTTGCTACTGTGCTTCAAGAGAGTTGCAGACAAATTAGAACAAGGGCAGAGATGAGGAAAAAAATGGTAAGAGGTTCAGAAAGTATTATCTTAAAGGAAATCTTGAGAAACGATGAGTATAAGTCTTTAAGTCTCCCTTCAGTGAAAGATTTAAAGTACAAATAAGACACAATAAAATACAGTAAAATAAAAAAATAAATAAAGTACAAATAAGCTCTCTAGTGTTTTCAAGTTATCTTTTGTCCTGTCTCAGTGCTGATGATTACATTAGGTAATCTATGGAGATCTCTTCCAGCCCTTAATTTTCGTCGTTCTGATGCAATTATGTTATAGATAGATATCTGAGGGATTGGTGGGTTCAGTACTAAAGGAAATGTGAAAGCTGGTACTAGAACATGTTAAGTTTGTATCCTGGCTGCCTGTTGGAGTCAGAAGGCACACATTACTACACCCAAGATGGCTACCAGTTTTTTGAGGGAAGAATCTCTTACCACCATGAGACATTCCAAGAAGATGCTAAATATTGAATGCCTGAGATAAAGGTTTCTGTGTTTTATTATACTGTGTGAAATGAGTTTCATGCTCCTGATGTGACTGGAAATGTTTTTCACTCATTTGGATGGATTATCACACCAGTAACAACCAACCTGTGGAATACAGGACTTAGCACAGAACTAACTAGCTAAGAAATGTATTTAATTTTAATAAAAATACATGTGTAGAGATGTTCAGCCAAAAATGGGGAGCTGCTAGCTAGACTAAAAGCACAAAATATTCCATGGAGAAGTGAGCATTTATTATGAGGTATAGTTTGGTAAAACTTCCAAATGATCTGTTATTCTTGGGTAGCACATGTTCTGAATAATTGCCTGTGGCCTCAAATGAACACACATTTTGCTCATTCTGCATATTTTGCTCATTCTGCAGGTGTATTTATCACTCATGGAGATGTAGGAGTAGGGACCATTGTTGGTTCAGCAGTTTTCAACATCCTCTGCATTGTTGGTGTCTGTGGAATGTTTGCAGGACAGGTTAGTAAGATGCTTATCTTTGTGGAGTTCAATAGTTTATATTTTAGGGGTATGCATGAACAAATATTTTTTTTCAAAAAAAGGACCATTAGTCAAAAAAAAAAAACCAAAACAATGAGCTGGCATGGGGAGAAACGTCAATTTTGGAAAGAATTTACAAATGCTTTACAAATAACGAATGTTTCCAAAAAGTTCAGCTGTAGTTTCAGCACTCTGAACATGCAGCATACAGAGGAACCTGATTCCTCTTCTTACAATACTGTGTCCGCAGTCAGCTGAACGGTGGCCTCTGCTAATCCTTCCTGGTACCGACTGTGATCAAAGAATCTAGGACGCAAGCATGAGATTTGTTCTACCTACTCAATAAATGGTTAGACTGTGTATCATATTTTTTTCTGTGTTAAGTCAGATATGTCCACAACTGGAATGAAGTGGGAACCATTGTTTTGCTGCACTACAATGAAATGTACATTACAATTGAAATTATGGCAAACTAAAATATTATTAGTAAAAAATATATTTCATTAATGGAAGTTTCTGTATGATTTTTATCAATGGTGGTTATTATAGATAAATTGTCTAACAAGATATGAGTTTCTGTTAGCATAAAACTACTATTTGTTCTGGAATTGTTAAACATAATTCTGCTCACATACCTAAGTGATTGGAAGACGGAAGCCTTTGTTTTGTCTTTAGAATCACTTACTTTTGTTGCCTAAAGCTGTGATATTTTTCAGGTGGTTTGTCTTACCCGGTGGGCTGTGTTCCGGGACTCTGTGTACTACACGTTATCCGTTGTCATACTTATTGTTGTAAGTAGTTCTCTTACCAATTAAAGTGTTTCATTGCTTGAATTTTTGGAGGACTGGTCTGCTAAGCATGCTGGTAAACAATTTTTTTTTCCTAGCTAGTTCTAGTAACATTCAGAAGTAAGGGCTCAGCTCCACAATACGGTCCAAATATGACAACCTCATACAGCCCCACAGAATATGTGTCCATCACATCCATCAGTGTCCATGCATTTTGTACCTACATTCTGTAAAGTTCTGCAGACTAGCAGGCTATTGTTATATGGTGCAGTTAGCACTCTCTTCTGATCTAGTGGACCACTAGTGGAGATGAAAAGTTTTGAGCTGCACCTCTATTTTAAGTAGAGAAGGTAGCTATATCTTGCTTCTACACAGTAGTTTTATTTCACAGATTCTGGGTAGTTTTTTCTAAATAGAGCACTTTATTTATCTAGAACAGTGTAGTAGATCCTGAACATATGCATTTATGTATGTGTCCGGTGGCAGGAAAGGGAAGAATCCACTTAGTTTGATATGTAATAAATATAGATCACTAGCTGCCCTATCAGTTATAGGAGTTACACAGCATCATAGAGTCATAGCATGGTTTGGGCTGGAGAGGACCCTTAAAGATCATCTAGTCCAACCGCCCTGCCATGGGCAGGGACATCTGTCACTAGATCAGGCTGCCTGAAGCCCCATCCGACCTGAACTTGAACATTTCCAGGGAGGGGGCATACTCAACTTCTCTGGGCAACCTGTTCCAGAGTCTCACCACCCTCATAGTGAAGAATTTCTTCCTTCTATGTAATCTGTATCTCCCCTCCTTCAGGTTAAAACCATTACCCCTTGTCCTATCACTACGTGCCCTTGAAAAAGTCTCTCTTTATCTTTCTTATAAGCCCCCTTTAATTATTGAAAGGTTGCAATAAGGTCTCCCTGCAGCCTTCTCTTCTCCAGGCTGAACAAACACAGCTCCCTCAGCCTTTCTTTGTAGGAGAGGTGTTGCAGCCCTCTAATCATTTTTGTGGCACTCCTCTGTACCCACTCTAACAGGTCCATCTCTTTCATGGGGCCCCAGAGCTGAACACAGTACTCCAGGTGGGGTCTCACAAGGGCAGAGTAGAAGGGGAGAATCACCTCCCTCAACCTGCTGGCCATGCTTCTTTTTGTGCAGCCCAGGATATGGTTGGCTTTCTGGGCTGCAAGTGCACACTGCCGGCTCATATCCAATTTTTCATCCAGCAGTACCAGTCCTTCTCCACAGGGCTGCTCTCAATCCATTCATCCCCCAGTCTGTACTGACGTTCGGGATTGCCCTGACCCAGCTGCAGCACCTTGCACTTGACCTTGTTGAACTTCATGAGGTTCACATGGGCCCACTTTTCAAGCCTGACCAGGTCTATCTGGATGGCATTCCTTCCTTCTATCCTGTCAGTTGCACCACTCAGCTTGATGTCATCCGCAAACTTGCTGAGGATGCACTCGATCCCACTGTCTACATTGTTAATAAAGATATTAAACAGTACTTGTCCAAGTACAGACCCCAGAGGGACTACCACTAATCGCTGATCTCCACCTGGACATTGAGCTGTTGATCACAACTCTCTGGTTGCAGCCTTCAAACCAATTCCTTATCCACCAAATAATCCTCTCTTCAAATCCGTGTCTCTCCAATTTAGAGACAAGGAGTACATCGGGTGGAGTAACATGTGTATAACCATTTGGCCTAAGAGCAGAAGTGAAATGTCTTCCTCTTTTGCTAAAAATAGTTTATCTGTTATATCATTTACAGGTGCACAGCATGTATGTCTTTCACACATGCACACTGTCTTACTAAATAATATTTATAACAATCACTGAAAGGGATCCAAGCCATGTCGACAAGTTTTGTGCTTTGGAGCTGTGAGGGGCACAATCCATATAGTGAAAGTTCTGGTTAGAAAGGGTCAAAAGGGGAAAACTCCAGTAGCTTTTGGCTAGATATGGCTAGATAATAAATTTAAATGCTTTTGAAAATAGATCAGAGATGTAAATTTATGTTTCCTGTTTTTTTTTTTCCTTCTAGTTCATATATGATGAGAAAATAGAATGGTAAGTTGTGTAAACTATTCATTACAGTCCTGTATTTGTCATGAGACCGATCAGTTAATAGTGTTGCAGTGTACCTAGATTTCATTCATATACCCTGTAAGCAAGAGCTGGATTTGACACCTAGGAAATCCAAAGTATTTTCTTTGGTTATATTTTTTTATGATGATCAGGCAAAACTAAGAAAATTTAAGAACTTGGAAACATTAACTAAGTAAATAGGCTATATGTAAGGCCTGAAGGACTCACACATACAGAGAGCATAACCAAAGTTCTTCTGCTCTTATCCTGGTTGTTAACATTTATGGGTATGCTAAGTGTCCTAGAGAACCGTAAAAGGTGAGACTGTAGTGGAAGATCATAGGCATCTTCTAAAACAGTCCTCTCAGAGTGCCTGGCCTATGCTTCAGCACTGAGATGACAGAATGCCATGGCATTGTGATCCTCAGAGGGCAGCTCTGGTTTCAGTCATTGTAGCACATTTCTGAGATACATGCATTACATTTTATTTGCATATTTATCGGAACTTGGGAGTCTGTGCTTCCCCCATTCTCCTGAGACACCATCTAATCTTAGTGACATGAGTCCTGTGTATACAAATGTGACTTGTACTAGGTGTTTAATGCACATTCCTACATAAAACTTGTGAAGGATACAGCTGTTTGAGTGTTTTAACACTTTTTTTTTTTTTTTTCTCTGAGGTGGGAAAGCCTTATACTCATCATTATGTATTCATTCTACATACTTATCATGAAGTAAGTGCTTTTCTGCTCCATATTCCCTTTAGGCGTTAATTGACCATCATTCTTTTGGTGTGGTTTTGTCCTTGGACCTCCTCCTGAGGACAGTGCAACCAGTCATGTTTCTGTGTACGATCCCTTGCATTTTCATACTTAATCAATTTTGTTCCAAATATGTGCTCAGCTGACAGCAAATATTTTTGTGCATCCTTTTCATAGTACACTGAGGTAAAGTAGCTTTCAGAAGCAGTTGAGAGAAAATGTCGTTACACAAAGATATATGAAAAAGCCCACTGGGTGCTCAGCGTTGAAAGCACACAGCATGCCAGCTATTATACATACTCTGTAAACTCTGGAGAGCAAAGACAGAGAGACAGATAAGCATGTACGGATCTTCAGACTGTTTCATACCAGATTGTGTATGACATCCTTCTTGAGTACCATTGCCTCTGACAAGAGAGTCAGAGTTCTGACTGCTACTGCAAGGATCTGTGAGTCCACCTTTTAAATGCAAGTTGCTGAGACTTCTCCCTTGGTGTCCTGCCTTCACAAACCACCCTCTTTGGAACCTCAGCCTCCCTCTACATCAGGTCTTAGCAGAGTTAATTGACAGCACTCCAAGGTCCCACCCTAGTGCTAAAATTCTTTCTTTAGAAGGCTATGGTCAACAGTCACAGAAATGCTCAAGTGCCTGCCATGGGGAACACTGTACTGAGAGAAACAGTGAACTGAGAGCTGGTGCAGGAAGAAAGAGGCCATTGTACAGTGAATGTCCTGACTCCAAAATCCACAACTCTAGTGTTCTGCCTTCACTGAATCTGCTCTTGTGTCTTTTTGCATTCTGCTGTATCTCGTGAGAGAGGTACAGCCCTTGCTTTGCTGAATTGAATAGTCCTTTCCTTTCACTTCTATTATTTGTAAGAGGACACACATCTACACTTTGCCGCTTGCCTGCAGAAGTTGTTCTCAGACACTTAAAAGTTTCACAAGGAAATGCAACAATCCAGCCTTTTCAGACCTTTTTGCACTTTCAGGTACAATGTGAGGATGCAAAATTTCTTCACCCTCAAAAGCAAGAATGTTGGAAATGGTGACACAGTCAACAATGAGCTGGAAGATGGTAATAAATGTTATGCCTCTAGTTGTGATGACCCATCCATTCCATTACTATGGAAAGGTAAGGCTGAGCAGACAGGACTTGGAAGAAGAGTAGTTCACAAGATAATCTTTTTTTCTCTTTAATATTGATCAAAACAGTGTTACTATTAAATCTTAAGTAGGAATATTTATTGGATTAACTTGAAAATTCAGCAATCAGACCACCCCTTGAAAAAAAAAATCAAAATTTTATTTTGTGGAGATTCTGAAAAGAAGCTGCTTTGCACATGGGCAGTTTTGTTTCCTTTTTCTCTCCTGTTCAGTGATGAGCTACAACACTGTGAAAGAAATATTTTTTTTTGCCAGGAAGAAGGTTATTTTCACTTGAAAAACTAGTTTGGAACTAAGAGCTAAGGCTTGGGTGTTGACGGAAAGACATCCACAGATCAGTGAGCAAGAGGGATTACATGTTGAGTTCAGATCTTCAGAAGACTGGTTTTGACATGCCTAAATAGTTCTGCATACATTGCCAAGCACATATGTAAAATTGAGAAATGCAGGTTCTTTGCAGTCTGTGTCTTTGTCATAAAGGGGAAGAAGATGATACCCATCTTCAGGTACTGAAGGTAAGGAAACATACCTGTGGTTTTTATTTATTTATTTATTTGGTTGGTTTGGTTTTTTTTGTAACTTTTTTTTTTTTTATCATTGTCTTACCCCTTCTCTCTTCCATTCCCTCTTTTCTCTGTAGAGCAAAATCTTTGCTACCTTCAAAGCTCAAACCATATAATTCAGTGAGCTCTTGAGCTACTCTTAAAGAGTGAGGTCTCCTTGCTGTGTTCTTTGCAAACATCTCACATTCTAGGAGACTGAACTCAGCAGCAATGTAGACAATATTTGGAATGGTCCTCATTTAATAAAAAATAGTGGCAAGCAGGAATTTATAGCAGATGCAGAGAATCCTGCTCTTTTCTGCTTTTAGTGTTTAGACTGGGATCTCTTCAAGGTAGGTAGTATCACTTGTTATAGGTTTGTACAATAACAGCACACATACTCTGGCCTCAGTTATGGTGTTTAAACAATAGTTTAATATTGATTTAAAAGTACTTACAGTAGCATAATTGAGTGAAGATGTCTTTGAAATATTTTGATCTCATTTTACAATGAGTTTTTGTGAACATTGACTATGATGTAGCGAAGACTGTTGCTTGGACATGGAAGTGTAGTCATACCAGGTTTAGAGGATTCCTGCACGGGAATTTGTTACTGATATATTCCAGAGGGGATACAGGAAAAAGATGATCCGGTGATAGAATACAGGTATTAGTGGTTTTTACTTCTGAGGTGTTTGTTGGGTTCTGATGTTATCTCCATGCATGACTTCAGTCATATACTTTTAAGATTCATTCTCTATAGCCACTTTGTGGTAAAGGGATGATAACACAGACTGCTTGTGGGTCCACCTATTTCCTTTTCAGGAAGTGTGAAGATTATTTAGTACTTGTGAAGAACATGTAGGACTTTTAGGAAAAATGACGAGAAAGCTGATGAAAACCTGGGCTCATGAGAATGGCTTTTCCACTAGCAAATTTCTTCTCTAATTTTCTTAAAAGATGCACTGAGACTGTAGTTCAGTCAGATTCCCTTTGCTTTCTCCAGCAGCCATTACACAAGTACATGCTGCATTGGAGGACCATCATTCAGAGTGTGAGAGTGTAGATATTATCACAGGTAAGGAGTAGAGGACATGAGCAAGAGGTTAAGGAGATGATGGGGCTTGGAATGGGTAGTGGGAAAGGAAGATGGCAGTGTTAGCCTAGCTGCTCTTTAGATGGGTACATTACATGTCAAGAAGCTGTCCTGGAAAACCATTGCATGGCTCCCTGTTTTCTTTCTCTCCTGTTGAATGAAAATATGCCATGTGACATATGCCATATTAGTGACTCACTGTTAGTTGACACTTGGCTGGCTTCACAAGCTGAGCTGCACTTTCTTCAGCAGTAGCTTTCAGAAACAGCAGCACTGCTAGTAGCTGGGAGAGAACAACTAGAACTGGCCTCTGTCTTATCTCCAGCCAGTGGTTACCAAGTTTTAGGATCCACTGAAAAAACCTCCCTTGGCTTCACCAAGGTGTAGGTCTAACCTTAATCTGATTTTCCACAGGGGGAAAGTCTGATTACTTCCCTGCAGAAAACAGCTGTTTTGGGTGAGGAACATTCTTCCTACCAAGGATGGTTTGTCTGTTACTCGATGTGCACATAAAATGGGGGTTCACAGTAAATACTACACAGCTTTCTTTTATGCTTGTAAGTTTTATTACTTTCAATAGCTTGCGATGGTACAATATAAAAGCTTCCACTAGAGTTTCACTAAGAAAAAGAAGAGCTTTTCACCATAAGATAATGTCAATTTCAAGGGTGAGTTTTACACACACAGGTGATAGCAAACTATTAGTACTTTTTGAATAATGCTTCTATTTTAAAAGTGCAAACATGTGGCTTACTGCCCTTGGCTTTTATTATATTGACCCAAATTTCCACCAGGTGCATGGTTTGATGCCTGCCTAAAACCGGAAAATCTTGGGTTTCTGGACAGCGTGATGTGGATACTTGAGGGCCTGATCAGGACTCGGCTGAAGTCAGCAAGAAGCTTTCTGTTGACTTTGACGGGGCTGTTGGTGATGACCCTTTGTGGTGAGCAGGAAGTTTAGATAGTTTCTTAGAAGGAAAAGCTGTTCTCAGAAGATATTTGTCTGAGGATTATCACAAAGGAGAAATGAAAAAGGTTTTTTACTGTTGCACATTTGTGAAAATGGGGGATTTTTGCAATTTTTAGATGGATCCCATTTGTTCTGTATGGGGCCAAGATACGTATATTTATGGGCATATGGAGTGTGACTGAAGAGCTGTTATGAAAATATACAAGTAATTTGCTGCAGAAAGTCAAAACAGTTGCAGTTAGTCATATATGTATAGTGATATATTTTACATCATTGCTGAGTTTTTATCAAAGCTGAGTATGTTTTGTCACTGTCCCCTTATTGCTTTAAGAAGCAGTTCCAGAGTAACTGCAATGCTTTCATGTTTTTTTCATGATACTTTAAGATAAAGAAGGACTATGGAGTCTTGATGGGAGAAACTCACTTGAGAGCACTTAATCTGATGAGACTGTTAAAAAGATATCTGGCCTCTTTTCCTTACCAGGATTGCTGTCAAACATTTCTTTTTCTTTGTCTAACTACAGCAAATGTTAAGCTACTGTGGTTGGGTCATCTTCTGTGAAGCCTGGTTTCTAGGTAGCTTATCTGGCTATATATTCCTTCACAGGAAAAGCTGCTACACACTGACTGTAAGAGTCATCAGAATGGCTGGGCTCTTCATTTGTATGATCAGTTGCAGTACTCAGCAAGGTTAATTTGTTTTAAATGTCAGAAGGGGGAGGATAATTGCTCCTTTATGTTTGCATTACCAAATGCAGAATGACTGCTAGTTCTGTTCTCTGTTAGAGGTTTAGCTGCAAGGCAAGACTACAGAGTGGATTCTTGGAGGACATATTTCTTTGTGGAACCAAAGATCTCTTTATGACTTCTCAGGTGACCCCAATGTACTCATTGAAAACTCCTTTTAGTGAAACAGCAAGACACTCAAATGCAAGAGGGTAAAAGATGTAGCCATTTACTGATGATTTAGAGGCTTGCTGGATTTTTCTTGTTGAATGATGATGGAAAGATACTTTTCTTCAACTTCAAATATGTTAGAAGATGTTTTGAGACAGCAAAACCTTTATTGCATGATGTGATTTACATGCCTGCATGGATCCAGTCTTCTTCCTGAAAAACAAAAATATTTCATCACTGTAACAATGCAAACAGTAACTATGTAGATTTCTGTGTGTTTAGAAGAGGTCCATTTTAATTCCTTTGTTTGAGTTGAATGTTTCCTTAGATTTCCTTTGCTTCCTGGCTGGAATCATGCACTAATAATTATCTTTCACTTCTACCTCCTAAATTCTCTTCCTCTTCTTAATGTAAGTAACAATGTAAAAGGGGAGTGGGAGGGTGAAGCTAAGCTAAGCAAAGCAGTAAAACAAGCAGCAAAGAATTTCTTTTTTCCTAACATATTATTACATGTAATAATTAATACTTACTGCAGTCATATGCATTTCTCCTGCCCTGCTTTCTAACACCACGTGGGTATGTCTCCTGTCTGCTGAGCCTTGCTCTACGTGCTATGTGTAGTCTGTAGCATTTGTGAGAATATTGGTTTGTTGTTAAGCTTTGAAAGTCCTTGCCTGTACTTATGTTGATTCCCAATATAATTTTGTCTCTCTGTTTGTGTTCTTACATCGTAGAACAAAACTCTTAAGCTTGGTACAATTTCCTTTATATTAACACAGGCTTACTGAAAACATGCATTTTTTCTGGACAATTGCTGGTTTTCATCATTTCAGATCTTGTCACATTAAAGATAATGATAATATTCTGTGGATTCCATTCCAAAAGGAGTGAGCACAACATTAGGACTTCTGGATGTGCATCAGTAGCTATTACGCACCCTAATCCAATAGGGTAGCTTTATAGGTTTCAGGAGTGCGGTCTGTGCGTTCACAGTGCATGTGCTTTTGGAGAAAGCTTACAAAACCGTAGTGGGACATAAGCAAAGAAAATTCGTACTATAGCAGGAATAGCTGGGTAAAAGCTGCTCCCACTAATCTGAGAGTGAGTTGGTGGCTGCCTTAGTGGAATGAAATCCCCTTTTAACATGTGGTCTAAATGAGGCGCACCACTGATGAACAGGTTCACTAGGCTGCAAAAATATTGCAGGAAAGTCACTGGCAAATTCAAGCATTCAGATTAATGTTACACCCTGCCAGAGCCTGAAAAAAACAATGGATCTGGGTGATGGGAAGCGTGGATCTTGCCGCAACTAACTCTGTCCATTGTGATCATTAGTGAAGGGAATGCAGAAGTATGGCAAAAACAGTGTTGTGATGGTGGATGAGATCATCTGCTCCAGTCCTCCCAAATACCGGTTCCCTGAAGCTGGGTTACGGATTATGATTACAAATAAGTTTGGACCACGCACCAGAATGCGGATGGCAAGCCGACTCATCATTAATGAGGTAGGTTCATTACAAAAGCAATAAATGACTATGAAGCAGAGACAGTCATGCTTATTCTGGAACTCAGATTCTGCCGTGTTTCTAGGGATGGGCTAGAGCTTTCTCTAGTAGCCATGTCACAGCAGATGTGAAGATGGGTTCCCAACTGGTGATGCTGCCTGTCTTAATGGGAGGGCAGTCACCAGGGAGGGACTCCCTTCTCTCCCTGACAGAAGATGTTTGTTTCAATGTGTGTGTGTGTATGTGTGCCCATTCGGGTTTTATCTGCGGTAGAAGAATTGCTTTTGACCATTACAAGAGTGGTCAAGCTAAGAAAGGATAATGGACAAGCCAATCAAAAGTCTGTAAGAACTGCCATTGTATGAGCAGCACATCAGGATTACATCAGATATTTGCCTGCCTTTGTAGTCTTCATTATAGTCATCGGCTCAAAATGCAAATGGATCAAAATCTTCTCATGAGGGGAATTTGCTCTGAACAGTTTCAGTTAACTCTTAATTAATATATTGTCACCACCATATATTACTTGTTTCATACCCAGCAGCTGAAGTGACAGGATTGGCCAAGTGACACTGTTCTGAGCTTGCATGAAGTACTTGAAATACTCATGCCACTAACTTTGAGTTGAATAGTAAATACTGGCCTCATGAAGACAGATAGGCTACAGACAGATTTGTCTGTTGCTGACAAACGAAGGCTTTGTGGAGAAACATCATGGCTTACATGACTGGAGCTGGACAGACAGCAAACCCCAGGCTTAACAAAGTCACGAATGAAACTTATGGCAGTTTTGTGTTTAACACTGTGCAGCGTCAGCGGTTAATCCAATCTGCCAATGGCTCAAGCAAACCGCTTCAGAATGGGAGGCATGAGAATATTGAAAATGGGAACATCCCTGTGGTAAACCAAGAGGAAGAAAGTGAACAGGACAATCTGTCTCCATTTTCATTGCCAGGTAAGCTTTATTTTCCAGATGTTTAGAGCAAGGAAACAGAAGAGAATTAAAATGCCAAACACTGGGTTGTAGGAGTAGACAATATATGCAGGCAGAAGAGGAGGAAAGGGTTTGATTTGACTGTCTGGAGGCTGGATTTGATGACAGTAAAATAGGGCTGAAGGCTACGTGACTAAAAGCAGATCTTAGGGAAATATTTTCCAATCATCATGCACCATAGTGGTAGAAGGGCTGGTTTGCCAGAGGTGAAGGGAAAGCAAGTAAGGCAGGTGAAACTTGTCACACCAACCTGATGAGCACTGCACTGCTAATAATTTTGAAGTGAACAGTTATACTGGTCTGGTGGAGATTACTAGGACAGAGGCAGATAGGTATATAAATATATAATAACCTGATATTATAACTTGACTGTAGGGGAGGCTTGGACAAAGAGGAAGAAAGGTTTAGGGGCAGAAATAGTGTTTAATGTTTTTGAAGGTGTTTAAAATTCTTAGAACAGCAGTATCTAAAAATACCTTTTGAAATTTTTTGGAAAAAAAATTCTGCTTCTTGCAGATAGCAGTTACGGGCTTTCACTGGGCGTGAAGAGTGGAAACAAACTGATTCACTAAAGATAAGCCCATTAGATGTGCTCCTGATAATCACTGAGAGCATGAAAAAACTGTTTTTATTCTATGGTAAAAAAAGTCGATCCAAGTCAGCAATACACTTGTGCACACAAACATGTTAATTAGAAGTTGCTCATTACTGTTATTGTTATAAAGAGGAAAAAAAGTGTCCTCCAAACATCTTAAAAATGCAGGTTTCAATGCATGTGTTGGCAAAGAAGATTTTTTAACTGAGTTGCTTTTAGCAAGTTTTTGGATTCAAGTTTTAATTAGGGCAGTGCAATCATGCATTTATTTTTATATTCCCGGACAATGCAGAATTCTTAACATGTGACAAACATTACCTGGAGACCAAATTGTCATATTTGGGTTTGTTCAAGACTCAGACTACTTCTCTATGAATAAAAAACAGAGTTCAGAGTGGAGCTTCCTAAGTGTGTGATATCATGAATAGACCAAATGCTTTGAACTAAGAAGGGAGTTACAGGTTGTGTCATTGGCCTTTTTTAATGCAGTTTTTCTGCATTTTTGAGAAAGTCTGTCAAGATAATTGAGGTGTAACAGGCCAAAGTGGAACCACTGATGATACAGTTCATACTGGAATGGAGCAAAAGTTCAGCATGAAGTCAAAGAGTTTGCGTAAAAGTGGTAAAGTGATTATTTAAAATCCTCATCATTATTTTCAGGTTTTGTTACTCCTCTGTTGTCTGGAGATAAATATCTATTGGTTGGATCATCATTGCTCAATTCTTATCCTGCACTTCAGTGCCTGGTAAAATTATGGAGAAGATTGTTCTGGGAGTTACTGAAAAACACTTGAAAAACAATGCAGTCATTGGTCATAGCCAACATGGGTTCGTGAGAGAAAAGTCCCACTCAACTAGCTTAATTTCCTTTTATGACAAAGTTACCCGTCTAGTTGACCAAAGGAAGCCAGTAGATGTGATCTTTTTGGATTTCAGCAAAGCTTTTGATACTCTCTCTCACAGTATCCTTCTGGACAAAATATCCAGCATACAGCTAGACAAGTACATAATATGATGGGTGAACAATTGGCTGATGGGTCAGGCTCAAAGGGTTATAGTAAATGGGGTTACATCAGGCTGGCAGCCAGTCACTAATGGGGTTCCCAAGGGCTCCATTTTAGGGCCATTTCTCTTCAATGTTTTTATAAATGATCTGGATGCAGGAGTAAAATGCTCTAAGCAAGTTTGCAGATGATATTAAATTAGGAGGAGCTGTTGACTCCCTCAAGGGTAGAGAGGCCTTGCAGAGACAACTTGACAAATTAGAGGGCTGGGCAATCACCAGCGGCATGAAGTTGAACAAGAGCAAGTGCCACATTCTGCGCCTGGGACAGGCCAACCCTTGGTATGCATACAGACTGGGGAATGAGAGGCTGGAGAGCAGCCCCACAGAAAGGGATCTGGGGGTTTTGGTTGACAGCAAAATGAATACAAGTCAGCAGTGTGCCCTGGCATCCAAAAGGGCCAGCTGTGCACTGGGGTGCATCAGGCACGGCACTGCTTGCCAGTTGAGGGAGGTGATTGTCCTGCTCTGCTCTGCACTGGTGCGGCCTCACCTCAAGCACTGTGTGGAGGTTTGGGTGCCACAGTATAAGAAGGACATGAAACTATTAGAGTGTCCAAAGGAGAGCAGTGAAGATGGTGAAAGGTCTAGAGGGCAAGATGTATGGGAAACAGCTGAAGTCGCTTGGATTGTTCAGCCCAGAGAAGAGGAGATGAGGGGAGGCCTCATGGCGGCCTGCAGCTTCCTCACGAGGAGAGCAGAGGGGCAGGCGCTGATATCTTCTCTCTGGTGACAGCGACAGGACCCGAGGGAACGGCGTGGAGCTGTGACAGGGGAGGTTCAGGCTGGGTGTTAGGAAAAGGTTCTTCACTGAGAGGGTGGTCGGGCACTGGAACAGGCTCCCCAGGGAAGTGGTCACAGCACCGAGCCTGCTGGAGCTCAAGAAGCATTTGGACAACGCTCTCAGACACATGGTCTGATTTTGGGGTGGTCCTGTGTGGAACCAGGAGTTGGACTTGATGATCCTTGTGGGTCCCTTCCAGCTCGGGATATTCTATGATTGTATTCTGAGGGAGAATTCTTCTAATTTTTCTTTCAAAAGTACATTTCTAATAACTTTAGGGAAAATGTAATGAAACAGTGTCATTCTTTGTTGTTTAAGTACTGTGGCACAATCAGTAGCCCAAAAAAATCTGACATTTGCAACTAGCTTTAGGGAAAAGGTAGTTTGCACATAGTTTCCCAGAATCCCCTCTATTTTTCTTCTGATATATTTTCAGTCCAGGAATAAGACACATTTTCTAAAGATCAGAAGTTCATGTATTCTTTCAGTACTATAAAGAGCTCTGTGAAGAATAAGCGTTGAAAGGACTTTCCCAGTCAACTGCTTGCCATGTGATATGTAGAAAATTCAAATTTTTTTAAGAACTGCAACAGAAATGGCTATGAATTGGCCCGACCTTTTTTTTTCTTTTTTTTTTTCCTGCAGTTCTTTAGTCACCTTTTTTAGCCTACTTTGGAGTTTGACTTTCCTTCTTCAAATTGTATGTTCTAGATACTTTTGCAAGAACAAGTGTTTTTCTGAAACAGAAATAAACATAAATCAAGTTTAAAACACTGCAACATCTTTAAGTAATGCCCAGTTATCACTTGCCATCTGTAAGATTTGCTTATTTTTCTACTTTATCCACTGTGGTGGTGCTTAGTAATAAAAGTAGGGCTTTAGCACACAGAATTAGGGAAAAAAATTATTACATGAGAACAGTTCTAACTAGTCTCTAGCCTAGATTCCACATGTCAAACATCCGGAGGTATTCACCCCCAGGGTGTGGTTCAGGCCTGTCTTGAAACAGGAGGCAGTACATAGCTTTTATGGAAACTACATATGCTATTATGCAAACCAGCCTTTGCATTTGGTTTGAATGTGGGAAGAAATGTTCTCTTTAAAAGAGGAATTCCTTTCTTGACCTAACTGTTAGGCCATGAGTAATTATCTTCCAAGACAAAGATTCATTTGATGCTTTACTATTCTAGTGTTCTACAGTTGTTTGGAAACAGGTCTTAAACTTCAGAGAAAAGAGGAAAAGAGGAAAAAAGAGAGGAGAGGAGAGGAGAGGAGAGGAGAGGAGAGGAAAAAGGGACAGAATAAAGCAGGATAAAACTGAGCAGGCATATGTTTTACAACTAAATGGTGTGTAAAAGCCCTTGCATAGCTCAGTAGTGTTTTAGAGCTCAGAAAATCATTTCTATGCAGCCCTTAATGGATGCTTAAATCCCATTCATTGTCATATGTTCAAGATCCTTTAAAATACTCAGTGTTCTCAGCTCCTGCTGGTTTCACAGAAATGAAGAATCCCTTCTCTTGTACGATTGGACCATGGATACTTTATATAAGTTGTGATGGTGTTAGCTGAAATAGGAATATTAATTCCTGGAGCTAAAATAAGATAGCAGTAAAGGAGATTAGCAATCCTGCCCATTTTAATATGGATCCAAAATACAAAGACTAGATGTAGGATAGAAGCAAAAAGGAATTAACAGTATCTACTAAAAAATGTAGAGTATGTTCGTACTTGGTCAAACCAAATGTTCGTCTAGCCCAATATTCTGAATCCAGCCATGACTTTATGAAGAAGTCTGGGGAAGAATGAGACAGGACGTGTTTATGTGATATTACCCTGAAACCCATTCAGACCTTCAACTATTTTCAGCTCAAGGAATTTCCTGGACTGGGTGTGATTTCTAAGCATTTAAAAATCTTTAATGTATTTCTTCTCCATTAACTTGCCCAGTTTCTTTGCAAAAATTTAACACCCACAACATTCTGAAGAGGAACTTCAGAAAGTCTATAAATCCCAATTCTCCCTTAAAAACACTGATAAAGTAGACAGCAAGGATAAAACATAAAAATAAACTGTGCCAAAATCTGACCAAGTCAAACAAGATACAGTGAACACCCTGCTCAATTACTTTTAATTATTTTTGAATATTGTTCTGTGTAAACCTATAGTAACTCTGAGAGTAAAGCTTGTTTCCGCAGATGGTGCAAATTCTTTTTTCAGGACCAGTTGCCAGTGTACCAAAAATGTGTCTTTAGGAGAAAATTATTGACATAAATCTGACTGTGCAAAGTGTGGTGAAGGCACAGGCTCAGAATAGAAGTCTGGGTTGTTCTGGGCAGATCTCATGGTATGGAATTTGGAATTTGTATTCTGGAAAATGAATCTTGGGAGAAAAGAGTTAGTATTTTGGAAAATAGTCTGTTGTGGATGAGGATGAGAAGTAGATCCTCAGTATTTTTCACAGAAAAAAAGAATAGTGTCCAAAGCTCTGTTACAGAAGAATTGAAATAACAATGTTTTAACATGTCAGCTGCCCAGTTGGAAGGCTGACAAAGGTTGGGCCTTCTTGGATGCCTTTCTATCCACTGTGTAGACTGGCTCTAGTGTGTTAATACAGAGTCTCTTGCTTCCACAATTCCTAGGGAAACTTGCAGAGCTGAAATCAATAAGGATTTTCCAAGAGGGTGGAGGGGCAGCTTCTGTGTTAATTTTCCTAACAGCAAATTAAAAAACATTTTCTCAGAAATTTTTGATTTTGTAACAAAGGAATTTTTTAGTGGAAAATAATTCTGATGGAAAATTCGCAGTGGATCTAGTTTGTTATATCTCTTTTAGTTGCTTCTATGTTAAGTCCCATACTTGGACAAAAATGTATATTCCTCTGTTGTGTTTTAAACACAGCACATACTCAGGAATGAATTAAGCTTTCATATTGGCTAACTTACATATACTAAATTTTTCCAGTCACTTTCAACTCTGATGACCCACAGCACTTTCTAGCAGAAATGTACTTGCTGTTTGGATTATTACAAATCTCACAATGTGGAAGTGTGTAAGCTACTGTTAAACATTTTCAGGTCAAGATTTGAATTAATATTGCTAATGATATGTGGGTGTAAATATAATCTTTGTAAATCTAAAGCCTAATTAAGACCCAGGGAACAGGTGATTTAAAAATCACTTTTCATTGGGGAAAAACATGTTTGTTCATTTGTTTTACTAATGAAAAATGACAGGGAGATGTAAAAAGATTAAAAAAAAAAAAAGTAATTTAAAAATTTTGAAGTAGAGCACTGAAAAATTCTACAGCAATAAACATCCTAGGCCAGCCCAGGAGTGCCTGGTTTTTATTGTTAAGTTTACCATTGTCAAAAGAAACAAAACAAAATGAAAACACCACAGAAAAATAGAAATCAGCAGTAAACTCCAGGAAACCTTCTTCATTTTGCAGATAGACTTACAGAAAAACTTTCCTATTTTTCAAGTTACCTTAAATTAGAAAAGTATAGGAGTTCATAAAAATACAGTTATTAAAATCCAATATGCCAATTAGACTCATGCTTCTCAGGGATGTTATAACTTCTTTTTAGGTCATTCATCTACTCAATTGCCTTCAGAAGATGACTTTTTAGTGTTGGAAGGTGTAGACTTTCTGAAGTAGCTAATATGTGGAGCGGTGGTCTGTGTTTGATTGCAATCCTTTTAAAGGGAAGACTAAGTGGAAAAGCTGTCAAATTTAAATGATTTAAATGATTTAAAGAAACTTAGATCTGACTCCTGGCAGTGTACTTGCAGACTCTAGTCTGTCTAAACTCAACAAAAGTGTTTTCTGTGCACCTTATTGACTAGGGCATGTCGGCTATCTGTGCTATATGCATTTGGTAGTTCTGTTTGAGGCTATCTCTAGCTTGGTCCCATGGACTAAATGCTCATTATTATTTGGAGCACTTTAAGTGTGTGCCTGTGGTTGAGCTATATACCAATGGAATTTTATTGGTGTGACCCAAGGCTGTTCTGCATCGCAAATCAAAGTACAATAAATGGTGAGAGTCAGGAGATATACTTCAAGGGTACAATCCTGATCTGAAAGAAAACACAAGTGTAGTTCCACGCTTTTGTACAAACTTCATCTCTAATCTGTGTGAATGTTGCAAATAGGATAGTATTTTTCCTATAAAAAGGCACTTTCTGTAGTGCCTTAAGGAAATATTCCTTTCCTGTTGGTGCTGTGAGGTGTGTTGTTGACATCTTTCACCAGTACACTATCTGTATGTGAAAGTGATTATTGTGGTCAACACTGAGAACATCTGGAAAGAAGAAAGGCCCAGAAACGTACTGAAGTTTAGCAAAGGGCTCTTTGTTGTAGGGCTGTCCCTTATTATATGTTTTCAGCAACATTGTAATCAGGCTTTCCTATAATGATGTTGCCTTCTGTAATAAAGCAGTATTCTCTCATTATTGCTGGGGGGTAGGGGGGCTCAATAAACAAAATATGCCTTTCCTCAGCTATATGAATTGCCGGAGGAGCCTTTCAGACCCAGGGCTCGCGGCAGTGGCTGGTACTGCTATTAAAACAACTGAGCTAACATCTTGTAATGGGACTGTTTGTGTATTTTTACAGAACAGCTATGTATTGAATAATAGCCTTAATGAGGATGATAATTTTCTTCCTTGCAGATGTACTAGGGAGCTAAGCAGCAATCATAAAACAATTTGTCATGAACTAAAAGCATAACACAACTTAACAAATTTATTGCTAAATCATTTTAGTGATTATTTTAGAGTGGGTGGTCAAAGACCAAACAAAAGAGTAGCACAAGAAGTAGTTTCAAAAGAACTAAAGAAAATAAGATTTTCAAGCTGGTTATTGTTTGTGTATTCATTTTAGCCAGGTGAAGTGAACGAAGACATCAGGTTCATGTGGAAATGAAGTTGCACTTTATTGAGGTTGCTGCTAAACTTACTAAATTCGCACTGAACTACCAAGTTACAGCAGAAGAGTAGGCTTCTTTAGCACTCCGTGCTACACAAGTCCATGACCCAAAGTAGTAGGAGCTGAAGAAAACAGCCTCAGGCAAAACTCAGGCCAGATACTTTCAAGGCTTTATATAAAAGCTGGCAAGCCCTGACACGCAAGAGAAGCCAATGTAAAGTGTGTCAAGTAGGCTGCTTTGTTGGTGATAGTTCAGAACTATTCCAGGCTGACTGCAAATGGCCAGTCACCTTCTCTGTTAACCCATCAAAACCCAGAATTACAGTTCCTGTTCCCTGAATTCTCAAGCCTGGTTGCTATGTGGTGAGTGCAAACATCACTTCCATGAACTATGTAGCTCTAAAACACAGATCTGACCCAGATTTTTTGTGGATAAAGCATCACCAGTAATAATTTTTTAATCTGACATACATCCATTCAATCTGAGTAAAGACACATGACAGGCAAGGAATTCTCCACCAACATTTCTGTTTTCATGGACCTGAGCAAGCACAGCAATGCCAATGGTAAGGCACTGTGAAATCTCACAGTCAAGCTTTTGTTCAAGTAATTTAGGACATTAGACATGATCTCTGACAACATACATATTCTCCAACAGAGGCTGAATATGTCTGTTTATTCTCTATTTGTTCTGCAGGCAATTTTGTTTCTTTTATTCATGTTATTGAAAAGACAAATGGGCCTGAATCTCCTGTGTGTAGCACCACTGAAGTCAGTCAGATTAAGCCAACAGATCAAAATCAGATCCATAATTTTTTCCTGTCAAACAGTCGCCCACTCACCCTACATTTGGAGTTAAGACTGAGGAAATTACCAGCCTAGGCCATTCTGCCTTGTTTGACTATGACCTGGCCTTAGCAACATGGGTAGACAAAGAGTACAAATTAACCAGCAGGAGTCTTTTAATGATCCAAACCAAAACAAATTAAACAGGAGGAGGTATAAAATGCCACAGGATATTTACAGCCTCATTAACAGAGTTAGTAAGATGTGAGCTAGGAAGTGTCATTTCTTTTTCTAGACAAAACAGAAAGATTACTGTTTTAAAAACCTGTATAGCAGTATATGTAACCAGAGGCGAAAAGGACTTCCCTGTAAAATCCATGTTACATTCCCAGCATCATGTAAAAATTTTGAAGTAGAATTGACCTAGGAGACTTTAGTAGTTTTATGTGTTAGAAGTTCTACAGCCACAAACTAAAAGGGAGTAAAGAGCCAAGCTTAGTCCAAGGTTTCCTGGTGGGTTGATGGCATCTTAGAATTCACAAGGAAATCTCAAGTTAAGGAGCGGATTCATAACTTAGCACTAGAATACATACCTAAGTAAATGAGTGAAGACTTGCATTTGGACTCACCAAGTTTAATTCAACTATTAAGTAACCTCATAAATTACAAAGGTATTATTAGTTTTAAAAGGTTTAACTTTTGATTTCTTTGTATCTGGTGCACGTTGGTCCAGAGGACAGATTTCATTCTAATTGAATTCACTGACAAAGACTCCCATTGAACAAATCCTTAATTCCAATGTTTTTGCAGAAAGAAAATTCCTGGTGAAGCTGATGGGAGTTTTCCCTGATTATTACCTGCCCTTTATAATTTAGTTAAACAACTTCACTGAAAGATATGTCTGATTATTTTCTTCAGTGTGATTACCCATTTTATTAAAAATGGCATATTTTATCAGATCTCATACATATCATTATCAGTTTATGATGGAAATCCTTACTAACAGAATTCTAAATGTATGTAAAGAAAACTCAAACAAAAACCACTGTGCAGTTGGCTGTGCTACTTGGATTTATCCTGATAAACAAATTTGTTATCCTACTTGCAGGATACCTCATGAAAGGCAAGTAAGTGCCCTATACATTTATGACCCAGTTGTAAAATAATTCTCTTTTATGTATTGAGAACTACATGCACATTTACAATAATGCACATTTTTTGAAAAATGAGAAGGTGTGTACTTGTCTTCATCAGTAGTGACAGTTGTCTGGTATTGCTCAGCTGTTGATTTCAGGGAGCAGTACAAGGGAAGTGATTGTCTTCAGTCTTGTTTAATAGAGGATGAGAGACTAGCCCAAGGTGTGCAGTTGGAGAGAGTTAACAAGTCTAGGTCTCCTAAGTCCTAGTTTAAAGTTCTGCCCAAGTGTCCACGGTTGGGTATGTGAAACGAGTTTGTCATGTTCACAGGTTGGGTCTGTGCTTCTGTTTTCTTTGAAATTATTTTCTGTTGCTACACAGAAGCTTCAGGTTAGTTTAACTACAAGGATTTCCATCTTCCTTTTAAAAAGGTGTTTTGTTTTGTTTTGTTTTGTTTTTAATTTTGCCTTTGGGTTAATAGTAATGGAGGTATTTGAAAGAGCAACAAATCAGACCATTAATTTTGATTTTAAAAGCAGCC